>KE373155.1:153116-171328 GCA_000418225.1 Zizania latifolia | reverse complement strand
TAATTTTGAAAAAATAAATCCTCTTTGAATGGAGTAATTTTGAATGAATTTTTGAGAATTTATCCTAAATTCTATAAAATTCCTATGTTTCAAAAGAGCCCTAATAATTTTACAGCCCTCAAATATGGAGCCGATCTAAGTAAGGACTTATTTAGAATAGGATAATTTTAAAGGTACTAGCTAAAATTTTATGGAATTCATGCGTTTACAAAAGAACCCTGACTTGAAACCTCCGATTTCGGAACAATATGGTTTTCTTGAATTCCAAATGTAAAAAAATTGTTTGTTTTTCAAAGCTGGAACAATAGGAGGAAAACTAAAGCGTGTGTGCTGGGTCTTCCAAACCGTGTCATGGTTAGACAAGCATCTGGTACCTTTCTTTTCGTCTCAGTGTCAGTGTCATATACCCTGGCGTCACGATGCTTGCGAAGATCTAAATCTCAGTCAGCTCCATATTAGTATATGATCATTTTTGTGCAACAAAAAAGTAAATCAACAAGCAAATACAAATTGAAAAAATGTCAAGCTAGGCTTTTAGTTTCTTGTTTATAGCGACAAGAGGAGAGCAACTGACATCTGTATCTGTCCTCTAGCATCATAAACAGCATGCATATTTTTCTCCGACTGGCGCGTCCTACCGACTCGTTTCCTCCGTTATATTCAGGAATTTAGGTCCGGCCAAACAAGACAATATTCAGGCATATATATATTTATGCACTTCGCAAGCGAGATATGTGATTATATGATTATACGTGTATATGTATATAGTGGATAGTATGTCACTCTTAGCTTGGGGACGACGAGATGTTGATGCATTTGCAGCTTGGCGCTGCGACCAACTAGCAGTAATGGCGCAACAACCGCGACGTACGTTCTGGCAGGCGCGCGAGCTGTGCCTGTTTTGATGGCTTTTAGGCGTTTTGCGCTGCTCATCTCATCGAAACGGTGGGTGTTGGAGATAGCTAGCGATGGTTGACTCCAAGACTGCAGAGCTGCCCTTTGCAAGGTTTCTACCTGGACCCTCCAATTTCCCCACAAATTTTATAAGATCCACACAAAATTATGTATAGTCTGCATCTGCCATTGGTTTGTCCTTCATTGGTTCTCTATCCTCGTACCCTGTTTTTGAGGTCTGTTTCAGATGTAACACTTGCTAAATTTACTACAAAATCCAAGTTTGGAAATAATGCTAGTTTGATTTCTTTTAGCCTGTGTATATGCTAGAAATAGACAATTTATCACTGACACAAAATACATCAGATTTAGAACAAAAATATAATAAATTTTAGACTCAAATACATGTACTAAGAAAATAAATAAAAAGAAATACATTATCCTCCTCAAAGTAGATGGATGTGAGGCTGGAAGTACTTAATGAGTAATTAAATTTGGAGGTAGTATGTGTATTCTTAAAATAAAAGTTATCTTTTAAAGGTATTGAATTGTTGTATTTTAGATAAATTTTAAACTAAATCATAATGTTGTTTCTTCTTTTCTTAAGAGAAGCTTGCGGATGTCGTTTCAGAGATAATCACAATTTACTCATTAACATGCTCAGCAATGCCTTGTGCAGTTAACAAGAAATGCGAGGGCTTGCACGTAAAAATCCGAATGCCATTGAATGGACACTTGAACAGCAGGCAGGCAGGCAGAGAAGCTAGCTAGCTAGGAGAAAGCAAACGAAGCCGGGACAGAGCAGCGGCACCGAAAAGCCGCCATTTTTCTCCCATCGTGAATTGCCGGCCCCAGATGAACTTGAACCTGCGCTTCTCACAGGCACAGGTCCAGTTTAACAATGCAGCATGATCGCAGAAACACAAGGGGAAAAAGCAGCATCTCATCATGATCTATCATCTGCCTCAGGAATGTAAAAGTGACTATGCTCCTATGGCATCCGGCAACTGGTTGGGCCAGATGAACTGCATCAGGTAGTGGAGATATATACTGATTGCATTTGAGATTTTTTGCAGATGGTGTGCAAGTGCATTCTAGCAGTGAGCAAGCAAGCAAACCTCGGATTTTTCCTGAGGTGCAAGAGAGAAATTGTTACTTGCAAGAGCTAGCAATGAACTGTGCATTGTTTGATCCAGGATGCAAGGAAAAGAAGACGTGGACTCTTAACAGGGGATGAGTTTGTTAGCTGAAGACATGTTTTGAGTTTATTAGAAAAATGAGATGATATATATTTGCAGCAATAAATTTATACAGCTCTAGCGACAATCTGCTGATATGAACAAGTGTAATATGAGGCTGGATTGATTATATATCATTCATTTATTCATCACCTAGTTTACATTCAAATTTATACGTCCGGTTTTAAAGAAAACAAATTAAGTTGGGTTGAGAGTGTGCTTAAACCGTCCCACTCGCTTTCCTAAGTAACATATCCATGAAGAAATAGTATGGAGTATAGTACGTATAGACCGTTTTGCAATAATACAGTTAGGGCTTCTTCTTTGAACGCAGAATTTAAGAAATACGGGAATATAAAAAATATAGAATTAGAATATTTTATATAAATGAATTCTACAGAAATTTAAAACACATGAATTTTAAAAATCATATGTTTAGATGGTTCATAGGAAATAACTATAGAAATTTATAGTAAGAGAAGAGAGACGATGGGAAAAAATACATTGGATTTTTCAAAGGAAAAATAAAATAAGGTTTGAGCTCGTGTTCTAATTTCTATGGATTAGGATAGAGGAAAGCAATCCATACGAAATTTTGAAGCTCCAATCCTATGTTCTAAACAACCTAGATAGAATAAATTTCAAAGGATTTAAATATTTTAAAATTCATACAAAATTCTTTTAATCCAAAGGAGCCCTTAATTGTCATAGGTCAGTGATTAAATTCCAAATGTCACATTGTTCAGACCAAGCTTTTCTTCCGAAATATTTGCCACTTTATGCATATCAATGCATTTTCCCAAACTACACTTAGTAACTCTCTTAATATCACTCTTCTGGTTGAGATTTTAATGTTGATCACATATTTAGTTAATGATAATCTAAAAAAGTTGTTGTTTTTTGACTTCAGATACTACTAATAATGATATATACCTTTTTCATAATCTAAAATAATAGTACCTTATAAAAAAAGGGAGAGGGGAGTGGAAAGAGTTTCTCCAAAAAGACCGAGGTCATCAGTAATTGCTACTGCGTCACTGCACTGCACTGCACTGCAGCTGCACAGCTGATCACCCCAAACACCTCACTACCTCACACTGCTGTCTCACCTGCAACCCGCCAGAAGCGCCTCCTCCTCGCACCTCGCTTCACCCTGCAGCGCTGCAGTTTATATAAAGGCAAGCACCAAGCGCCACGCGACGAAACCAAACAACCGCGTCCCACTCTCTCTCTCTCCCCTGTAATCTCTCTCTCTCTCTCTCTCTCTCCGCACATGCGCGGCATTGCCGTCGCCTGCCGACACCCGCGTGTAGCAGCAGCAGCAGCAGCAATGGCCGTGCGGCGGCGCCCCGGTGGCAGCCAGGGCCGGATGGCCGTCTTCGCCGCCGTCGCCGTGGTGGCGCTGTGGTTGCTGGCGGCGGCGCCCACGGGCTGCTCCGCGGCGACGAGCAGCAAGAAGTCGTACGAGGCCATCTTCAGCTTCGGGGACTCGCTCTCCGACGCCGGCAACCTCATCGTCGACGGTGTGCCCAAGTCGCTCACCACCGCGCGCTCACCATACGGGATGACCTTCTTCGGCCGCCCGACCGGCCGCTGCTCCAACGGCCGCCTCGTCGTCGACTTCCTCGGTACATATATACATGCATTATTCCTCCCTAGCTAGCTGCTTGGCCATGGCGTCGCAGCTTGCTCTTCTTCTCTTGGCCTTGTCGTCGCTTCGCATATTAGTTTATGGACTAATTTGCAATATCCAATAGAAATGTCCCTGATATTAAAAGTGAAATTTTGGGGGGTGTGAGACCCTGCTCTGACTTGGTCATGATGCAATTGACCTTTCTCTTTATTTTTCTACTCCTCGACAACTACATCTAATTTCTCTCGAAACTTTTTAATGTTCCGTGTTGCAAAAAGCTATAAAAGTATAAAATCGATCAGTAAAAACCTCTTGTAAAAGAGTTGCTACTTTGCGAATTATTGCTGCCTCCTTTCTGCCACACCAAAGTAATCGATGATGAATCAAAGCTCCTGTTTTTTTTTTCTTCCTAAAAAGAAACAACCTTTGATTACTACCGCAAGGTCGTCGAATCAACATCATATCTGTTACCCAATCGATTGCCTGCCTGCATTGTGAAATGTGATACCTTTTGTTCAGACATAAGAGCAAAAGCAGAGTGATTGATTCCAAAGATGTTTTTTTTCCTTCCCTTCAGTGATTTCTGTCTGATGGAGAAGCGATTCCTAACTTGCAGCGGAGCACTTCGGGCTGCCGCTGCCGCCGGCGTCGCAGGCGCACGGCGAGGACTTCAAGAAGGGCGCCAACTTCGCCATCACCGGCGCGACGGCGCTGGAGTACTCCTTCTTCAAGGCGCACGGCATCGACCAGCGCATCTGGAACACCGGCTCCATCAACACCCAGATCGGCTGGCTCGAGAACATGAAGCCGTCGCTTTGCAGCTCGGACAAAGGTGATCCTAATAACCGAATCTTTCTTCACATGCGGATTGAAACTTTGGATCAGTGGATGAACAGTTGGTTGGATTGCAGAGTGCAAGGACTACTTCGGCAAGTCCCTGTTTGTGGTGGGGGAGTTTGGGGGAAATGACTACAACGCCCCTCTCTTCTCCGGCGTCGCCTTCTCCGAGGTGAAGACCTACGTGCCCCTCGTCGCCAAAGCCATCGCCAACGGTGTCGAGGTAAAAGTTGCATCCATGAATTTGATGAATTTCATAGAAATTCCACACACACACACACATCGCTGAAGTAGTGAAGCAATAAATGTACTGCATTTAGAGATCCAGGAAATCAGAGTACAGCAAGGGTGCGTCAGTTCACTGCAGAATTCAGGCATGCTATAAGCTAGATATTGTCGGCAAAGAAAAGGCAAAAAAAAAAAGCTGGGTCGCATGATGAATGCATGTGTGGCCAAAATTGAAATCGGTGCAGATAATTAAATGGCATGGCTTCAGAAAGTGTTGTTAAAGTGCTTTGAATTCGGTGCAGTAAGCTTTGTCAAGCCTGTGTTCAGTGAGATTTGTGAATGGTTTGGCTGTTAGGTAGGCATCAGCATAGTTAATGCAAATTTTAATGCTCTGGATCTATGGATCTCAACTCATGTTTTCTAATGGTCAATTGGGGTTACCAATCTTTGTGGACACTAAAAAATAGAAGGAGAAGATGTGACATATATGGTACCCTCCAGAATGGCAGAATCCTATTACTAGGCATATGCACTTAGCATGAAATTGCTATGGCTGCATTGCTCTGAAAAGGAAAAAAAATGGTTTTCACCACAATAGATCACCACTACACATCACTGATAGCAGGGGGGGTTAGGGGTTGTACTTTGTCTGTCAAATTGAGTTAGTCTACAGTACATCAGATTGTTGCTTAGTGTTGCCCCATGTGATGTGTAGCTAGGGATTTGATGTGGAACATGATTGCACAATGAAGAGAATGGGCATGCAAAAGTTATGGTTGATAAAAGAAGGGAATCATTTGGTATGCTCATGCCCATCATGAAACGCGGTCACATGGCAAATTCATAGAATAAAACAGATTGTTTCCCCAAAGTTTTAGCAGATGGAACAAATTTATTAGTAAAGTAGTGATACTATTCCCTTAGTGTGCATAGCTAAGCTAGCTTGTCAGTCTAAATCAAACGGCTTTCAAGTTCTTGTGCGAGGAAACGTTTAATTTGCAAATTAGACGCTGAATTTTGAGGCGTTGACCGAATTTACTGAGATGCAAACTAAAACTTGCACGCACTGATAAATCATTTTGAGTACTGTAAGTTAACCTTCTCTGATTTCTTTCAGAAATTGATTGAACTTGGTGCAAAAGACTTGCTGGTACCTGGAGTTCTGCCAATTGGATGCTTCCCCTTGTACCTGACACTGTACAACACCAGCAACAAAGCAGACTACAACACCCGGACTGGGTGCCTTCGGAGATACAACCGTCTTGCCTTCCATCACAACAGGGAGCTCAAGCAGCAGCTTGATGAACTTCAAAAGAAGTACCCAGAGACAAAAGTCATGTATGGCGATTACTTCAAAGCGGCAATGCAGTTTGTAGTCAGTCCTGGAAATTTTGGTGAGTACTCCTTCCTCAGTAACCTGTAGTTCTTTCCACTACATTTTAAGATAAATCTAGAGTTTCAGACCACATATTTACCAAATAAATTACCAGAAGACATGTTGTAAATAGGAAGGATACTACATGGATGACTTAATTAATCCGTCTCCAGCTGCAATCTATAGGACCAAATTTCATCGCTCAGATTTATGCGTAATGATCTGAACATCGGTGCCATTGCAGGTTTCAGCTCAGCTATGCAAGCTTGCTGTGGCGCTGGTGGCCAGGGCATCTACAACTTCAACCTGAAAAAGAAGTGTGGTGAGGAAGGTGCTAGTGTGTGCTCTAACCCATCGTCGTATGTGAGCTGGGATGGCATTCACATGACTGAAACCGCCTACCACTATGTCGCCAATGGCTGGCTGAATGGGCCATATGCTGATCCCCCAATCCTTCAGTGAGAATTGAGGCTTTTGACTGTATGTAACATTGCTGTTGCTGCTAAATATATGAATGAAGAGAGTTTCAAGCACTGAAGAAATTAAGTTATATGAGTAAAAGTTGTTTAGTTTTTTCCTTTGAGAGAATGTATAAACTGTGCCAGTATAGATATGTTCCAAACTCAGAAGCTGTAGTACAGATGTGCTATGTTTGACATGTTTTCTGATTCTTTTCATTTGTCAAGACTAGGGGTAATAATTTGTGATAATAAAGGGGTCAAAATTGTGCATCTGTGGCTCTGTGCCTCATGAAACTGTATAATGTGTTACTTTCCATCCTCATCTTTCTTTACATTGTGAGGATACTTATTCATCAGCAGAGCTAGCAGAGTATGATAAACGGAGACAGGATGTCCTGCCTTGATGGGTGACAGATACCAATAATTTCAAGGCTCTGATGGATGCTTAGTTTCTGCTTTATATCTCAGTTTGCCAGAATCGAATAATTGCTGACATGAATCCAAAAAACATCAGTCCCGCAGTGCTGGTGTCTGGTAGCAAACACAATCAAAGATCTCTGGAAGATGCACGGATAGGAATGGTAATCCTGCCGAAATTTTCTCTGGATTGGAATGCAAGCTTTCGAGAACCTCATCTCCAAGGAATCCATGGAAATTTTTGGTGAAAGACATAATGGTGTAGCAACCGGCATCATCTGAACATCCTTTAAAGCTAAGAGGGTACACACCATCATAGGACAAGTACTGTAACTCCAAACAAACTCTGAACTTCAGAATGATCTGCCACAGCTAATCAGAAGCTTCCTCTGTCAGAATTGCCACCAGCATGGCGGAGTTAACGACGGAATCTTCTGGATCTAACAAGGATGGTCCGGATTGAACCCCACACGGTGGAGTAAATGAGGATCCATCCAACTACTCGTCTGTCAGCTCAAAGTTCTGAACTTGTGAAGATACTCCTCCATCCAAGAAGCCTTGTTACTTGTTACTGTCTGAACAGCGTAACATTTACCCTATGGCAACAACTACTGCAATGCATAGTTGACATTTCAGTGTGATTATATATCAGTACACCGGAGATTGATTACAGCATTTAGTATGGATGGATGCCTTCTTGTTTAATGAGCAATGGCAGCATGCACCCTTGGTACGTATGTACTGTTGAGAAGTAGTAGTACCTTTTTTTTTATAACTCTCGATCGGTAGTTCGGTACGCATAGCATTGTGCAATGCCATTATTTTTTGTGGATTGTATCACTGTTCAATGCATTTAGAACGTAGCCCCATGTACATACTCCGTAAGGAAGTGTGTTTAATAATGTGTCAGTGGCATGCTCCTTCTGTCCGTGCGACTTGAGATTTGAGAATAGTATTGGACTTTCAGCCCGGATTGAATAGTTTTGCAGATTTCAATATACATATTCGGCATGTTCAGCAAGTTGTAAAAAATACACACTGTGCCTCATCTCACCGCCTCTCAGCAACCACAATTCTGACTCTTAGTCTAGCCTAGTTGGTAGGCCGAGATTTTAATTTAAAATTCTGGTCTATTTACGTAGAATGAGTCGGGATCCTAACCTACTAAATCAGGCCTTAGGCATAGTTTAAAAAACCTTACCGGACATTGAGCCAGTCCGATTTCACTCAAATACCGGACATGCAACTTAAGCAATAAAAATTTGGCAGACCAACCAGTTTTTTATTAAACCGACAAACCGGTAAAACTGAAGAACCGACCGATTCCATGTTAACACATAAAATACCCTTATTTTGTTTTTTCATACTATGGATTTGAGAGTAATATAATAAATATGCATGTGTGAACTTGCACCATTTCTCTTTAGCCAATGTAGGAGACTTGCACCATCATAGTAATCAAATGGACCTTGTGGTGGGCCTTATGGTATGAGCGAGCTGATGTTTCGGGCCAGGCTTGACACGATGAAGCTTCCTTCTCCATCAATTTCAGCCTCAGCCCAGCCTGAGTTTCTGAACATGCATGGGCCGCCGCCGCCGACGACGACGACCAAATGGTATGGTACTGCAAAGATGCAGTTAACTCGAACGACTGGGTTGTTCTGTGAAGTGAGTTAATTTGGGGGGGTGGGTGACAGGTGAGGTCTATCATGATGCCATCCACGCGGCATCATGCCGTGGATGCATGCTGTCTGTTCGTTGGTACTAATACTCGTAACCCAGCTATTATTTTTTTAAAATGATAGATTTTGGAATATTATTTAAAGTTTTTTATCAATTTTTTTGTCAGTTTTCATGTCGAGACTGTTACAGATAGAAATATAAAGTCTTGTCTTAGAAATTATTTTTGGTTTCAAATATACCAGACGCAAACAGACTAAGTTGCGGAGGAATGCACGACTATTGATATTTTACTGCTATCTTTTTAGCAATAAACTTACAAAAACTTTAAAAACATGACCTATTATCAAAGTATGTTCTGTCGTAAATATAACTAAATGACTTTTATAGTTTTATTTAACATAATCTATTTGTTTAAAAGTACTTTGTGGTCAAAGCTGAAACAATAGAAGCTAACGGTGACAAGTAAACAACAGAGTACAGTATTTTTTCACTTGATCCACTGGAAACCACCCCACTCACAACACCGGTACTACTAATGAGTCCGTTCTTTTCAGCCACGATCAATGGATTGACAGAGATCAGAAGTGAATTCATGTATTTTACAAAGATTGTACTTGAAAAGTGCATCCATATATAAGTAATTGTGAGCATTAAGGTCTAAAACTCGAGTACATGTATCCGTAACTCATTGACAGTGTACAAGAGTGTCTTCCACGACGCCTTGGTATGTAGACGAAAAAAAAATACATGAAATGGTGCATTGGTGCATTGGCAATAAACTATAACTATGCGATGATCCTCAAGATTTGCACGGGCGATGATCTAATCGGCCCAAGTCCATGGTCACTTGTTTTGCATCGAGAGTGCAGAAAGCAAGCGCCCAAGGATCGCACGTGCCCATCTCTCGATCGTGTGCCTCTTTCGCGCACGCACCAATGTTTCCGCACGCGCAGCACTCTGGTTCGAGATTACCATAATTTGGAAATATTTTGAACTTTTACCACAACTTTAAAATAATTGTAATACAATTTTGCCAGCCAAAGTGTGATGTTGTTTGGCACAGCTCTGGGCACAGTTGGTTCTGGTGAATTCAATGAAATAAACTAGAACGGTTAGGTATGGATGGTGATGAGAGAAGTCACTGCACAATTCTATACATCAAAATTTAATAGGAAACAAATACTTTGACAACCCCACAATCAAAATGTAGGGTTTTCATACAAAGAGACTAGATCAAATATCCTTAAAAGCTGAATAGTCAGTTCTTTTGTCTGACGTCGGTGAAAACATGATACCATGCTCAAGTGGCCTATTAAATTCGTAGATAGACTTGTGGAGACACTATCGTGGTCTAGGTGAGAGAAGTTGATGAAATCAAATGACTACTTATAGTAGAATATCTCATCCAGTGTGCCATTGAAGAATATGTTCTTCACACCAAGTGAGTGAATAGGCCAGTATTTGGTGACAACAGTATCGACGAAGATGTGAATGGTGGCCAACCGCTAACTTTACAATGAGACTAAATTTCTTATCATAGTCGACACCAAATCGTTAGGAGTAGCCACAAATTATCCAACAAGCCATGTGATGGGCAAGAGAGCCATTTTCATGAAACTTATATTTAAATATTTATTTATTGGAGACAATTTTTATCTCATGTGGATGAGACACAAGGGTTATGCCTGATTATGAACAGGAGTCTCATACTTATCGTGCATGGCATGATGCCACTAGAATCCTATGGAGTAGCATGATAAGACTTTGGAAGCGATGAAACTATAGTATATGGTTGAATGGTTTGACTTTACTCTACTGGTTCAAAAAAGTAAGGCATGCATGCATCTAGAAACGTCAATCTTTTTAACTCTTGCCTGATAATTAACATAAAAATATGCATTTTATGTTATACATAAAAATAGTCAAATTCATATAAGAAAATATTTTTATATAACATTTATCGATGATATACTGTTAAAGAGCAATAATTAAAGTTATACTCCTCCAAAACCGCGCTAAAAATTGTAAGGCTTACATTTTTTGGACAACTATTTTCCACCGCCAGGCCGGCAGGGAAAGGAAAAAAACACACAAAACCCGTTCGCACGGCGACTGGAGGCCACAAGGCCAGTGCCATCTACGGATCTACCTCCGGCGTGGTCACCTCCGTCCCACGCGCGTCGCATTGAACGCCACCTCTCTACCTCTACGCCGCAGTCAATGCGCCATGCGCCACCGCCACCGTCGCAGCTACACTAGCCGCCGCCCGCTGGCCGCTGCTGTTCCCTCCCAATACCACCACCAGAGTCCAACCCCGAAACGCCTGCACCGCCCGCGTGCGTGAGCCTGTGACGACGGGCGAAAAAACTGATGCTTTTTCCAGTGTAGGTGGATGCCACAACCCCGAAACAGACTGCAAAAAACTGGCAAATTATCAGAATCTCGGGAGGACGGGGACGGGCGGTCAGTTGGTCACTGTTCAGGCGCGGGCACAAGAGAGCGAGGAGGAGGCCCCAGCCGAACTCCGCAGTCAGCCAGTGGCGTCCACCTAGCGGCTAGCTCCTCCAAGAAGAAGAACCGGACAAGGCGCCACCGCCACGGGAAGCTGCCGTTCCGTGCTAGGCTGCTAGCTCAAAGCCACGCACCCACGGCAAGGGACCAAGAAGCCGAGCCAAACTAGCCTCTTTCTTCTTCTACTTCTTCTTCGTCTCCGCTTTCCGCGCCCAGACTTCCGGCGACGATGGCGAGGGCGAGCAGGAGAGGCGCCGGCGCGTGGGGTTTCGCGGCGGTTCTCGCGGCGCTGCAGGTTCTTGCGGTGGCGGCGGAGGCGGGGAAGTACCGGGCGGTGTTCAATTTCGGGGATTCGTTGGTGGACGCCGGCAACCTGGTGACGGAGGGCATCCCGGACTACCTCGCCACCGCGCGGCCGCCCTACGGCCGGACCTACTTCGGGTACCCCACCGGACGCTGCTCCGACGGCCGCCTCGTCATCGATTTCATCGGTAATATTCGCGGATTGGTTTCTCTGGGGACGCATTTCTTGGCCTCAAGATTTGACGGACTTGTGTGCTTGGTTGCATCCAGCGCAAGAGTTTGGGCTGCCGCTGCTGCCACCTTCCAAAGCCAAGAACGCCAGCTTCGCGCAAGGCGCCAACTTCGCCATCACCGGCGCCACGGCGCTGGACACCGAGTTCTTCAAGAAGCGGGGGCTCGGTAAGACGGTCTGGAACTCTGGCTCCCTCTTCACTCAAATCCAGTGGCTGCGCGACATGAAGCCCTCCTTTTGCAACTCCACCCAAGGTACAAGAGGATGACAATCTGATTCTTTACCTACTACATTCCATTCTATTGATGTTGATGTGTGATTTTGATGTGAATTGGTTGTGGTCTTCTGTTTCCCCCTTTCTTGGTCCTGAAGAATGCAAGGATTTCTTTGCCAAGTCTCTGTTTGTTGTCGGTGAGTTTGGTGGAAATGACTATAATGCGCCACTCTTCGCCGGGAAGGACCTCAGAGAGGCCTACAATTTGATGCCTCATGTCGTTCAGGGCATCTCTGATGGCGTTGAGGTAACAATTGCATCTTTGCTCGGAGAGTGCTTTTTTTTCTTGCGTGATACTTTGCTCTAATTCCTAATGTATATCGCAGCAATTGATATCTGAGGGGGCAAAGGACCTGATTGTGCCAGGAGTGATGCCATCTGGGTGCTTTCCAGTGTACTTGACCATGTACAAAGACCCCAAAGAGGGGTATGGTGCACGCAGTGGTTGCCTGAAGCGGTTCAACACATTCTCATGGGTGCACAATTCAATGCTTAAGCGAGCGCTAGAGAAGCTCCGTGCCAAACACCCTGGGGTGAGGATCATATATGGAGATTATTTCACACCAGTTGTCCAGTTCATGCTCCAGCCTGAGAAGTTTGGTGAGTTCCCCAATTCATTGGGCCATGAGATGTCATAATGCGATTTGTTAGTTTGATTGGCTCCTACAGTGAGACTGTTGGAGTCTAATAACTGATATGACTAAGAATTAACTTTCTTAGTGCTAAATTTCAGAAACAAGCCTAACATTTCTGAAAATACCTAATTTGACATCATTTGTCAACTGCCACACTCTTCATAATGTGTGATGCACTAAACTATAGCTGGAAAATTTAGATCTAGGTATTGATTCTTTAAAGTCTTCTCCAGTGCCATCTATCTTCCATGTATGCAAGATATGACAGACCATGCTGTGAATACCCAGATTGTAAGGATAGTAAACAATTTGCCTAAGATATCATCATGTAGCATCCCTGATCTGCTTCCTGAAGGGATTCTCTGTGCTGCTCAAATTTCTACGGGACAACTGCTCACACTGATTTATTATTATTTTGGCACTTAGAAAACATCTACTGCTAACTGTTTGTGAGCTCTTACAGTTCTTAATTGCCCATGTTCTCTCGAAAGCTTGGGCACTATCCATGCAATGAGTCTTGGTTTTGAAGTAGGTTTATTTTGCCCATACAAGATGGACAGCTCAGATATTGACCTTAGAAATTAAGTTATTAAACAGATATACCAATTACCAAATTATGTTATGTTCAACGCATATGAAAACATTAGTTGCAATAGAAATTTTTAACCTGATTGCAAAAGGAATCCAGAGGATATGTCAAGTATTTTTTTATAGTCGACCTTTATAGAGCATACATGTATCATGCCCATTCTATAGATGATGTTTTATCTGAAAGTGAAATTTATTGTGTGGTTTCATTTTTAAATTGGGTTTTCATTATGGAAATTTATTTTGTCACCATCTTGATTCTTGAATTAAGAAATGACAAATGTTTCTCTTGGGAATCTTTCTACCCTGGTACTAGCTCTTTTGTTTTTTATATTTCTGAATAAAAACTCTCCTTGAGTAACAAGTAACAGTCAGCTAACCAGTCTGTGACGCAGCAATATTTTCACACCATGGCTATTTTAGTCTCTTTGGTTTACCCTCTTGTAGAACAAATCACATACACTGCCAGCTACTCGATAAAGGCATGCCATCTTGGTGACCTGACATTCTTATAAAAAATTTCTGAACAACATTCTGAATGAAGGCACATATTGGTGACACATCTTTGTCCAAGGGAGAATCTTTGTATCATTGTCCATAGGACTGTATCTTTGTATCTTGTCACTGTAGCAGCATGGCCATCCTTTGTTTTCTCAAGATGATTTTATGAAATTATTAGTTTTTGACAATGATAGTGTTTGTCCTGACTGCTTGTTGGTAAGGATGGATGCATCATTTCTCAGACAGGATATGAATTTATTCCAAGAAAGACATATGATTTTTCCCCAAATGGATGAAGGGAGTAGGGACCTAACATTTCTGCTCATAATGCAGGATTTTACAAACAACTGCCTAGAGCGTGCTGTGGTGCTCCTGGGCCGGGACCTTACAACTTCAATCTGACAGCCAAATGCGGCGAGCCTGGTGCAACTGCATGTGCTGATCCCAAGACACACTGGAGCTGGGATGGCATTCACTTGACAGAAGCTGCATATGGACATATTGCGAGAGGTTGGTTGCATGGCCCATTCGCGGATCAACCAATCGTACAGTCTTCTTGAGCTCCCAGTCATTTTGTCTCTTGGACCTCTAGAGTATCAGAATAGCACACCAAATTGAATCAGAAAGGTTATTCCATATAGTTGTATATCTCCTTTGAGTCGTTGCGATCAGGTAAAAAGAAAAGTTGAGATAGGGGGCCATTAAAACATGATTTGTTCATTCATCAGGTGGTATAAGTAAAAAGTGTATTGCACAAAAGTTGTTAAAATATACGTAGTTTCCTCCTGTGTAGCATCTGGATTCCTGATTAAAAACCACTATGGCTCTTAACTTCAATTCTGTCTGAATATATTGTGTGTCTTAACCATAGTTTACCTTTTACATAAAGTGCCCAGATGTATTTTCTTTTGGGGGTGTTGCTGCAACATGTCGTGGTTCCTGGGGAAGAATCACAGATATAAAAATCGGCATTGAGTTGGAATTCCATGCTTGTTTGCCATTTGTTGAACAGCTTGCAGATTCGAGATAGTAAGTGGGAAGGACAAGAAGCTTCAGTCTCAGGTTACCATGGATTCCACTTTCTTGCAAGTGATTTAGCTGTGCAGAACAGAAGTTTCTTTTATGCAATAAAAGAAATGTCACCTGGCAGATGAAAGCTTATTCATGAAACCCGGGGGGAAAATAACTAATCTGTGCACACCACTGCATCTGCATTTTAGTTGGCTATATCTAAGAAAGTGAGAAATCGCAATTTCTGGGAGTATGCATGTGATTATGTGAAGCATTTTCTGGTAGTTGGCTGGTCTTGTGCAACGCCGATTGATTATAAATGAGATGGTCCTGATTCCTGAAGCTGAAGGGAGGATCGATCTTAATTTGACCGGCGAAAAGGATAGCTCATCAGTTATGATGATGTTAGAAGGAATTGCATCTGGGAGAGTTTGTGTGATTCGTTCGATTGGCTAGAAGCAGATAACTAGATAAGCTGGAGACACGTAGACGACTAGACGTTAGAGTCGGCATCGTTGGCAGCTGTGCGTCTCATCACGAATGGCTCGCGATCCAAAATGTTTTGGGCCGGCACGAATGGTAGCGATCCCAGTTGTGGTGTGGGCTGCATGGGCCAGGCTCTCTACCCGTAAATCAGGCTTGAGCAGCCCGAACTTTTGTGGGCCAACGGAAGTGATACCATATATAATTGAATTTTAAAAAAATATTTCACAATATTTGTATAGCACACATGTACCACTCTACAATTTTGGGTCTAAACTCGATCCATATATAGAAAAACAAATCTAAATGTGACAATAAATCTGTCTTTTTTCCTTGCTTCGGTGGTTGAGTTTTTAGACTGATTTTTTAGTGGTGCATGTCAATATATTTTAGATAATAGATGGTTTGTTTCACATCCACCAATCTCGGCTCATTCTCCATGGGTAGACTGGAATTGGTGGGTGTCAAACAGGCCGAGAAATAGCTTAGAAATGGATTGCATTCTCAGCCTCTTCAGCATACTTTTGAGTTATAGGTAATAAAAGTTCAAAAAACCAATTGACATGTGTTGGGACAAACCTCCAACTCCCCAGCTAATAATTATAGCTGACTGGATTAATACTGCCAAAGCATGAAGACTAGTAATTAACTATGCAACCTATAATGGAATAAAAGACTCTTGACTACCGAAATCATCCTGTACAATATCCTCGTCTATATGTGAAATCATCGTAGAGTAATATACGAAGGTAACACCATATCGACTAGAACAATATACTAGACTGCACTAAGCCCTATCGTATACTATGGGCGCAAATGCATCTACTCAAAAAAACAGATTTCAATTTAATGTATCCCTTTAGTTCAATATAATACACCCCTCATATCACAACTAGCAATCTAGTTAAGGAAATCAACATATATAAGTCTAGTTTCATAACCTCTCTATTTTACTCTAGCTTCATCACTGACTAGACCTAAATAAGATCAATTTTCTAATGGATCTAACCACACCCCTCAGTCAATTTGTTGTGCTTCACCACATTCCATCGTCGACTCTCCTTCGATGCCTCCTCTCCTCCTCTTTCCCGTCGTCACCGCCTCTTATCCTCTACCGTCGTAGCTTAGGTGGAGTCCTCATCGACAATGAGCACGGAGGAAGCATCTCTAGCCGCAATAAGCCAATAACCATGATAAGAAAAGCCTTCGCCACAATCTCGGGTCTGATCGCTGTTGTTGTCGTCACCCACATCTGAACTGAATGGAATGTAATTTTATTTCTCATCTCTAATACCGGTCATTAGTGATGGGTTATTAGTGGTATGATAAAAATGACGGATGCGGGCTCTAATGATGCTTTGTTAGTGAGATTTAGGAAGTTTATTGGAGATGCTTTAATTAACATCCAAGACTTCACAAAAAGTGATTCAGTTGCAATAACAGAAAAATATAATCAATAATCAGCTAATTAATTAAGCATGCAAAAGCATATCCAGTACACTCCAGTACTCCATCAATCTATCTGTCTAACTCTTCTGCTGCCTTAGCAGCATGGCGTACATGATCTGGTTCCAGGCGTCGGGGAGGCCGGCGATGCACCAGTGCGTGCAGTCCATGCCGTCGCGGCCGGGCCCTCCGTACACCGACGGGTGCGCGTCGATCCTCAGCTGCGACAGCGGCGTGATGTCCAGAAGCGACACCGGCGTCGCCATCGACCCGAGCACCCCGCGCACCACCACCTGCTCCGGGAGAATCCCGCCGCCGTCATCCGTCGACGTCGCCTCCTGCAGCGGCCTCGTGTGGCGGTAGCAGCCTCCGTCAGCCGGCGCCGGAGCCGAAGCCGAAGCCGTCGCGGCGTCACCTTCTTGCTCCTTCGAGCTGCTAGCTCGACGAGGAAATCAAGTAGAAAAGAAAGTAGCAGGTCATAGTGTGATTTTCTGTCGGCATGCATTTGGAAATCTGCGGCATTTTAATTGGGAGGCGATTACTACTCACGACGACGAGGTGTCGTAGTGGCTGGGGGAGATGCCTTGGAAGAAGACCTTGGTGCGGGAGGCGTCGATGTTGTCGTCGACCCAACGTGCCCATGTGGAGAGGCCCTTGGAGAAGGCGGCTAGCCTGTCCATGTCTCGGTACGTCTGGTTCCCTTCCTGCATGTAATCCCACCTGCAATTTGATATGAATATTGCTGAATTTGTTTATTTTGTTTTCACTGTAGGGATTAACTTTGGGTCTGGAAAATTTATAGGAAGATAAATGTGTTTATTGTATCGGAAGGAATCGAATTCACGTACATTTGGCTGGCGCCCCTGTAAGTCCACCAGTGCCAGGTGTTGAAGATGAGCATGTCGGCGCCGAGCCAGGCGCTGGCGTCGCGCATGGAGTCCAGCCTGAGGACGCGCCGCCCCGTGCCTCCGTCCACGACGTCGACCAGGAACTTGCTGTAGTAGAGCACGACCGACACGTCGTAGTCCTCGAACCGCACTGAGGAGACGGGCTTGCCGGAGGTGAAGGAGACGCGGGCGGCGGCCGGCACGGCGGAGTGGAGCATGCAGGAGAGGGACACCCACTGGTTCATGCTCAGCGAGTCCCCCACGAACAGCACCGTCTTCCCGCGCCACCTCCTCAGGAATTCCACCCCATCAAACCTACAAATTTAACTAAAGTGTCAGATACGTCATACGTGCACTAGCCATGTTCGCTACAGATTTAACTATAAGTGGTAGACGGCCGGTCACCGTGGCAGGCGGCAGGCTGCGGGGGTCCACCGGAGTTTGAGGTATGTGGCGTCCGGGCGGCCGTTGCGGCGGCAGTCGAAGACGTCCGGCACGAACGGGCAGCGCGACGCATCGTACAGCGGGTACGACTCGTCCACCGCCCATCTCCCCTGGAACATGTCGCAGTCCCT
>KE373155.1:53758-111295 GCA_000418225.1 Zizania latifolia | reverse complement strand
GAAGTTGTCGTTTTTTTTATTTTTTTATTTCGCCGAGTGCCGTATGGGTAGGAACTTGGCAAACAAATTATTTGTTTGTTTTTTTAATTTGCCAAGTGCCGTATGGGTAGGCACTCGGCAAACATTTTTTTAAGTTTTTTTTATTTTCTCCTAAAGTGCCTTTTTGTTTTATTGTACAAAATTCTTTAAAAAAATAACCACAGACTCTACTAGTTATCATATAACAACACCACAATAAGTCTAATGTTTTTCAAACTTTGTTTGAATTTTTTAAAATTGCAAAACTATTATGGTGCATGTTGTCGGTCGAGTGCCATCATCGAGATACCTCAAAAAAATTTAAATTTAGTGGGTAAGGCCTAAAATAGGACTCAAAATACAAGTATAATTTTTTCGGACAATTTGGTTTATTATTTCATGCACTTGCAGTTCAAAATTGACCTCTTTCAATTTAAATCCTATAAACAAATTTAATTAACTAAAAATTGCAAACTAACCTTAAAAATTGCCAATTTTTGGCATGGTATAAGATACGCTGAGTTTTCATTGTAGAAAAAATTTTAAGTTCAAAAAAGAATTTAATCATCGATTTTCTTTCAAACATAGTCCATTCCTTCTCTAAACTCTAAAACCTCTTCTGAGAATCTCCGGTTTCTAAACATCATACGTGAAAACTTCCTTGAAACATTTTCAAATTTTTATCACAGTATATACATATCATATAATAACACAATGTCAAGTATCATGTTTTTTAGACTTCAATTAAATTTTGTATAATTAAAAAACTATTAAGCTCCACGTTGCCGGTCGAGTACCACAACCTAGATTTTCCAAACTTTCTTTACATTTAGTGGTAAATGATTCAAAATGGACTAATGAACATAAATATGATTTTTCTAAAAATTTTGGTTTATTATTTCATGCACTTGCAGTTCAAATTTGACCTATTTCGATTTAAATCCTAGAAACACATTTAATGAATTAAAAATAGCAAACTGACCCAAAAAAATATAAACTTTTTCCATGGATTAATATATATTGCATTCTGAGTTTAAAAAAATTTCAAGTTCAAAATAAGTTTTAAATGTGACAAGTGCTCGAAACATGATTTCACATGAAATCATGAGTTCCCTGGGTTCGCCGAGTGTTTTTGTAAAAAACACTCGGCAAAACCTATGGTTTGACGAGTGCCACTCCCAAACACTCAACAAACAGCACCCCCGGACACGTGGTAGACCGGGCGGTGCATCCAGAGAAAAGATGTTTGCCGAGTGCCAGAAATGACACTTGGCAAACACAGGCTTTGCCGAGTGCCTGTTAGTGGCACTCGGCAAAGATTTTTTTTTCTTGAGCCAGTATCACGGCGTCCACCCCGCCAGCTGGATCGATTTTTTTCAAAACTATTCGCCAAGTGTCGCATTGTTTGCCGAGTGTATATGCCTCTGGCACTTGGCAAAGAAACCTTTCGCCGAGTGTTTTTTGGCAAGCACTCGGTGAAGAATTTGACACCTGGCGATTTTGCGTTTTCCGTAGTGAGAGAAGGAAAGAACGGAAAGGGAAAAAAAGAAAAGGTTTGGATTTTTTTTCAAAAATATCATGATTTGACATTTTAAATATTTCATAGAATTTCAAGAATTTTAGAAATTAAAAAATTAAAAAATATTTGATGATTTTAGAAAATAATAATTAAATGCTGGTAAAAATGCAACATGTTGTGTCGACGAAATTTATTTTTAACCCGTTCCCGGCGTTACGCATGGCCACATGGGCACTGTGCTAGTGTGTGTATATACAATTATACATGTTGTTTTACTCCCAAAGATTTTAGTTTATCATGGATTTTATTACACTCAATCAGTTCACTGAAGTAAAATAATTACACATCCTAAATCGCCAATAGGAGGTGAAGAGGAGGTGAAGCCAATAGGGTCCATGCGAGAGGCAGAGCTGTAGTCCCCCCGCTGTACGTAGGTGGATATCGGTAAGTGGCAGCTTGAGGAATTCGGCGTGGTGAGGAGACAATTTGAGATGAAGTCAAGGCCAGCTTTAGGGAATCAGCCAAGGAGAACGGACGCCACTCCAGATTGTGAAACTGAGTAAGGACAAAATCTAAAAATAAACTAGAATGTAGCAGAAACTAAAAACACTAGTTTCTATACTCATCGGGTACATCTTACAATCTGAAGTTCTCTAAAATTGACCCCTCGTCTCATCTCATTCCAGTGAGCAAATTAGAGCTGTGATCGGCAAGGTGCCACATATCCACCAGCTAGATCAGATGACACCCTAATCCACCTATCCTCCTTGTGTGGCCTATCTAATTGGGTGGCAAGGTGCCACCATCTCTGCCTGCTACATCCAAGGGGATGCTCATCGGTGTCACTTCCCGAGGGATGCTCATTGCGTCGCTTATCCTCCTTACCCTCCATCCATCATCTTCCTCGCATAGGTGGTCAACCAGCTTCACCGCCTCCCAAATCGCCATGTCACCACCTTCAGAGCTACTATTGTTGCCTTTAAATCAGTCACTACATCCCATCATAACTAGGGTGATGCATTGAAAGTAGGTTTCATCTATCGATATTAAAAAAATATCAGAGGGTGCTGATAAATGGGATTATCAGATATATCGGAGATATAAAATAAAATTCAAATAAAATTTAAAAAAAAGTTTGAAAACTTTTTGAAAAAAACAGTTTAGTTTGTTCAGAAAATCATATAGATTGCATCTATATCATTAGATATATAAAACAACAAATATATAATCTATAGATAAAGACCTCGTATGTGGGAGATTTTTGTTAAGAGTTTTTATAATACAATAGTTATGGATCGGGCCTTAAAATTTAGCGGACTTTTTAAAAAATAGCGAAATTTTTGGAAGATAGATGATTTTATCGGACCCTAGTGATAAACAGGATTATCGGAATCTCTAGTGATAAACATGATTATCGGGATTATCGGAATCTCTATCGGCGATAATGTGAACCTGATTGAAACCCCCTTGATCTGATGCCTTACCCCCTCATCTCATTCCAACGCCGACAAGAAGGTAGCAAAGAGGGAGGTGTCTAGGGATGGTGAAATGACTGAGAGCATGTCTATCCCCTCGCCACCTTGGAACACCCTCATTACAACCCTGGTCATCACCCCTAGCACCGCCTACCACTGGTTCGAGGATGCATGCCTAGATAAAAAATGGAATGTTGGTTATGGTGGGGGTGGGGTTCGTCCCTAACACTAGTTTTAGAAAGAACAGAAACGAAGAGTGTTACGCAACCTGCTTGAGTGAAGTGAAGGCTATGCTTTCTAGGTCAACTTCATGCTTAAAGCGAAACTTTTGATTGTAAGTGCTCAACTTATGAGCCGTATGTGCAATAGTCTATTATTGTAATAGAATCTTTTTGGTTTATATAAAGTTATGAAGTTTATTTTTTTATATCATTCTATATCTACCTAAATATCCTAAGCAGTTATGTGTGTGTGTGTGTGTGAGAGAGAGAGAGAGAGAGAGAGACTCGCTATATCTTCTCAGGGTTTTCCCACAATATATTTAAAGTTCAAAGCAAAGTTTGTGCAATAGATGCATCTATGTATTGGTGAGCAATAGAGGTCAAGGAATCAAGAAAATATTGAAAATGATTGGTCACACGAATGGGGTAGTTGGAGAGAATTTGGTAAAGGGAAATATTGTCTTGTTTCAAAGAAGATCTGTAACTTATAATTGCTTACTTTGTTCAAATTAATTAGGCTTTCACTGGAAAAGGAATGGAAGGGGCCCTTTTGTACTTATATGTGTTTGTGGAGTTTATATGTTTAAATGCTTCATGAGGATCAATGCATGAAACATTAATTTGGCACTACATATACTCCTTAGACAGAGACCCTTAAATAAGCTACATCCATGCATGTTGACGAGAGCCGGTCGGGTAAACCCGGGAAGTATGTGTATTTCTAGTTGTGTTAGGTCAATATTAATTACAATATTACTTGAGAATTAGAGTATTAGTATGTATAAGATGATGTTTAATTTTTCCATATGTTTAGCACTGTCCTTAGCCATCTCTGACTCCGGTGACCGGCTCTAAAAAATTATTCTTGGTTCTGTCATTATATCGATCCTACTGTAGAATTCAGAACGACTTAGCTAGAGCTAGACATCGGGGCTAGAATTCATGAAAAGCTTCAGCAATTAATTCCTCGTTTGTACTGGGAGTCTAGACATGTTAATTATATCGAGCAAACTTTATGATAATATTTAATTTCTAACTTGCTTTAGATCAATTACCCCAGCTAGCAAAAGCTATCTGAAGTCAGAACAAGAGATGAAGAAATGCCATCATATATAATGAGTTAACCAGCTCTATCTGTCTCAACGTCCGTGGTTGACCAGGTTCCTGCAAAGAGCCATCCGTGCATCGATCGGAGAGAGCGCATTAGCTAGATAGCGTATGAATCCCTTCAGCTAGCCAGCCAACAACACGATCGAGAAGAACTAATCAAGTTTGGTCATAAATCAGTAACCAGCGTGCATATGCATATGCAAGCATGCATCGAAGGTTGAGTACTAGATCAATATATATAGAAGTAACACGGCTGAAATGAGTCAATGACAGTACTGCACTACTTTAATTTTTCACACATCAATCATTTCCAGTAATCGTTAATTAGCAGGTTCTTTTAGATATATTTATATAAAGTGGCCATTACATCTAATTAAGATCATATCGTCAGCTGCGCTCTAATTTCTTGTCATGCATTACATTACACATGCAGAAGGTTAATTATGTAGTTTTGTGTACTTAACTGTCCCATCTCGATTAACACTAGAGTTTAATTTCATATCGACATTCAACCGCATGCCTCTAGAGGATGAAAGTTTGGACCAGTTTCTAAACCATCTAATTAAAATTAAAGAGGTTTATCGATCTATAATATAAAATATCTATTCGTAGTCACATGATTGTTTCGGATTTTTAATTATTATTGTTGTTGTTGTTGTAATTCAACAGACGAGGTAGTCTTGGTTAGACCACCCTGCAGGCGTGAATACAAGGCAGATCTCGAACCTCATTATATTAATTCATGCATGCGTACGTGGAAATTTTCATGTCCTCCCCTTATTTCTGTATAGCTGTGACCGTGTCTCTACGTTTCTTTTGTTCCCAATGTGTCCTAGAGCATTGTGCATGTAGAACTTCAAATACCCGGCCCCATGCATGTAATTTTCAGAAAAATATTAATTTGGATGCACACAAGAAATTAACTACATCATATATCGATTAATCTAGTAGAGTTGCTTTCTTGAAAATGATCTAGACACCGTGCATGATTATTATACTCCGAAACTAAGACAATAATGCAAGCTGAATTACAACCAAACAGCTTAGACGACATCACAATCATATCTGTGAAATTGATATTTATATTTTCCGTATCCTACATATATATTTGCATGTAGTGCATGCTATTTTTTAAGATAATGATATGTAGTGCACGCTATGGTACATAAATAGTTATTTATTCATAGACTAAGTAATATTTCACATTTTCACTAGACTATTTATTCATACACACACACACACACACACACACACACTGATTGTGTGGTCTCAGTCAATGATGTGTAATACAAAATTAAGCACACCCATAACATGTATCTGTTATATATATATATATATACACACACACTTGTTCATTCATTGTTATCATATACTACCTATATTTTATATTGTAAGTCTTTTTAGTCATGTTTAAATTTATATGGATGTCAATGAATCTAAATATATATACAAAATATATGCATTGAAATCCATATAAATCTAAGCATTCCTAAAAAGACTTACAACATAAAACGGATGGAGCATCAAATTTAAGTATCCGCAATTAATTCAGATTACAGATTTGCAAGTTTGATGGTTGGCAATGAACTGCCAAGTTAAAATTCAAGATCAGATAGCACGCAAAATCAGTAACTTGTTTCAAATTTACCAAGCTAACTATCCGTAGATCCCTAATTGGGACAAGTAAAGTAACCAATGCCACAGGTCCTATGGCAACAAGAATAGATTAGATCGATTATATATATTAGTAAAGAATGCATGGTGAGATAAAGTATGGCTCATTGCAGGGAATAGAAGAAGAAGAATGGAGAGATTGGGATTTGTAGCGAAATGGAATTAGAGAGGTCTAATTCCGTTGTTCCCCTGACTCCCACGTGCAAAGTCCAAATAACTCCAACTCAGTCTACTGGATCAATATTTGCATAAACACACCTTTGCTAGCTCTCTCTCCTGTTTTGAACAATTCCATACCTGCATGGCTGATGAACTATGTGAACTTTTTAGGTTTGGCAAGGGGTGCATTTGCAAAAAAACACGCAATAATGATAATTATGATAAACTGTTGCAGATGGAGACACCTAATTGCTCTTTCTGAGGCCAGTTTTGGGGCAGGTCCCCTATTCAAGGGACAAAGGCACCTTCTTTTCATTTAGTCCTTCCAAAACCATGCTCAAGACATGCATGGACACTCTTACTGTGACCATATCTGCAATATAGTCAATACCTCACTAATTAATTAACTAAGCTACACTAATAGACAGCTCAAACCCACTCCTCCAGCACAGGCAGTACAGTAGTAGTAGTGGTAGTGGTAGTGCATATTTTACACCCCCTATGTAGGGCCAGGCTTGTATTGAGCATCTTGGACTTGGACTTGGACTTGCTAGGTTAGCTTCTAACCCTACCCCTCTCTTCCATGCATATAACCCATACACATCGTCTGCCTTCTGCCACCCTTTTCCTCTTGTTTTTCTTGCCTTCCTCTCTATCTTTCTGGTGCTTTGAGGAGCTGCAGCTGAGCTAATCAGAGCAGAGCGGCAAAGGCAGGAGGAGATTTCCAAGGTTTATGCTCTTCCCTCTTGTTCTTTTTAGCCCTAACCATGTGGAGAGAAAGGTATATATATATAGCTAGTCAAGATTGCAGTTTCATTCAAGCAGTTGATCTGGTGGTGTTTCTCCAAACAATGTCTACTTCTCAGATCTTTGGGCCGGGCAGCATCAAGGAAGGAAGGATGCATCCGAGCGGCGGCGCGGTGTCGGTGCCACCGGGGTTCCGGTTCCATCCGACGGACGAGGAGCTCCTCTACTACTACCTGAGGAAGAAGGTGGCCTATGAAGCCATAGATCTTGATGTCATAAGGGAGATCGACCTCAACAAGCTCGAGCCCTGGGATCTCAAAGGTAATTAATTATACCATCAATCGATTCAGCTGGACCTGCAGGACGGCAGGACCTAGCTAGGGCAACAATCGATTAGTATGCAGCTAGCTAGATGGATCATATCTGTCATGAAATATGGAGCAACGAAGTGATGGAGACATGGTGGTATTGCATATACAGATCGGTGCAGGATAGGGACTGGGCCTCAGAACGAGTGGTACTTCTTCAGCCACAAGGACAAGAAGTACCCGACGGGGACGAGGACGAATAGGGCGACGACGGCCGGGTTCTGGAAGGCGACGGGGAGGGACAAGGCCATCTTCCTCGCCAACGCCTGCCGGATCGGCATGAGGAAGACCCTCGTCTTCTACGTCGGCAGGGCTCCCCATGGCAAGAAGACCGACTGGATCATGCACGAGTATCGCCTCGACCAAGACAACGTCGACGTTCAGGTATACATATGCTCATCCATACTATGTTTGTTTCTTGTTAGGATGAAACCTTTTCATGATGATGATATGCATGAAATGCCAATGCAAAGACATCACACTATTGTCAAGGCTCACGGATCACAAATAGTACATCAGTTTTGTTGTATATCAATCGCCTAAAAAGAGTCTTATTTGTCAGTCCCTGAACTTGCATATAGCACCTGTGCACAAGTTGTTCAATGGAAACTTGCATATTAGTCAGTAAGGGTTTCTTGGTACCGAGAGGGAGTAATGAACCTGCAGCTTGATTAGTTTACTGAGATTGATCTGGTCTGAAATGTTGCAGGAAGATGGCTGGGTGGTGTGTAGGGTGTTCATGAAGAAGAACTACCAGAGAGGCCTCAACCCGGCAGAGATGGCGGCGGTGGACGACGACGAGCTCCTCCACCATCCCTTCCCGATTCCTCCGCTCCCCAGTGCAGCGAACCAGAAGCACAACGGCGGCCACCTTATGCAGCACCACCAGCACTACGACGCCTTCCCTTCCTTCGACCCCTCCATGCAGCTCCCGCAGCTCATGAGCGCCGAGCAGCCGGCGGCAGTCGCCGCCCCCTCCTCCCTCCTCCCCGGCCAGCCGGCCGCCGCCGCTATGAGCACGCTCGACGTCGAGTGCTCCCAGAACCTGATGAAGCTGCCGGCAGGCGCCAGCACTGGGCTGCTCCACACCGGCGACCACCGCTTCCCCGCCGCCACGGACTGGTCGATCCTGGACAAGCTCCTCGCCTCTCACCAGAACCTGGACCAGCTCTTTCAGGGCAGGGTCGTCGCCGGAGCGACGCCGCCGGCGGCTCCTAGCCACCACCAGCAGCTCATGGAGCTCGGCGGCAGCGCAACCTCCTTGCAGAGGCTTCCGCAACTGCAGTACCTCGGCTGCGAGGCCGCCGACTTCCTCAGGTTTTCCAAGTAGATCCATGCATGGACATGGACTTCAATTAATTAAGTTAGCTTAATTAGCTGCCATGATCGATGATGAGCAGTTGATGTGGTGATCTGATCAGCTCATGCTTTTCGTTAGACTGGTTAATTTGATCTGCCTTTTGGTATGGAGCTTAATGCTTCTAAGTGTATATACTCTCTATGATGCTATGGGACCATATGCATGCATGCAATGTCATATCTCTACTAAGTTCTACACGACTGTGGATGGAAAACCTAATTAGACATGCATGAGAATTACTCGTTCTGATGTTCCCATGCATTTTGGATTAGGTTTGATGCTTCTTAGTAGTTGTTAATTGGTATCCTTGACTCCTTGTTGGAGGATGAATAAGAAGAGATATTGTCATCTTCTTTGCTTTCTCAGCTCAAGTTAATCAAGATGTGTTATACCTAGCTACATATATGGATTATTGCTCATGATCTATTTTAAGCTATATACAAATGTTGGATTAGACGTACCATCTTGATAGCAACTGAAGGATCGATTTAAGCAAGCAACCGTGCGTTATGTATCTTGCTAGCTGCCATTCTGTTTATATGGTTTGTTGTGACACTTTCCTGCTTTTTCATGAATGATTTGGTGTCTATATATTATTCTACTTATCAAAGTATTTAGTTCCCTTCAAATTGGAACAAAAGAGAATATAAAATTAATTCGCTATTTGTGGTGCTACCACTTTTGTTATTTACTTATAATGACTGAGATTCATGAACAACCAACCAATTCACCTTGGTCTTAAACTCAATACCTGTTTATATTAAGCCCCTTGATTCACCTTGTTCTAAACCCTACTAGTTCGACCCAAAGCTTGAGCAGCAAATTAATATACCTGACAAATAAACTTTTCTTATAGTTTTTCGTTACAATTTGCATGATGTTTTGTGAAATGAAGAGGCATTCCCTTCAAGTATCAAAATGACCTCTCTGCTTTTTTATTTTTATTTTGCCATATTCAGTCATATGATGAATTTACCAACCAATTCACACCAAGAGCTTAATTAATTTAATGACGGAAGATATGGAATCAACGCGAGTGCAAGTCTTCAAACATGCCACTTATTTCGAGGCAAATTTTGATTTTTTTTCACCAAAATTCAAACAAATTATAAATTTAAGTACCGCTTAGCTAGGGTGTTCTGAAATAATGCTATTGTGGTGTCAGCACTAAGCAATGGTTGTTCCCCAAATTTCAAACTTTTTTTCTGCAGAGGCTGTTCATCTGTATAACTGTAATTTTCACACGACGATTCGACGCAAATCTCAGAAGCTATTATATTCTAACATGATTAGCACGAACTGCACACAGATAATCTGGAGCCCTAGCCAGCTATCCTCCCCTTGGTTGTTTGGCTTCAACCATGCCGTTGCCATAAGGTGCTCTCGTTTGTTTACAGAGGCCTATGACTTCTCGAATAATGCAGGATAGATGTCGCTACCTAGCAACGCCAGCTGCGTTACGCTGCTGACACTGCTTCTTCTTCTTCCAGACAGCAGCGATGCAGGGTGCAAACCATGACTAGTAAAATTATAGTCTCACCACTCTCATCAAAGTTCGTGTGCATGGAGAACATAAATAAATAGGTGAACATATGTTAGTTTGCTGCTAGCTAGATACATAGCTTTTCTTCGAATTTTCCTACTGAAAACAAATGATTGCAGAGAACAAGTTTAATCATGCTAACTGTCAGTTATTTGTGCTCACATATATGCAGTGCTGAGTGAATAATCAAGCAGACGTGTACTTAAGAATGTGAAATGATGATTTGTTACAGTGTGGCATAAACGACTAAGCTCACAACGAAGCCTAGCAGGGCACCAGCTGCAACCTGCAGCTCTGTGTGGCCAACGGACTCGCTCAGTCTGCTGCACTCTGCGTAAGCCTCCTTCAGCTCTGTAAATTCAGTTAGCTCTGGATCTGAACTTTGGAGGGCCTTCAATCTCGACGATTTGGTCCCAGAACTGTGTCTCGGGTAGGGGCTCGCAATTGAACCTTGTGAAGAAGAAGAACCCAACTTCTCAGGCACAGGGACAAGCTCGGCAACCGTCTCGGGCTTTGAGGACTGGAGTTCAGAGGGGAAACTTGCCAAGCAATCGTCCTCCGGATTTTGAGTCATCTTCTCTCGAAGGGTCCATAACTTTTTTAAAACCCTTGCATGGTTTCCCACCTCTCTCCTCACTCCCTGTTGAGAACATCCAATGTGAATGACATCAGCAAAAACTCTGGTTATTTGAAAGTTATTTATCAAAGTGAATGAGTTCTATAATCATCCAGGTGGTGTGGGTGTGACAACGGAATAACATAGAGGACATCATACAGACTGGACTGGTCACACATTAAGCTAAGATGAATTTGACCATGCCAAAATTAACTGACTCAGATTCTGAAATGCAGAATCGATAGACTTATAATGGCTAATTTACTGATGGACAGCATGCATCATGTTGAGAAATATTCACCTTTCAGCACAGAAAGCTATGTCTAGATGTAGAGGTACTAGGCAAACAACGAACTAAAATGTGAACAAATTAAGAAAGAACAAAAGCAAGGAAGGCAGTACCCCAGACCTATATCCCAAATGTCACACTTCACTGAAGCTACAGCATAGAAGGGGTTGGGAATTAGCAGAAAAATTTAGCATAGTGCTCCATGAGTCATATATATCATGATTATCCACGTCCAGAGCTATAGCAACCTTGCATATGTGCTATCTAAACGGTGTCACCTAAGAAAAAATGCACCAGCAACAGTGAGACCAAGCTGGTCCAACTGAAAAGGAACATCTCTACCAAAACATAGCCATAAACTACAAATAACAAATTAGTGAAGAATTTAATCCTTCATAATTTATGATGTTGTCATACTCCTGCGATGTTTTGATAAAATGGATACCTCAAACTGAGTTTTGCAATAATTTGGACACATGATTATATTTTACTCATAATGTAGACAACTGTGTAAATGTACTGATTAATGAGCTACTGGGATTCGATACTAAAATTACGTGATAAAGTCAAGATAGTTTATCGTCAAAATCATCATATTCGTTTAAAAAGGGGCACCAGACCAACCCCTCAGCCAAGCTAAACATTTTGTGTTAAAATCATATTCCCAAAGGAAGCAAGATGATGCATAATACATATTCCATTTTTTGGCTTCTATACCTAGTTGAATAGTTGTGAATACGAACCTATGCAATTATTTTTAGCATATTCATCTCCTTTTGGAGGGGTTTGAAGAGATGTTAACATTTGAATAGTCTGATCACAGAGCATTTCGGCAATCTAGCAATCCAAAGCTACAATATACAACTTAATATTACACAGTACAAGATATATAAAAAAGACTGGAATTCTCATATGACGGGAAACCACCAGAACAAAGTTCCTGGAGCATATCCCAGGCACTAATATGATCAATAAGCTGGCTGATACTGACTAGTGACTACAAAAATGAAAAATAGAAGAGAGATGAGAAAATAAAAAAGCATCAAAACCCACCACACCTGAGCATCATACATTACGATCGCTGTGAACACCACCGACATCCCAAAAATGGAGTCTGCAAATCCCCTGTGTACTAAACACAATATTCAAGAAAGAAATAAAACAACACAACCTAAGGCGAAAACAGACAGAAAAATCGAAGCGCTGAAACCAAGTTATTTTCAAGAAACTAACCTTTCTAGCCCAAGTGAAGAAGCCACTGCTACAACAGCCTAAAACATTGGAAATTAGAAAGGAAGTCAGAAGCATACTTGCCAATTTCAACAAGAGATAAGTTACTTTGTAGTTATACCCCTATTGCTAGATATGATTGATCAGAAATATATTATAATAAAGCAAAGAAGAAGAGATAGTTTGGATAACTATTTCTCTCTTGCAAATACCACACTGGCATGCTATGACACATGGTGTTGTGTACTTGTGCTAAATTTCAGAAATTTCCATACAACAAGCAAACTTACACTATGCTAGACATGATTGAACAGAATTACATGATGCTACAACGAAGAACTGCAACCATTCTAGAATCTAGAATGAAGTGTGTATGATCAAATTTTCCTTCTAGAATAATACTTCAGTCTTATGAATAATCACACAGCCATGATAATTACTAAGACACGGGATAGCGCCGAATTTCACAAATATCCATGTAACAAGCAAACTGAAGTACTTTACCCATCACACGGCATCACAATTCACACTGTAGCAAGTTATTCCAAACCCAAGAAGAATCAGCGACGATCATCTCACCGCGGAGTGGGTGGAGGGCATCCCGCCGGATCGGACCGCGGCCCTGAGGTCAACGCCGCCCCCATTCTTGGCGGAGGTGAACGGCTTCGATAGCTGCCCGACCGCGCTGGCCACCGTCGCCGCAATCAGAACCTAGAAAGAAAGCGGGAACCAACCAACCAACCAAACCAAGAACCGCCGGTTACCAACCGCAGGAAAGAATACTGAGAAAACCGCCAACCGGCCAGAGGATGCCCCCAAAACCTTGTTGCGCGCGAGCTCGGCGAGGTCCTCCGGGCCGAGGTGGAGCGAGGACGCGACCGCGACGTTCCGGCGGCGGCCCCCGTGGGCTGGAGATGGAGGAGACCAAGAAGACGAGGAGGCGGGATAGGTCGGCGGAAGGGTTCCTGTTGTTCTTGTGGAAGAGGAGGAGGGGAGGAGGCGAGAGAAGAGGCAGGATTGCGCCATTGGCATCGTGCTGGCGTGGCGGCCGCCGCCTCCTGCTCTCTCTCCCTCTTTCTCTCTCTCACCGCTTGTTTGGTTCGTGTGGGATGGCACAGTCCCATTTCACTTTTAAGGAAGCGTTTGGCAGCCGATTTTGGTTTATTTCTGCAGAGAAACGGCAGAATCGCTCCTAAACGTTGTGTTCCGCTTCGCGTTTCTGGCGTGGATCGATTCTCAGCTCCAATAGAAACGGCGAAACGGTGAAAAGCAGTTTCATAACGTTTCTCTCGTCCATGAAATATGCCAAAAGAATTCTGGGAGAACCTCAGCTCCAATAGAAACGGTGAAACAGTGAAAAGCAGTTTCACAACGTTTCTCTCGTCCATGAAATATGCCAAAAGAATTCTGGGAGAACCGAAAGTTCTAACTTGAGGCGGGAAGTTCTGGGTTCTGGAGCATCCGAAATTTTTGGGCTAGCTTCATTTTCGGTTTCTGGAGGAATCGAAAGTTCCGGTTTAACCGAAAGTTTCGGACCTGCCTAAAAAGTGAATTCTGGACGAACCGGAAGTTCTGATTAGACCGAAAGTTCCGGGTCAGAATAAATTCGATACAGAATGTTAATTTCGGAAGTTCTGGTTGGACCAAAAATTATGGGTCTGGATATAAATTAAAAAACTCTGTACAACTCGTCAATAACATGTTGATAAGCTTCAGAATAATCAAGACCCATTGCATCATCCATATAATCCAAAGCAATTTTTAAAACATCTAGTTTTTTTCGAGGATCAACTATCAAAGCAAAACAATAAAGATGTGGAATAGCAGTAAAATATTTTAAGAATTTAGTTTCCATTGCATGAACAATGGGAGATAAATTTCTATCAGACCTATTCTCGTTGAACACAAGCGTAAATTTCTAAAGACACTCAAGTACCTCACAAGAGGTCGGATAATAAACTCCTGATAGTAAAACTGTTGCATTATAAAAGGGCTTTAAAATTTTACCGAACTACTTGTAGATCATAGGTCCATGTACTTACCGAACCGTCAGGTGCGAATGTTATATGAGATTGTCTTGCTCCCGCCCGTGTTTGTTCCGCAAGATGCTTCTTGTAATGACGATTGAGATGACCCGTCCCCCCACCATGACCTACAGACAAAACTTTATCACAATACTTACAACGTGCACGATCCACCATTTGCCCATCGTGTAGCTCCTTGAATGTCTCAAATGCTTCCAACACTCCGCATTCCTAGAGCCCGATGGCATAGCGAGCGTCTCATCGGATGGCCCCGTAGATAGGGTCACCATGTTGTCACCAGGGGTGGATTGGTGCACGGGAGCATCGCCGGCTCCCTCCATTCCATCCATATTACGATCGTCCATCCCGTAGTCGCCCATGCTTGGCGATAGTTGTCGGGCGTCGACCGACATACGAGGAGTAGAAAAACGACGCTTCTGAGGTCTCGATGAGGTGGACCTCCTATGGGTGTCACCCCATTGTGACCACATTGCTCACTAGTGTTTTTTTCAGCTATTCAGGAAGAGAACTGCTAGTTGGCTTGTAGATAAATGATGCCATGTACATGAATATTTATAGTGCTCTTGTGCAGTTGTGCTCACAGCTCCTTGATCTTTGCATTCAACGTCTCAAGTCTCAACGATAATATTCTCCTGTACAGACACAACAAACTAGCTGTACTCCTAACTCCTGTAGCTAAGTACCTTCGGGACTCACTACATGCGCCCAAAGTAAATGGTAGGGCGCACCCACGCAGGAGTAAATGTAAAATGGCAGGACGCAGGAGTACCTTCTGAGTGAGTGACGTCCACCAAAATACCAAATGACCACTATACAACAGCTTGCTACTAGCTAGCTAGGACCTAGGAGTACCATACTACCGTAGGCTCATTGAGGAAGAGAGAGAATTTCAGCTCCATTTACTTTCGGCGCATGCAACAGGTTGCAACTTTTGCAACTCTGGAGGGAGAGGACTACATAGTACAGACTACAGACATCCGTCTCATTCCAAATTCCCAATACCTCCCGGCTCCCCCCATCCACCGCTCCCACCTCTAGGCACCAGCAAGATCCAGCGGTCCAGCCAAGGATGGCGTCCTCGGATGGAAGCGGCAGCGCTGTTGTGGCCCTCTACGGCGGCGGCATTTGCAACTTGCAAGTAGCAGCAGAAGTATATCTCCATTCTTTTGAGTTTTGTCTTCTCTACTTTCCAGAGTGAGATGACTACACACTACACTGTTGACTGCTTTTAGGCGCAGTGAGACGTGCGAGCCGGCGAGATTCGAGAGGACGATGCTCCTGGAAAAGTTGTTCCTGACTTCCTTCAATGTTGAGCTCATTGCTCACTGTTTCGCTGATGAGGTATGTGCTCGTGCTTCTGCTTCACATGTCCTAAAAATAGTGCTCGGCCTTCCCTCCACCCTTGCGGCGCCCGAACAGCTGGGCTTCACCTATTTGGCTATTCCCTGGCCGGCTGGTCGCATGCGCCCGTGCAGCAGGCGAAGTTCTCACCGCCCCTGCCATTGTACACATCTGGCATCTCCTACCCCTTCTCCTCCCAAACAGATGGGCTATTTCCATGCCTGATGGGCCATTTTCGTGCCGGGCCGGTCCAAGCACGGCACATTAGCCGGGCCGGGCCGTGCTAGCCCACATGTCGACAAACCTGGCACAGGCACGGCCCATGTACGGGCCGTGCTAGGCCATGCCACAAGCCGTGCCGGATTGCCGTGCCATGGGCCGGCCCAAAAAAGCTCGGCCCAAGTCCCAGCTCTAGGGGAGGTGAAAATTTGAGCCATGAGTTTATTGATCATCTAAAGCAGTGTGGAATTGCTCCACAGCTGACTCCACCAGGCAAGCCCCAATGCAATGGAGTGTCCGAGCTGAGGAACAGAACTTTGTTAGACATGGTCCATTCAATGATGAGTCAATCTGATCTTCCATTGTCTTTTTGGGGATTCGCTCTAGAAACTGTTGCTTTCACATTAAACAGGGTTCCATCTAAAGCTATAGAGAGGACACCATATGAGATATGGACTAGAAAACGTCCCGGGTTGTCTTTTCTAAAGATATGGAATTGTGAGGCCTATGTAAAACGTTCGACGTTTGATAATCTCACTCCTAACTCTGATAAATGCTTCTTTGTGAGGTATCCTAGGGAATCCAAAGAATATTACTTTTATAACCGGGAGGAAGGCAAAGTGTTTGTCGTCCGGAATTATGTTTTTCTTGAGAAAGAGTTTCTCTCGAAAGGGGTTAGTGGGAGCACGGTGCGACTCGAAGAAATTTGGGAACCACTAAAAAGTGTTTCAGCTCCTACTGAACCGCAACTCGATATGTAAAACGTTGCAGAACCTGTTGTCGAGACACTAGCCCCACGTCGGTTGAAGAGGTTGAGTCGTGCATCCGAGCGGTTTGTGTTTTTCACCACTAGGCAGCGCGACATATTATTGTTGAACAATGATAAACCTAAGATCTATTCGGAAGCTGTGATGGGACCAGACTCTGAGAAATGGCTTGGAAATGTTTGGAACTTGCTTGATCCACCTGATGGTGTAAAAACCATTGAGTGTAAATAGATTTTTAAGAAAAAGATAGACGTTGATGGAAATGTTCACATCTATAAGACACGATTGGTGGCGAAAGGTTTTATACAGATTCAGGGTGTTGATTATGATAAAATATTTTCGTCCGTCGCAATACTAAAGTCTATTCAGATCATCCTAGTAATTATCGTATATTATGACTATGAGATATGGCAAATGGATGTCAAAACGGCTTTCCTTAATGAAAACATAAGTGAGGATGTGTAATGACACAGTCTGAAGGTCTTGATGATCCAAAAAATGCTGGAAAAATTTGTAAGCTGTAAAGGTCCATTTATGGGCTGAAGCAAGCTTTTTGGAGTTGGAATCTTCATTTTGATGAAGTGATCAAATGGTTTGGTTTCATAAAGAATAAAAAAGAGACGTGTTTACAAAAAAGGCTAGTGTGAGCGTACTTGTATTTCTGGTCTTATATGAAGTAATCAAAGGTGATTTTGATTTGTATGCTTTCGGGGGTCAATATGTGCTGCTAGGTACCGCTATTGATCAGTGATCCAGAAAAGTTTTTGGGTAGTGGCCATTTGCATATGAACCTATTAGGTCACACGCTTAAGGGGATGGGATTTAAATCTTACAAGAATTGACTCTTGTGCAAGTGGGAGATTGATGGAAATATGCCCAAGAGAATTCTGGGGGAACCGAAAGTTTTGGCTTGAGGCCGGAAGTTTCAGGTTCTGGAGCATCCAGAATTTTCGGTTCGACCGGAAGTTCTAGGCTAGCCCCAGTTTCGATTTCTGGAGGAACCGAAAGTTCCGATTTAACCGAAAGTTCCGGGCCTGCCTGAAAAGTGAATTCTAGATGAACCGGAAGTTCCGGTTAGACCAAAAGTTCTGGGTCGGAATAAATTCGATACAGAATGTTAATTTCGAAAGTTTCGGTTGGACCGGAAGTTCCGGGTCTAGAAGTTCTGGTTGGACCGGAAGTTTCGGACAGAAATTAATTCGTACAGAAGGTTATTTTCGGAAGTTCCGAGCCTGGACCAGAACTTCCGGGCCAGACGAACAGATTAGATATATTGGGCTTTAATACTGATTAAAGACTCATGAGAGGGCACTATATAAGGAGAGGAGGGGTAGGACAAAAGGGCTGTTGTTGGTTGCTGCTTTGACCTAACCCTAGCCGCCACCTCTCCTGGCTACACCGGTTGTGCCCGTCTCTCCCCTAACCTCCCGCGCGATACTAGCATACTGGCTTGAGGTGATCCCGTCCCTGTACGTGTAGATACTGTAGAGGCACCGCTGCTACTGCAGTGCTGATCTTTCCGTAGAGATCACCGGATTACGTCGTCTTCACCGCCGACGAACGGACGGAACTGAGCGGAGCTGATCGAGGACGTGCTTCATCAACTCTACCTCCGCTGCCCTAGCGTGTCTCGTGGCTAGAAGTAACGATCTATGATCCCATTACACGCATGGTTCCTAGGCGAACGGGGTAAATTTTTTGAATTTAACGCTAGCGTAGCCTCCCCATAACCCAACACCCGCAATAGCTAGTCTTGCTGAAATTACAGCGCTGCCATTCCACCAGACAGTCTCCACAGCAAGCAACAGCCAACAGTGCATGTGAGGCAGCCACATCCTCCACGCCAGACATTCTTCACGTGAAGCTTTCGGCGTGCTAGCTTTCTCCACGCCGGCCGCCAGATCCACGCAAACTGCATTGGTACTGAACTAGAGTTTAGTCTTCACTGCAAACTGATGTGTTCACTAACTGCATTAGTACTGAATTAGGAAGAATAGGGGCATAAGGCTTTCAGTATAAAACTTCAGATGTTCTTGAACAGGGTCACACCTCAGGTAACCCAATTAGATATTAAAAAAATTTCAAAGGGTATATTGGTCAATATCGTCACTTTCTTCTCTTTTCAGAATCTGAATCCAGAAAACCAGCCAAACGGTTTCAGCGAGTGATTCTATTTCTCTTCAGAAACATTTCTGCACAGAATCTGGATCTGAAACGTTTCTCTGAGAACCTGAATCTCTACCAAACACACCTTAAGGTAATTTGGTTATGAGATAAGTGGTATGAAATATACCCTAAAAGAATATTTTCTCAGGTCTAAGATGATGGAGCCAGTGGTGGAGCTAGACCAAGATCTTAGGGGGGCACGGGGTGGGGCGGCGTAGGGCAGGGGCGCCGAGCGAAGCAGAGGAGGTAGGGGCAAGGCGGCACCGTACCGGGCCACAGGGCGTGCTAGGCACCGAGGAGTGCGCTGCAGAGCAAAGCTGCGACGCGCAGGAGATGTGGCGTGAGTTGGTCGGTGAGGTGAGCGGGCTGGAGTTGTTACCCGCCATGGGCTTGCCCTCGTAGAGCATGTAGGTAAAGGGGGTACGGGGGAACCAGACGAGGTTGTTTCCGGTGTCTAGGAAGAGGGACACAGAGCTAGCCATGGAGCGGATGGGTTGATGAGGTGGCACCGGGCCTAGTCGGGGGCAAGGCGACGCGCTAGCGCTGGGCGAGGGTGAGGTTGCGCCAGGACGAGGTGGGTGGGGCTGTCCCGTCTGAAGCGGATGGGAGACGAGGTGGCGCCGAGCCTAGGCAACGCGCAGGCGCCAGGCAGGGGCGAGGAGGCGCTCCGACGCCGACTGAGGCGGCGTGGAGATGACTGATGAGAGAAGCTAAGTGCGTGCAATGAGCCTAGAGTAGTGGAGCGTGTGGCTGGCTGATGTGAAGACTGAAGAGATCTCTCTTGTGGTGAACGGCTGAATGCACTGGGCCATGGAGTTTGACCGGACAGTAGGGGGCACACACCCCCCTTGCGGCCTTGCCCCCCGCTGGCTCCATCGCTGCGCGAGGCAGCAAGGTGAACTCAAGCAACAGTAGGTGGGCTTGGTGGCAATAGGGCAAGCTTAGGCGACGACAACCAAGCTCGAGCGACGGCAGAGCAATCGAGTGATCACATACTTGATGAAACAACTACATACATATGACTCATCTTATCTCTCCAAAAATGAGATTTATCTTCTCTCATTTATCAAATAGAGGATGAGATCATCATCTCCCATAAAATTGTGGTGGTTTGATCTAATCCCATCATGTTCATAAACCAGGCCCTAAATAAAATTTCTCTGAATTTAATTAGTTTTATCGAACAATATAACAACAATTGCAATATCATATTAATTTTATTAAATCTGCCATAAAATGTGTCTCAGTAATGTTTTTATTTGAAATTATATATGTATGTATGTATTATAAAACTTGGTTAGTCTTTTTTTTAAGCAATCTACATAAGATAGTGTGGAGATATATATTGATATAGAAGAAAAAAATACAAGAGTACTGTCCTGGTAGACAGTAATCAGGAAAAAACAAAAAACCCCGGGCGAGCAACATTCTGCCACCCCCAAACTAGGCCAGTGCGTCGCAACTGGCACCACTCCTATGGACGAAAACATCAGCAGACGAAGGCCACAAGCCCCGAAGACGACTACCACCAGACCGAGAAAGCACCTCACAACTAAGAAGAGAGTCGGCCAAAGAAGAGGAGGAGCTTCAAAGGAAGGGAGGAGAGGAAAACGAGAAAAGACAACCGACGACTGCCGAGACGTTACCAGAGGAACCACACCGAAGAGGAGCTGACAGCCGCCAGCTCCGACAAACTCAAACCCCGCACAACCGTCACCACAAGACAGATCCGATCCCCAAACCTCCGCCGAGGGACGCGGCACACCACCTCCGGCCAATTAACGAGTAGAGTATGATCAAACAGCCCCAAGAGAATAGTCAAATGCACTCGTGGCTAATTAAAGAAAACGTTGTCTGCGTGGTAGTTAATCTAGAGACAAAAGGTTGCATTTTTATCATCTTAAAAACATTGTAATTTTCTTGCTAAAATTTTGCGCTCGTGGCTTTCATTTCAACTTGTGATGTTGTTTTTATATTTAAGAAACGAGGGTCGGAAAGGGAAAAAAGGGCAAGGGTCAGTTTGTTAGTACTTGGGGCAACATATCTTTCAAAATGTTAGACTCATACGAATTTTGCACAAAATATAACCCAGGTTTTTTAGAATTTGCGTTATACACAAGCGCAAATTCCTACATTTTCTTGTTCCAACATTCTGGATTACTGCGTTCGAAACGGACAATAGAGACATAGAGTCAACTGATAAATCAACAAAAAAAACAAAGGCCACAAACATTTGTGATGCACATTACACCGAGTGGCCTAAAATCATTTGACTTTAAAGAGTGTAGCAGGACCAGTGCACCGAACCATACGGAGAAGAGAAGAAAAACTTGTAAAGACGAGTTATTACTACTCTGAAGGAGAGTTCGTTTGCAACTTTGCATAGCCGTCAGCAAGGGTCTACTTGCACGGCAGGACAGCGAAGTCTCCTAGCAGACAAAGATCACTACTAAACCAGGGGTAAAAGATCAGCACGAAAATATTAGCTAAATAACGATTATTTCGTATGCTTATAAAATCTGCCGTTAATCTAAGGCAATGGCACATCATTACTTTCCAACGGCAGAAACAGTGAAACACAATATCTGCGACAGAAAATTTCTCGACCATTCCAACAAGTACTGAGATAAGGCAACTCCGCCAGAGTATTCAGAAGTGAAAACTTCAGGACGGTCAAAAACAGCGCCGAGAAAACAAAAGGGAGTTCCATGGCATAATTCCAATCAACATGTTTTGGCAGGAACAGATGCATCGGATGTTCAGTTATGACGAATTGGCCATGTGGGCAATACTCAAAAGAAATGTCTCCACGGCTGCTTCCTGACACGAAAATGGAGTAAAAGGACAAGTTCGATATCCACATGGCTCTAGTGACTCCATTCAAAAGGTTCAGTATCTTATTCATGGGAATTAATATTAGAAGGTACCACCTTGCTGCAGAAAAAAATACAAATTTTCCTGTTAGAGTAGAACATAGTATGCAAATTTGTAGAACAGCATGACAAAAAATGTACAGTACAGTTTGACAATATTCAAGAATTTAATAATGATACTTTAACAATGCTACAGAAAGTTATCATACATCAAAACTACAAAAATATAGAAGCACACTCTATATCAGGCATCAGCACGGTAGTATGAAATGTTGTACATGTATTACAGAGGTCTGTCGAAAGAAGGTAAAGAGCATTTAACATGATAATACTTGAAGTGGTGGTGAATGGATTATGTGGCCTTTGTGCAAAAGGATGTTGCATGAGCTATGATGTTACCACTTAGCAGTTGAGCCTTAATCAGCAAAATGCAGAAAGTTGTCATGGTCTTGGCAAAGAATGCATGATAAGCAGCAATATGATTGTTGAAACTCCTTTTTGAGGAGGCTTATTCGAATACATTCACATAATTTTACAGTTGATGAGAATATTCCAAACATCATCACGGAGATACATTTAACAGATCACCGTCCCTTAATTTAAATTTTGGAGAGAGGTTAGCATGCAGACATCTCAATGAAAAATAAAAGAGATTTTTAAATCCACATGAGACATCTGTGAGCACAATAATCCTCTGACTCATGTCAAAAAGTGCAAAATACACCAATATCACATCTATAAATGATATGAGCAGAGGATTACATACAGCCATGGCAGTTAGTTTGACAGATAAGACCTATCACCTATGTTTATAAAAACATAATAAAATGACCAAATAAATTCCTCAGTGGAGTATGGATCATTGTCCATAACTAAAACTCACATGCAAATAAACTTGTGCAGATTTACCAGTAATCATTCTGAAAATTTCATGTGTAGATTAATTTGGATCTAAACTGGGCAAAGGAATGGGAAATTTTGTTTACAAAACAAGTTAGCAAAGACTTATTAGCATGCCCTTTGTAACCTGGGCTGCCAACAAGACTGATTCCATCATATTCTTTACGTCATTACATCTAGCATTAGCAAGGACTATTGGGCACATATTAATATTATATGGCATAGAACTATGAAATTTTTATGTATGATACAAGTGTACAACAATCTTAATTATCAGAAGGGTTAAGGACGAGTTCACTGAAGGAACTAATCACTCTTGGTTGCTGGCATATCTATCTGTAAGGGAATATATACATTTCTGGTGGGGTGCGCTGTGTATGTTTAAACAGGAAAAGCTTCTAATTTTATTGGAAAAGAACTTCTTGTTGATATAAGTTTGTTGAGAGTTATGCTAAGTCATTATTGGCATTTTCCAGTAAGTGGGGTAGTTTCTTTTGTAATTATATGATTATGACCCCCTTCTACACAGCTTTGGCTTATCATAAGCCAGCTTAAGCTTAACAGTCCAAATAAACTGCTGTCCAAAAAAGCTCTGAGAAGCTCGCTGTTCTGTTCTAAACGGCTTCTGAAATCTAAGCTTATTGTATATGTAATATAATGAAAATATTGTATTGCCCATGCACTTGTTTTGTTTAGTGTTTAATTGATAATATTATTATTTAGAACTATTTTTTTGACATTAGGTGAAGTGGAGATTCAAATAATCTAAGCCTCAAAGCAGGAGCTTTTTTGCACCAACAAGACCTAATATGTGCTTATCACTTATTTGGACAATAAATTTTGCCTTCTAGACAGCTTATGGCTTTTTCAGAGCTATAAGCTGGCAATAAGCTGTCTAGAAGGGGAGCCTATATATAATATCTGGACAGTTCTTGCTTATATATTTTCCACACGTTAGTGCTCTCGCCATCTTACCTGTTTTATTCCCTTTGCAAAAAGGCTACCATAGACCTCAAGAATAACCATAAAATGACTCTTTGTATTATATTATCTACGAGCAAAGTCTTCATTTTACTTGTCATTTAGACAGTGGCATTCATTCATTTTACATGTCATTTAGACAGCAACATGATTATCAATACACACCTTTGACCAGTACTTTTGTCAATCGCATGTTCATAAATGTTATTATAAATAGTGTTACCAAAGCATTTTTCATAAGAAATTTATTGATGACATTTTCACATAATAAAACTTTAATAATTTTTTGCATATTAGTGTTAAAGCTTGACTGCATGCATTCTAAAATGATATCTATTTTAGAACGAGGAAGTACATACCATGATAGCCTCAATCTCTTCCTCTGACAGTGCCTTGCGTTTAGGAAGGAGTGAAGCTGGTCCTCCAACGGCCATATGGGAAGGTGGGGAAGGCACATCTGATCTAAAACGGTAATTTTTAATCTCTCCAGAAGAAGATGGTGCCTCTAACTTAGCTCCTGCAAATGAAATTTAAAATTGTTATGAACACCTTTTTTTCATGATTCATCAGAACTATGATATGATATATTAGCAACAGAACATTGTCATTCAGTAAATCAATATATGCAGTTTATTCCCAAGGAAAATAACTACATATTTTTTATCTTCAATAATGAATTAAAGTGAAAATTAGCTTGTCGAAACAAACTCATTGTTTGCAACATGATAGCACCTAAGTTTTTCATGGGACAACAGCATGGCTATCCAGACAGCATTTGGCAACTGTATATTTAGAAAAAAGAAATCGTTGTAGAAAAGAAGTACAAGTGTACAACATCTATCCTGAGAAAATATACAAGTCAGGTGTCACATGCTGGGTCAGGGAAGAACAAGATCACAGATTATACTTGAAGGTAACCAAAGGATGTGGCCCTAGACCTCGTCGGCGTGGCGGAGCCGTGACGGCCGATGCACCGACAAGGCAGGTTTCCAATCCTGGCCTTTTGATCTAAATTATTGATGCTTTATTCCATAGCACTGGTTGGCATACATATATTACATCCTAATAACAGCATAGCTATTTTAAAGGAGATAACAGATTCTGATTGTAGAGATAAGCTATAAACCTTATTCCTAATCAGGACTCTATAGTACAGTAGGACTCCATAGTAAATACTATTCCTACTTTTCTGCTACAGTGCCACGTGGTACTATTCATGCCGTATATTGGGCTATGCTGTGGCCCTTGCCCATGACATTACACCCTTCTTTTCGAGCAGCTCGTCCTCGAGCTAAAGTGAGCAGGCCTCTGTTGTCAAATACAGGTGGTTTAATTATTTTATTTTTATAACACGTCTCAGCACATCCGGGCAAAAGGAAATAAAATAAATGCAAATATGAGAACAATGTACGGGTTACAACTTACAATTTACAAATGTTACTAATAGGTCAATAAAACAACTGTGTGCAGCCAAAAATACTCATTTGTAAAAAAGTAACTAAACAAACTAATTAAACAGTAGACATGTTCCATCTGAACGGTATGACTCGATTCTTACTAAAAACTCCTCTTTTTCACTAAACACTCTGGAAATTCATATCAAGTCTATCAATTCAATTCGTTGTATGGTCCGAATAGCAAACAATAATCAAGACAAGAACAAAATCCACCTGGTTTACACTCTAAAAATCTGGAACTATAAGCCGCAAAATATTGCCCCAGGTCAGATCACATTTTCTGCAAAATCACATATCCCACTCGACTCGAGCAAGCATACATTACACTGCATCTGCATCTGCATCACTGCAGAAATCAAGCGGGAATTCAAAAACAAACATCAAGAATGTTTCCTGCGCTTACCCAACCGGGACATGAGGGTCGCGTGCTGATCCGCAGGCTGCGCCGCTGTGACGAAGGAAATCGGTCCAGAGAAAACAGGAAAAAAATCAGATTTTTTTCGGATCTCTAACAAAGCAGACCTCGACTCGCAAGCCCGATGACCTAGAAATCCCAGACGGAGAGAGAAGGGATCGGGGGAAGAAGAGAGCACCTGGTGGGGATGGGGCTTTGAGATTCCTCTTGGGGAACTTGATCAGTGGAATTCGCGGCATCTCTCCGTCGGAATTTGGAGTGGGGATCGCAACAACAAATCCCCACAGCGACTAACCGGGTATCTTTTCCCCGCTTGATTTTCTTTCTGGTCGCCTCGCCGACGCGCCGGAGAAGATGAGAAGGGAAAGCCGCGTGTGTGTGGCGTCACCTAGACCTAAGCAATTCTCATGGCAGGCCGAAGAAAAAGCCCAATTCATTTCTGGCTGCTGTAAACTGTCCTCCAGGCCTTGCCTGCTGAGAGCTATTATTATTATTCAATTCATGTGCAAAGCAAATCTAAATTTCAAATTTTATATCGAAAATATTTTTAATAAATTGTATTCTGGATCAATTTTTTTTAATTTTTTTGAAAGACTACAACTCCGTCACGCACAAAGCTAGCCCTGCTGCAAGAGTAGCGTGTCATCCTCACCACGCATTTCTCAACACTAAGTTCAGCGTTTTACAGAGCATCTCATAGCCCAGCATGGTCGTCGTCGTCAACCTCCGGATGTGGCGGCAGGTCACCCGGACATCAACAATGAGCCGGTATCCTCAGCTCAGCTCGAGGTAGAACTGATAGGGGACCTCCGGATACTGCAGCTCCCAGCCATCAACAATGAGCCGATCATCCTCAACACAAGACCGAAATGGCCTCGTGTGGCCACCACTTCTACGGCGATCTCGCTGAAGCATGGTTGCGCCGCCACGTAGGTCGCAGGGGCAGAACGCATGGGCTGTCAGAGCTGAGCTCGATAGCCCTCCATCCATCACCGTCGTTAAGCCTGCGCAACAATGTTGTCACTGCTGTCACCGTCTGCAATCTCATCTCTGTGGCATCTCACATCTCACACACTGCTGTGCTCATTGTCCCTCTGTCCGGTGTGGTGAGCAACTGACGGTACCAGCTTATCAATTTCATACTTCTGGCTGGTATTTATTATTTTAGCAATTAAATTGGTAAATATTAAGTGGTATATTATTTTGGTTTTAGTGTCGATCAATATAAGTTATTCTAGTCAATACTGAAGATTATAGTACCTGATATCGTCTTTCTTCTAATTAGTTTGCTTATTAAACTTGTTTTGCTCTAAGGAAGAACACGGTATCAAACAGGAAGGTGCACGCAGATTTGAAGGAGATTACTCGAGGAATGAATTGTCACACAAGTGGGTGTTGATTGCTGCAGGTTAAAATATCGAGATGGGTGTATTAGGACGGTTCTAACTAACTCATAGTGTATAGATATGGGTGGTGTCTTTTTTTCAAAATAAATTTGTATTCTCAATCATCTATCTTCTCATTTTTCTTTCACAATTCCTTTCTTTGTTTTCTTATATATCGTGTATAGCCGATTTGTTGTATGGGATATTGTTTTCTCTCTCTCACCTCAATAAATTTTTTGTCACATCAGATTTTAGTTACAAAGTAATATAATTAATATTAAAAAGAAACATTCCAGTTAAGAGTTAGGATTGCCCTTACTGTAAAATTAATTGACACAGTTCAGTTTTCTCGGAGCCAAACTGAATCTCGCGCGCATGCATGCGGCAAAAATCGCGTACACATTCACGGATGCAGTCACGATCGTGTGCGTAGTCGTATGGGTTGTCAGAGACTTGTCGCTACAAGTACTCCGATTTATTGTATACGCTCGTTTTAGCATTTGATCGTCTTCCATATTTCCACATAAATGACTTATATTTTTAATACAAGACCAACAAAGTTATCTGAGTATTTTTCAAATAAGTTACTTGAGCATTTTTGTTAAAAAAAGTATATGTAATACTGAAGTGATTTATATTTGGAATTTGGGGTAGGAATAAAAATAGATCAGAAAGTTACAATCAGTTTTAGAAAGAACATAAACAAAGAGCGTTACAGGAACACATGAACGAAATATCGTCAACAGAAATGAAATATCTCGAATAAAAACGAAAACATGTTTTTTATTTAGAAACGGAAGGATGATATTTTATATAAATAGATATCGAAACAGATATTATACATAATAAATACATAAGTTTTGTATTTCTGTTCGATCTATATTTATGTTTAACAATATTTATTTATTTCCATCTCTGTTAAAAATTATGAAAAAGTTATAACAGCAGTCGTTTCCGTGGCCGACTTGTTTTCATGCCGGTTGAAGGGCGTGCGCCTGCGGTGTACCTAACGTGGATTGTTCAGCCGATCGAGCGGAAATTAATTGCGGCGGATGCACGTGCTGTACACACGTCTACTGGTGGGTGCGCGACCCCCGCGCACAGGAGAGAAGAGAAGACAGCGCACGTTACGTAGCTTGGACTCCCTCGCTCGATCATTCAAAGTTGAATGGGGGTACGGGATATTTCATCCGGTTTTTACGTGGTTTGATTCGTGGACAGTCTAATCTAAAAGAATATTTTCTCTAGATGTTAAATAGTTATATCTAAATTTTTTAGAATGAATCTATCTATCTTTTCTTGTGGGAGAATCTTATCCTATCCGTGATTATGTATCTCTAATAAAATAACTAAATAATCATATTTCATCTAACCAAATAAAAAATCAAATCATTCCATCGAACAAAAACTGACGAAATCATCTCATTCATTTTTGCTCTCCAACAAAACAAAACGTTACTAGTCTCTATCTCAACTAGTCGCACGGTATATGGTTTGGTAAGTGCTAACGGATCGTATTTTGCTGGCCTCGACATGAAGTGGTATGATAAAGTGGTACGTGGGTGACAGGTGGCAACTAACAAGAGTGAAAAATAAAAAAAAATAAAAAGGGAAAAATATATCGGCCCATCAGTTTTCGTGCTATACCATGTGTCATATAGTTGCTAGTTATATTAGACGGATATAGCCTATTATATACCCGTATATCTAGGTCTATGATATGGTAAATTTGCTAAAATATTGTTAAGATTGACATGACGTCTAGCTGCTTGAACACCTCGTAGATGGAGCCAACCAAGCGAGCCCCACAAGAGAAGACCAAATGACTCAGAGAAATGTATAAAGAAAGAAAAAGTAAAACGGAAAATTAAAGGTAGTCAGACCGTAACATTATATCACCAGCCACGCACAGACTGCAATGAAATATCACCTTCCTCGGACATAAAACTCGCTACCTATCAACGTTAACATGGTTTAAATTCGTTGAAATATAAAATGTTCTATTTCGTCTAGATTACTATATTATGGAATGAGGGTATAGTCACTGATGATAAAGAATCATCGTGCATGCCCTTGATTAATATCTATACCACGTGTTCTATATTATAAATTGTATTACTTGTTTGAACATAAACTTTTTTAATTTTGATTAAGTATAAACCTATATTAACACATCTACAATATCAAATAAAGACACATTTCATTATAAATTTAATAAAATTAATTTGATATTGTGGTTATTGGATATTTTTCTATAAAATTAGTTAAAGTTAAACAAATTTGATATATTAAAAAAGTTAAATAAATTATAATATATAATCGACATAGTATAATCTATATATCCGGCCGCTTCTTTATACTTTACCGCCGGAGTCTCGGAAAGATACATAGATGCTCCAGGTTACACGTGACATCCATGGCCCTACGACTATTGTAGCAGTAAAACTTTGACCGTAATTTGACCTGATCGATGACCACGTGCTATATCATATCCTAGCTTGTGGAAACATATATCCTTAATTTCCTTTGTGGAATAAATATTGGAGAGGATATATATATGTATATGTATTCCAAATGGCCGAAAATATACAAAATAAGACCGATATTTTGTATGTCCTGACAATTGACTTCTCATTCCTAACGCACGGTCAATCAGTTAGCATGTGATACGATGGGCCTATTTTCTCTATAAAAAATACTTTGTTTGTAGCAATTAAGAATTTTCATTTCTTCCATACCACCCCTTACGTATTCTTTACATATTACTTGAGGGCAATTTTATGGTATCCTAAACGATTGTTGATTGTTTATTTTTTTATCAAACAAACCAGATTTAAATAGGGCGAGAGATAATAGATCATATTTTTTTCTTTTTTCTCTCCTTTCTCTCTCTTCCTTTTCTTTTTCTCTCTCCATTTCGTAGGCCCTGGCCAGCACGCTGCGGGGAGGGATGGTAGGGTGTCGCGGCGGCGGGGACGGCAACAGAGGTGATAGCGGCGGTGGCCAGAGCGGCGCAAAGCATGGCGCGCGGTGCGTAGGGGGCGCGACGTGGGGACAGAGTGCGGGACGAGAGTCTGGACGGACGGCGGGGTGTCAGGAACACCAGGAGCGGCTCGTTAGGACAGGGTAGGGGCGGGCGGGGCAACGGCTAGGGTGGCGCAAATCACGGCTGGGGCGCGGAACACGGGGAATGGGTGCGGGGCCGCGTGCTGGGGCGACGGTAGGGACACGAAGAATGTCGGGAGGAGATGAAACAGTCTACCGACTGTAGCAAGCTAGCACATTTTCTTTTTTTAATTATTTATTTTAAGTATACTTAATCAATAGTTTTGATTAACCTAAATTCTTATCTCCCGTGAAGTAAAGGGTACCGTAATGAGGCCCTTACTTGATAATACAACTTTATTATTAATAAATTATACTTTGGTATTTTAAACTCCACCGCTAATTTATCAGCTTTCTTAAAAATAAATTTTATTTGAAAGGAGGAAGCAGGGTAGAAGTATGGTGGCAGCAGTAAAACCTTGACCTGATGGATGACCACGTGCGTTATCTGTCATGTCATGTCCTGCCTTGTGGGAAATATATACTTAATTTCCACTGTGGATTAATGGAAAGATTTATGCAACAGGCCGGCTGGTGTGTTAATCAAGTCCTACAGATGAGATTTTCTCGTTACCCCGTTCGTCCTAACGGCTGTCAATCGAACTCATGAGTTGTTGATTCTTCAGATATATTGATCTCCTTGAATTGTCGTCGCCATTTTCATCGTAGTATTGTGTAGTACGTAACGTACGTAGATCGAGATCGAGAGGCTGTATATCTGCGTACATAGTGTCCCGGGTTGATCATGTATACGAACGTGCATGTACATGTACGTACTACCGTGCCAAACTGTGAAGATGTACTTCGAAAATTAATCTCCTTCTCGTACACTTCAGTACTCTTCTGCAGGCTGGCTGCTGCCTCAGTTCGCAGTTATACATGTTAATTCTGATTACTCCTACATGTTAATGAAATACTGCTTAAAAGACAATTTAAGCAAAGCTAAGCATAATTAAATTGCTTTTGTTGTTTTCGCCAAGATTTGATTGGCAGAAAACTTCCAGCCCAACGTACGAACAACTACACACGTACGAACAACTACTCCGTATATTGCAGGGATGACACCAAATTATTGAGCTCAGAATGGCACACTACAACTCCAATTTACCTGAAGCAAAATACTCCCAAGCTCAGATTACTGATTAAGTTACAGTTCTTCTTTTTGGCTTGTGTTGCCATCTCACCACTATTTACAAAACAGAAGCAGCTAGAGAAAAGAACAACAAGAAGAAAAAAAGCAAAAAAAAAAAAAGAAGGCTAATATATAATCTGTCAAGCAACAAACTGCGGAAAGGTCTACTCTAACTCTCTGTAGAGTTGGTATGATCCTAGTACATGCACCTCAAGAAGCATGCCGCCGATGACACGACGGCGGCGGGCGGTTGCCGATCCAAGCAAGCAAGCAAGAAGGAGGAGGAGGAGAATCGGAATGAAGGTGACAATAGAAGCAATCTCCTGTGGTGGTTGGTGGTGGTGGTGGTCAGGTGGCGGCGGGCTCCTGGCACTCGAGTATGCACTCGAGGCGGGGGCGCCAGCTGCCGTCGGCGGCGGAGCGGGGAGGAGGAGGAGGATGAGGAGCGGCGGCGGTGCGGGCTGTGCCCATCTGGTGGAGCACGTCCTCGAGGCGGCGGTCGCCGGTGCTGAGCTGCGCCATGAGCCACTCCAGCTCGGCGCGCGTCAGCACCACCTTCACCTTCACCCCGGCCGCCGCCGCCTCACCCGCCTTATCCTGCGGGCCCTCCTCCTGTTCCCGCAGCACGTGGCCGATCGTGGTGGCCTCGTGGAGGCAGCTCCCCCTCCCCATCACCTTGTTCTCCGCCTCCTCCGGCGCCGGTGGCATGGCGTGGTGGTGGCGCGCCTTGGAGGCCGGGTTGAGGCAGTTGCCCATGGCTGTCCGGCAATTGACTCCCTTCTTTGCTGCGAGGTGGGAGAGGAGTCGAGTTCTCCTCTTTGCTGCAGCTGCGTCGGTTCGTTGGACCACCGATCTGCAGCAATTATATAGTGCATGCGTTTCTCTTCTTTTTTCTTTCCCTTTGCTGTTTGGGCTTGATGGCAGGATGGTCTACTACGTCACAATAGTACATTTATGATGTATTATTTATGACCGGTTATTGTGAGCCTATGAGTATGATAGATGAGTTCTTATCTCTATAACTGGTTGCTTATAATGCATTATAGATGAGTACATTATATTTATAATAAAGCATAACTATCACATGTTACAAATGTATGTATGGATTATTAGTTATGACCATTGTAGATGTAATATATTCGTATGTGATAAATTATCTTTATAGGGTCATGAAAGGTTTTATGATCTGTATATACTCTTTTTCTCCGGAGTGCTTATCATCAAAGCCATTTATAATGTATATTTTAAGGCAGGGATGTTGTGGAGGTGAGATTTTCTCTGTTTTCAATATAGAAAGTACTCTGTTTTATCAAACAATTATGTTAAGGTATATGTATTCTCCTTTTATTTTATAGGTATGTATTTTGCAATGAAATTTATTTATTTTGCTACTAATTTAAAATTTTATGATGTCCTATCCTAGATGGATTGAAGTTGGATGTACATTAATTGTTTGAGCCAGGAGTACATGAATAGAGTTGTCAAATTTCTGAATGTTGTGGAGGAGACAATAATTAGAGAAAATGATTGTATGTATTGTCCTTGTGTAGATCGTAGAAACAAGATGTTGTTTGTCAATACAGAGCACTTACAACATTATTTGATACGGACAGATTTTATGAAAAAATATATATATTTGATAAAAAGATATACCAAAAAGTGGTTAATGACCCTTTAAAATTATCTAGTGTTACTTTTTCGATAAATCAATATATGACTAACACATTTACCCTTACGCTATAGCTACCATTGGCATGGGAGTCATCTTCGACAAATGAAGTATAATCCACTATGTATGATAACTATATGAACTATCCTCTAGAACCTCTATCTAATGAAATCATGACATTAGGGTTGTAACGTGGCACATTATCCAATGGACGAAACATGCCATAATCATTAAAGTGACCTCTTGTTTGTCTCTTCCTCACTATCAATCTCCTCTAGCTCTCCCTACTCCTTAAGCTTCTATACCAACTATGGAAGACACTTTGGAGGCCACTTAACGCACCTAGTGTACATTACCTCACACTAATAAATAGAATTTAAGAAATACAGAAAAAGAAGAAACTAGGAATTATACTAACTAATTATTTTTATAATTTGAAAATCATGACTAAGTTGTATTTACCATAATGTAATACACCGGAGAAGATGAAATACTAAAAAAGTAAAGTATAATTCATCTCGAACAGAAATAATAGGACGAAAAATATGGCTCCTCACACCCCTAAGTAAGTAGAGACATCTGATAAAAACTAGATAAGGGGACTTATCATACTTAACCATAAAAAATACTCTACTAAAAGAAGGGGAAGCCAATTAAGACCTATCAATTGTATAAAACCTCAGAAATAGGCGTACCAAACTGAAGCTACGAACTTATTTAATTAGAGTAGCTATTTATCTACGGTAGAATAATTTCATAAAACTTAGCAATAGAAAACGACGATTACATACATCAATCAGCAATGAATATAATAAGTTCATATAGACTAGCAAAGGGATCAGGCAGCGTAGTAAACCATGAGGTTGTGAAATATGAGGATAAGCAACATTTACTTTATACTAGCAAAAATAATACTACAATTAAAAAGATTGATTTCATTAATAGTTATTTGAGTCAGATTTTACTACGGTAGAAGCTAGCTACGTCGAAAGAGACACGAGCCGTTTTGGTCTTTGGGTTGGTGAGGCATCTGTTGCACGTACGGGCGACATATAGACTGCCGAATGTGTCTTTCAGTTTAGCGATTCTGTACGACTTGGTCACCTCCCTGTCAGTCGCTAAGCCGCTAATAATTAATAAAGTATATTTATATATACATACATATATGCTGGTTAAATTTGCGAGAGGGTTTAATCAAGGACATATATCAATATATCCTTGACCAACAACCAAATTAAATGGTCCCTTAATTAGTTAATTTACTAGCTATTCTGCGTGCTAATTATCAATTGATTAAGCTAATTAGTACGTGCATGTGTGTTGTGTAGGAAATTGCCGGCAAGCAATTAGCTTTGAAATAGTCATGAGAGATGGCAACGAGAAAAACATGCATTTGAGCTATTCGCAAAACAAAGACGAATTAAGAACATTCAGCACGCTATAAATGATACCCAACCTTAATTAATTCGGTATATATAGGCATCGTTCTGAATGCAGAAAAAATATGTATATATATTTCTGCTAAATAATTAATTTCATGCCACGTAGATAGATATAAACAAAAACCCGGGTAATATAACATGTGGCACGTAACCAGGTTATGGTCAGGTTTCAAAAAAAACCACCCTTATTCACAATCTCAACTAATTTTAGCATATTTGAGACAAAAAAAAATTCAAAATAATGAGGACTTGAGGAGTTAAACTAATTATATTGTCTTGATCCAGAAAAAATATCTAAATTCTATAGACACATTATGAAATGAAAGTTAAGTAAATAATACCCAAACATGTTATATTATCTATAATATAAATAGAAGGTGTAGCTTTGTAAAATCTTAATTAGGATCATAATACCGGGGGTTAATTATGTGATACAAGTTATTGTATCTGGGATTTTCTGTAATAACATTGATTAAAAATTGTGGAGTGTTGCAATGTGGTTTAATTAGGTTCAAAGCAGTGGTCAATCGAGATGAAAAAGAAAAATACTTTTCCCCCATAAAAAATAAACCCAGAGCTGTCCCATTGATCTCTTGCTTGTGACAACCGTAGGTCAACAAAATAGTGACGGGAAATGACGGAGAAATTAGGTCTGGAGACGAATCAATCAGCAGGTTGTTTGGTTCATGCGACGTAAAAGTATATCTATTTTTTTATCTTAATTACTTTCTCTTTTTTCAATAACGTCGATCGATATCGTTACTTACTTCCTGTCAGTCTCTGACGCGCGCTTAATTTGATCGATATATTTGGGCTGACGAAAGTACAAGTTCTTGCTATCCATACCACACCAAACATGTAGATTTTACAAAAGCGCAAATAACTATTTGATATTGATTATCTATTATTACTTTGTGGTAGTATTCTCAGTCAGAGTGACAATTAATTAGCACATAATCAAAGCATGTTTATGTGTTCGTGCCAAGTAGGCTTTACTCGAGGTGACAGATTGATTATTTGTGTGTGTTTTGTTCTTTGTTTAATTTGATCGCGAGTTAATTATGTTTCATGCATGTTGGGCATGCTTTCTAATTTGGTTGTTTTTGTTTTCTTTCGACGAGAGGGATTAGGAATTTACGATAGACACCCCGAAGACATGCATGGCTCTCAAGGGGCAAATAATGTTCTATGGTGGCATGAGCATGCCATTGAAAACTTTGTGTTTATAGATATTATTGTTAACAAATTTGTTTGGTTTCGAGCAAGGTTTGCAATTTTGTTTAAGGTTACAATTTTGACCCCTAATGGTAGCACGATAATTCGCGGAACTCAAACAAAAACCTCGGAATTCACTAAATCTATGGAAGCCCCGATGGTTTTTTGGTGCCGGTTTAAAAAGCAATAAATTCAAGCGAATTTGAGAAACCCTACTTTCAAGCATGCAGCTGGACGTACTTTGTAATTTCTTATTTTTGTGACCGGACGGAGGAATGGCGGTGAGGGGACATGCAAGAGTGTTTTTGAGGTGACATGATCATGTCATCAGGATGATGCAAGTGTGTTAGAAGAAACATTAGCTCAGCAGTCACTGCAGGTCACACATCACTTGCAGCAGAGTTGCACTGGTATTTGGGCTGTTTTGGCATCCATCCAACTAATCCTATAATTATACCAATAAAACCAAGGTACTCATTGAGTCATCAAGTGAAGGTACTACAGATTCCATGAACAAGTTGCGATTAAGGGACTGTATCCACATGTACGGAGCAACGCTTACCGCCACTGCATGAGACAAAACGAGTGTATATCAGCAGCAGCGGCAGCAGGTCTCGTCGTCAGGTTACTCAGGTATAGTGCAGCGTAGACATCTTTTTCCTTCACATTCTCAGCCATGAAACTGTCCGGAAAATCCAGCAAAATAATGTACAGGGATGGTCACTCTAAGTGACCGTGATGAACTGGATTTATGAAAAAATAAACACTATCGAGAGGATGGCTGAACGGCGTTGGCTGCTAGAAATAAAAGAAAGACTTTAGGCTAGAATGATAAACACTAAGGAGAGATTAGACTAATTTTTTATTGTTCAATAAAATACAGATGACTTAGACTCTCAAGAAGGCTAATCACTAAAATCTAAGAAATAGATTACAACTCAATTTAATCTTATCTCAAAAAAAACCTAATCTTCTCTCTAAACTAACCATTCCTAAACTGCTGCTACACATGTACCGTTCACGCGCTATATTGGGCTAGGTTTTCAAGATACATCCTCCTGGATCATGGAACTGGAAATTTGCTGTGTGCATTATTTGTTGAGACAGACACTGGAAATTTGCATTTCTCTTATCTCAGAGAAAAAATCATTCTTCTCCAAACCTTCTTTGCTTGGTTCATATATGGCCATGGCAGCAAAAGTCCATGGTTGATGGAGCTTGGAGCAACTAAACTAAGGGCTCTATTTAAAAGCAGAAATTGTGTAAGAATGTTACCGAAATCAGTATAAACCTCCGAAAGTTCTCCATTCCGAGGGAGGCCTATTTCATCTTCCATTATCTAAAAATTCGGAGCAATGGCATAAAAGGCCGACCATTCCACTCCCACACGAAGGAACGGAGGAGACAGAGAAAGGATTGAGACAAGACGCGAAGATTATGATCGATGGATGGCTAACGTAACATTGGAATGAATGGATGAATGGCGCGTCCAAATCAAATCAATCATGGCAAGCACACATGCATACAGCAATACACCTTCCACTACGTTACAAGAGACTCAAGAGCAGCGACACGGCGATTGGCTAGCAGAGAGCCAAGCTAACAAAGCTGCAAAATATATACAATAGCAAAATGAGACAGATAATGGAGATCGCCTGTGACTGATCTCGGCGGCGTCATGACAAGGGGACCATTTGGTTGTAGCCATCTCTCGTCGATCCCGTCCGATTTGCGTCTCCTAGCTAGCAAGCTGCTGCCATCGACAAGAACGGCAGCTGGGGCATCGCCATCGCTGGCAGAGTTGTTACGAACAGATTCGAGGTGCCCCCTGTATCGGACCGCACACATGGCATCACCACCAGGTCATATTTTGGCGTTTCTCCTCGTTCTTCGTTGCCCAAATGTAACAAACGTACAATACCCACGCAACGGGGATGAGCGTGCTAAATGAATCTAACAGGGAAAACCCAAGTGAAAACAACATAGTCGTGTGATCATTCGTCATTATTGGACTATCTTTGCCAAATCAGGCTTGGACTAGCCTTAAAACGTACCAAAATTGCAATATGTTGCAGCAATGCATGGACAAATCCCCAGTTAAGTATTCGTCTCCACATCCATACAACGAACAAAGCAGCTGCACGTTACACTAGGAGCCTGCTTGGTGCTTGGTGAAGCCTCTTAAATGATCGATTTTAAAACTCAGTAGCTGCAGAATACGCTAGCTGCTCCACAGTAGCTGCAGAATACGCTAGCTGCTCCAAATTCTCACCAGTTACCAGTTAGATGATACTTACCAGCTATTTATCTGAATCCAATGCCCTCCAAACAAGCCTAAGACCCACAAGCAGTTGTTCCATGTTGCAGCCATTTCTAGTTCCTTCCCTTACTGTCAATTAACAGAAATAGCACAGAAGACAGAAGATGATTCAACGAGCGGCACAAAGGATTACACGGTTTTGGGTAATGTAAAATACCACATAACAAAGTTTTGATACGAAGGAACCAACATTTCGTTCTGCAGCGCTGAGCCCTTGCCATCTAATGCGAGCTGAGTTTGGAACATTCAGCATTACTACCTCTGCTAACTTGCATTAGATGTCGAACCTAGATAATAAGGCCCGGTAGCCATAACATAATTATCCATAAACTACACGGGATAGTGGGCAGAAAACTGCCCGATCAGTTAGATATTAGTCTTAGCCAGAATCTGAAGCAACTGAATTTCATGATAACCTCTGCCTCTTCTTCTTAGCAAGATTCTCAAAAACAGCTTTAATGTCTTCAGATGTAACCGGTTTGGTCGAATCGAAAGATTCCTGATGGAAGTGCCAAAGAGAGGGAAAGGACCAGTCAGGTAACAAATCAGACAGATAACATATGTATATAAAAAAACTGTAACCTAGAGCTAAGATCAAAGAATATTGTCGTCAAGAAAAGGGATTGGTATAGAAATAGATCACATGGACACATGGTAAGCACAAGGAAATGACATTTCCTTTCAAGGAAACTGACATGGTGGGGCAGATAAACATAAAAGAAATAAAAATACAAATAAGTTAATTGCACATAGCTGAAATAAAGGAAATTCCAATGGATATAGAATGACATACTGGTTAAACATGCATGCAAATCTCAAAACTGGAAATGAATTGTGCAGAGTATGATGACCACAGTTTAGAAGTAGAACCCTGATACTGTAACATGGGAAGTATCACCTTTTTGTTGCAAAATACTCTGATAATTCAGTGATACAAGCTAGAACAGCATTGTGATTATCCATGTTCTAACTTGTTGATATCTTTGTTGATGAAAAATGGGTGATGAATAATTCATATTGCCTCCTGTGCTTGATTTGTTTTCAAAGCAGAATTTACCAAGTAGATGGGTGCTCCCAGTAAAGAGAATTAGTCTTATAAATGCACACGGCATACTTTTTAACTAACTATGAAGAACTTGATATTGTTAACTCTGCTGACATCATATTCATCGCTTTACTAGTTTGATGTTGCTCTAGTGATTTTGATCAGAATGCTATTTGAAAAGGCGGAAAGTTTTTTTACTGATGCACGATTCTTCTACTCATTTATTTCCCATGATAATTAGGGCTACAGTTGCATTGTGTTCATTCAACTATTATATACAGTGTCTTGGCATGGGCATAGATATTATAGACTTAACATGTGATAGGATATTTTAAATGCACTGGAACTAACATTTCAATTCACCTAGCACTTCGGTCATTGTGTGAGCCCCAGGGAGCAAAATATATGCAAATTTGTGTGGTAACCTATAGTTGAGAACCAAATAAGAGAACTTTACCAGAAAGGACTGAAACTCATTCTTCATGTCATTAATACCACTCAAAATCTCTATCTTCTGGACATGGTCAAGTGAATTAAGAAAGTTCTCTTCAGCTCCTTCCTGCTGCTCCAACTTCTTTTCCCTCCTCTGCTTGGCAACCTTCTCATATTCCTCGATAGAGTCCTCCTTGTCAATAAGATATGCAACACCCCGTTCTCCATAGAAGTTAGTGCAAGTTTCACATCTACAGATAACCTCCCTCCAACCTTTAGACATAAAAAAGGGCAGCTTTTTCTCTGAATCAACTAATGTTGCATTTGTACTTATATCCATTCCCAGCTTACATTTGCCATCAGAACTGTCATCCAAACTGGCCTTTTCTGGAGCTGTGTTATCTTTTGGACAATTGTCATCACCAGAGGTATTTTCACAATTCAAATGATTTGCAAGGGCACCATTTTCCTTTTTCTCTATGTTACCATGGCTTGGTCCTCCATCCATCACAGTTGAATCAGTAGTACTAGCTTGTGACACAGAATTCTGCTTTCTAGAAGCCCAAATAGTATCAGGATATAATTTCAAGAAATAACAATCAGGTGAGCATTTCTGGCATATGAAATCCTCATAGAGTGGTTCCCCTTCCTCATCTTGTGGTATCTTCAAGGCAAGAAAACCATTATTAACATACAATGTGTGAGTACCTAAGAACTATATCAACGATGCCACAATGTATTACAGAGATATCTGAACCAAAAGAATGAGGTAACAAATATGTAAGCAGTTTGCATCAAAATGCGCTAAATCAATATGTAGCTTAGGTGCAAGGATGATCAGGAAGAGATTCTTGGTCTGAAGTACCATGACTATCATCGCATGGACAATTGTCGCGTGGAAAACAAAATGTATAGAGAATTTCTTATATACCATGTAAAGCTACCATGTTTCCTTATTTGCCACTGAAATTAGCCAGTTCCTTATTTAGCATCCCTTCTAAATTTTGTTTCCTTATCTGCCACTCTGGTTAGCCTCTTGTTAATCAGCTTTTAAGCAGTATCAGTAGAGAACAAATTGCCCCTGCCACAGGTTGACTAGATCAATTCAACAAAGAAGCATTTGTCCGCTAGGTGTGAGAACTGTTGCAAGAAAATAAAGAACACCGGAGAATTCCTAAAAGGCGAGCATGTCGATGACCCGAATCCACAATTCCACATCAAGTGATGGCTAATCTAGCCAGCAGCTACCAAAAAGCAAACCACTAATAGCACCAGTGCTCTCTATCTAATTTATTCTATGATTAAGCCCCGTCCGAGCACCAATTATGATCTGCTAAAACTGTGCCACTAAATGGTCTGGTAGAAAACTGACATGACCCATAGAACTAATAGGTGAATTGATGTAAAAGGGGCATCCGGGCATGCAAGGGAGGGTAGCAAAATAGTAACGATGGACAATTAGGGAATAGACAATTGTCAATGGAAAAATGGGAAACTCAGCAACTTGGCATGGTAGATACGGAATTTTCTCAAATTTATATGGACAAGCAAGAAAACACTCAAAAGCATTAATCTTGCAATGCATTTGCTTCTAGTTTTATCCAACATGAAAGGTCAGAACAAACCAGAAAACATCACAAGCATGCAATCCAATGCTTCCATAAACATAAACATCGTGTTTACCAGCACTATTATACAACTGCAGTATTGCACATACAAGTCATACACCCATGCAAAACTTTCACATACAAATCAGAAAAAGGGAGAAGTTAACATATATGATCCAATTAAGTATGAGTAAAGTAAAAAAACCTCTTCGATGGAGTTAAGACCAATATGACCCTCATGAAACCAGTCCTCACAAATACAGCATTGTATCATTTCAACTTGCTCTTTGGCTTCTGGATCAGGATAAGGCCTATGACATGTGCAATAGGAACCTTTGAAGTTATGGTTATAAGAATTTGCTGAATTCTCGGGATCTTTCTCCAGGCAAAGTTTGCAAAGATGACCTCCAAACTTTGAGTTGCCACAATCACAACGAAACTTTCGCTTTGTCCAAAGTTCAACAACCTTTATCAAAAAGAACCATTCAGGCATCAGTTGTGTGTGCAAGTACAAACAAATAATAGAAGAAAGTAACTGGGTACAGGGTACGTATAATGTTGCAATTCCTAATTTCTAATTATGCAGATGAGAATCCATACTGGCCAGGATAAAATATCATAACAAAAAAATCAAATTAATAATAAGTAATATCACAAACTACATGCACCAAGTTTTGTGACTTTGTCGCATCTAATATTGCCTCAAGCATACTAACAATAATTAAGCTCACAGGACCCAGGTCAACATATATATAGACATAATTGCAATCTACCAACATATATCACCAAGAACGGGTCATAACTTTGTTCATCACACCACAAAAATCTCATGTTTTTAATCCACTGAATAAATATCATCAGTTCCACACAATGGAAAAACATGGACATGTAATTTCACCCCAAAATTACTGTTCTAATATGGAAGGCATTAACAGAAAGAGGACTGAAGTAGCGGTGAACATACAAGTCACTATAGCACAAGAGATATAATCAAGATTAACAAAATAATATTAGACCATCAAGGAAACTCAAATTTTATCTTTCTTTGTAAAGTAACAATCTCCATACAAGTTGTATCGTAACAAATCACTCAAGGGCAACTCTGACAAGAGTGAGTTGCTCACATATTGCAGCACTGAACAATCTACAAAACAAGTCACAGCTCACTATGCTACTACAGCATGGCAAACTACTTGTGCTACTTGAGGGTTAGCAAGCCAATCCACAGTTACAGAACGTTGCCACCCGTATGAGCATGAATACTAATTCCATATGCATCTTGAACAAACAGACTAAACCACAAGACTACAAGAATAGGATGTTTAAATGGAAAATGCAATCAACCACTGAGGGTGATCAACTCACCTCATGGCCGTCGTGGCAGGCGAGGCTGCAGGCGGTGCAGACTCCCCCGACGCCGGCGGGCACGCAGGTGAGGCAGGAGAAGACGGCCTGGCGCTTGAGGTACCCGCCGCCGTAGGTGCACTCCTTGCCGTCGTCCCCGCCCAGCACCAAATCCGCCTCCTAGGGTTCGGCACCACAAAAAAAAAACGAAACATCAACATCATAAGCAAGTGAGCAACACAACCTCCACCGTCGAATCAAACAGAATGAGAAATCAGAGAGGGTTTTGGGGACGGGTTACCAGCTCCTCGGCCTCGATGCCCTCGATGTACTCCCCGATGGTCACCGTCGGCTCCGCCTCGTCATCGAAGGCGGCGGCGCTCCCTTCGCAGGCCATCGCCGCCGCTGGCCCGCCGGAGCCCCCGGTGGCGGTGTCAAGGGTTAGGGTTTGGCGCGCGATTGGGTTTGGGAATTGGGACTTGGAGTGAGGAGGTGATCTGAGGCTGGATATGGGGAGGAATGGGGGGAGAGGGGATTAATGCGTCGCCGGCCGCAGGCTCTCTCCGAGTAACGGTAGTAGCTGGACGATTACCCCGTGACTGACACGTGGGTCCACGCGTGGTGGTGTCCCATTGTCAGTGGCGTGCGCTCGTGCGCGTAGGCGAATCCCTTCGTTTTTTAGGTGCCGGGAGGGAGGTGCCACTTTTGGTTTCCCGCCACGGCGATCGATCGGACCCGCTGCCGCTGTCTACGTTTTGATATATCGGATTCTTGCACCGGCAGTACATAGGAGATTGATCATATATTTTAGATGAAAAATTGATGATTTATTCTTCATATATCACTAACACGTGGGTTATTTCATGTTAATAACATGTGGGTTATAATAATAAATCATCAATTTCTATCTAAACAGAGATTATATGATCAAAATTTTCACAGTAGATTATACACCGTATTCTAAATCGACTGTCGTTAGTACCAGATTGTAAGAAGCCAATAAATCTGGCATGTTCTTGTTAAATTTTGGTAAGAAAAAACTCCACCTAATTGGCTAGCACATAGATTTGATAATTTTTAACCAAACATATTCCAAGCATTATTAGTGTGCTTGTGCAGACGTGGGTGAATGGTTCTCTTTCGATCATAGCTCAAATATTGTTACCCACAATTAAAGATGTGTGCATCTCTAATTGGTACAAAGACTTAATGTTATACTTCGAGCATAAGAAAGCATACTCCCATGTATGGCTTTGTTAATGTGATGTTATCAAGTTTTCGTAAGAATATCTCCAGTATTTTTGCACTAAGTCTTTCATACATTGCAAAATGTATTGAGTCTGATCTAATACTTAGTGCAGTACTATAAAACACCTACATTTCTCATACAAAGTAATTTCTAATATTTTTCGGAAATTTTCAAGTTTTACGGAAAATACGAATTTGACGCATGTTCATACAGTATTTCCTAATTGGCAACTAAGACAAACACCATGATCAGGGAAGACTATAGCATTTAGGGGTAAAAAAGCACATATTCCATGGCATTCACTCGGCATCCATTAAGGCAAAGGCTATTAATTCACACTCTCAATACTTAATTGACACTTGCACATTTACACAACAGACAGCGGTGCTAACAGATCAGGGAAAACGTTATTCGGTGCACATCTCATCTGTTTCCCCCTTTATTCAATCAGTCATAACATAACATACTTAAGCCAGAGGTGCAGTGACATTCTTCTCTTAGTTCCATTACGCATCAACTATATGCTAAAGCTCACTAATTCATGCCAGCAATGCAGCTTTCACAGGATGTCAAACATGGATGTCGCAACGTTTGCCCAGGAAGATAGCATATTATGCTGTCCAAACCTAGGAAGCAGTTATAATGGCACTGTTCAGCATTATATTCATCTTCATCGGTTTTGCGACTGGCTTGGTTTCTGGTTTACCCTATTATGGCATAAATAGTGTGTCAGTGAGTATTTCCATGTATTATAACAATCTGAAATAGATTGCCAAAAGAAAAGAAATAGCAAGAGTTAGTATATTGTTGTTTGAACTGCACTGCCCAGGGTGTGCAGTGTATGATGTAACCAAATATTTCATGTGACATGAGAAGCCAAACATTCAGAGGGAATAACGATCAGTAGATAATGTAGAAGCTCAGAATAATGTATGAACATCTCAACTATGGAAATATATAAGGAAAATACACATCAGGAATGGAGCAATTAAAAACAATTTACCTCTTCAGTACAAGTATCAGTACCATGTGTTTCCAGTTCTCTCCTTACAAATGTTGGCAGAACAAAAGCAGCACGATGAATCTATTAAACAAGCAGATTCATCAATGACTAACTATTAAACAACAAAATTGAATTGGAAATCTTGCATTAGGGTGGAAGTAGAAAACATCTTTGAAGGCAATATATATGAATGAGATCCTATAAAAGCGAATGACAAAATTAATGAAACTAAACAAACCTCTGAGTTGTAAAATCTGATTTCCCTTCCAGCTTCCATAGCTCCTTCCAGTTTCTCGATTGGATTCACAGGGGAAAGGAAGTTTACTGCTGGACCTTCTTTTGCACATAGCAAAAAACCAATGACACCACTGCCAATCCAATTAGTTACATGATTAGCTTACCACACATAAAAAGGAGAGAATATAGTTTCAAACATCGACAGAAAATCAAGAAAAAAATATTTGTCACACTCTGAATCACCAAAAGTTCTAAAAGAGAACAATTTACAACTGCATCTATGCACGTCCAACACCAGATTGCTTTGACATGCAATAAGCAAGAAAGTAAGAAACCATCAGCATAAATTTTCATGAAAATATGTATACCAGAAGGGAGTTTTGCAAGCTAAATGGCCAACCTACAACCTATTTCTACATTAAGTTCACAAAGGAAGTAGCATATAACGATCATTTTAAACAATGTGGAAAGCAGGTTTTTTGCATGTTATGCTTGTTTATGCATGTAATCACTCAAATTCTAGGATGGTTCGCCTACATTATTATGGTACTATCTTGGAAACGAGATAGATAAAGATGAGCAAAATTACATTGTATTAACACAAGATAAGCATTGTAGAGCCCAATTCACAACTCATTATGATAAATAAAATTAGGTACGGTTACCTAACCCTATTGGCCAAAGTCACTACTTCCTAAGAATTTCATGTTTGTCTTTAGCAAAAACTGCACAAATTAGTAAGGGCTAAGATATGTACACATAGAATATAACAATGAGATACATGGAAACTATCAAACCTAAAAGGATATAGCAGAGAACCTGGGATAGGTAGGAACGCTCGTCCAGGCATAATGCACAGCACCCTTGAATGTTTCGCGGCAAATAGAAAGCATATCTTGGATTAGATGTGTGTGCAGCCACATACTCTCAGCTTGATTGCATAGAACACCACCAGGCTTTAGAGCTCTAGCAATTGTCTGAAAAAAGGGCTTCTCCACAAGCTCCTGAGCTGGCCCTGTAACATGAAAAGGTAACTCATAAAGTGCATAAACCAAAAGAGCATGCAACAAATGAAACCTAAACAGATACAGTTAATTTCCTAAATCCAAATAAGAGGGAAACAAATATCAATCAATAAGGAAAACACAAATGTGCAGTGAACTATCAAACAGCAAGAAAGGAAGCCAATAAGAAATTAACAAGAAGAAACCCCTGTGGAGTATGGCATTAGAAAAGGATAAATATAATCCTAAAGCAGACATATTATACAAATATATGATTTATTAATAGCAGGAGCTCACCAATTGGATCTGATGAATCGACAATAATAGCATCATATTTCCCTTCTGAGGCATTTCTCAAGAAATCCACAGCTGCAAAATAAAAGCATTATGTTATGAATCTTTCAAACTCAAAGCCAACATAGATGTAAAAAATAAAAATACATGAGATAAACAATCTATTTAAGAAGAGCAGGGGCTTGGATCAATTGTCTGAACCATCACAGCTATGTGCCATACCACTAGGCCACATAAGTAAAGGCATTAAAGACGATGCAGGTATTAGTTGCTAATAAATATAAGTGGTGTACCCTATGACATATCACGATAATAAATAAATGGTGTTATGACATATCACGAACTTCTAAACATACCATCACCAACATGAAGTTGAACACGGGGATCTTTGAATCCAACAGATAATTGTGGGAAAAAATCTTTACATACCTGCATAGATCAAGGGCACAAATCATTAAAAAGTAACTATTTAGAAAATTATACTTTGAAGCATAGGTCAAACGATGCTTCTTACATCAATAACTAGCTGGTCTATTTCACATATATCGATAGTCTCCACTGAAACATGTCTGGCTATTTCTCGTAGCACACCGCCATCACCACCTCCAACAACCAAAACCTGCATCAGAGTAGCCAAGTACATATCAGAATGTATGGACCACCTTATATACTGCGAAAAAGAAATTCCCAACGTGGAACAGGCACAATTACCCTCCACTTTAATCCAATAGAAAATTTATTGGATAATAGGAAATCAACAAAGTATGGGGATAAAATAAATAAGCTATATCTAATTATCCATAAGCACAAATTAACAAAATCTTTTCATGATGTTCAGCACTCATAAACATATGGACAAGATCAGAAACATACATTTTTAGGGGATGGAATTGAGCATAGTGGAAGGTGAGTAACCATTTCCTGGTATGCACATTCATCCTTTTCAGTCAGCTGAACAATACCATCAAGCACAAGAACATTCCCATAGGTTGAAGACTGCAGACACAAATTGACATGTTACACAAAACATGGTTCAACAACCTTAGCTCGTCATATACTATGTAGTATATACACAACTAGCAGGTGAAGACTGACCTCAAAAACTAAGATTTCTTGGTAAGGTGATTTTCCCTGATACAAAATCTTCTCTACTTTCAGAGAATGAGCCTCTCCTATGTAAAAAAATAAATTTCAATTAAAATATTGACAAGCTCAAAGAAGTTAGATAGTTCACCTTATGTTCTTGTAAAGATGGGAAAAAATATAGACATAGACTGTATTAGAAACAGAACTTTCCTGATAAAAATTAACAATAAAAAGATGAATATCCCTTCAAATATCGAGGCCATAGAATCCCATTTCAAACATAGGGTGTACATAGTATTTAAAACCTATGGGTAATGATCTAAAGTGCAGAAGCAGAATTCTGCCCAAGAAGTAAAATAGTGATCTTATTTAACAGCTAATAAGCTACAACTCTGGTTTACATTTCCAAAGCAGAAGGAACTACAGAATCATTTATAGGTGTAATTTAGCCAAGCTAAACTTTCCATTAATAAACAGGTTATCAGCCCTCAGCTCACGTTCAAGGAATTGGTCAGGTTATAATGTGCATACATATTGTCTGAGAAAACTCATGGTGAATTTGGATTGTGCCAATCTTAACGGAAAAGGATCGGGCAAGAATAAGAGAAATACCAGGCCACATTGGGTTGTTGAAGTACTGCACTTTGCTTGTTTTACCTGCACATACAGCAACTTGGTTTTTGGATACCGGAATCTCTAGAAAGAAATACATATACTCCTATGTTCATAACATCTCCTAGAAATCCAAACTACTGTGGCATACCAAAGCGCGGGCGGGGTTCTGTGAACCACCCTGACACCACGGTGGCATGGCACTTGGCCTCAGACTCAGCCGCGGCAGCCTTCGCCTTGACACAGCAAGATGGCAGTGGTTTGCGGGAACTATCATCCCTAGTCCCCTTCGTCTGCACTGCCACTGAAGAACCACTTTTTGCGCCTCCAGCCTCCATTGGTCCTGTTCTGCTTTGAAGTTCCCAGCTTCTGTCTCAACAAGAACCAAAAAAAGATTGGCAAACAAAATTTTCAGGCAACAGCCATGAACAGCTCCAATAAGTAAGCAGCTCAAAGTACTAAATTACTTAATTACTGCTAGATACTAACCATGGCATTCAAGCAAACAAGTAGGTCATGCTCAGCCAAACATGTATGATATATTGATATGCAATAAAATAAAATATTTGATATGTTGAATAATTGAATTAATGATTTCACCATCTCAACATAAGGGTTTAGCTGCTACAGAATGCCACACTGCAACTTGTGTCTGTGGGCAATCATCCTTCTACTCCTACCCAAAAATATTTTAAGTACAATCTTAGTTAGATTCGTAACTATATTTTTCATGATATTTTAATCTTAATTTCTATGTAGTGGTACAAAGTTGAAAAATAAGCAAGTTACTACCAGAGACATAAAATTTCAATAACGTCGAATAAAAATGAACCGATGAGGTACCTCTTCCATCAAATTCGAAATAACCAGACATACTTAAAAGTCAAAGAATCTAACAGGAAGAACATGCATCATGCATCAATCTGAGTAGAATCCGCAGATTATCCTCAAGACCTCAACTTTCCCTCATAAAAACCTTACCGCCAAAACAAAACCCACAAATTCCACCAATCCAGTCAAAAATGTCACGACCGCTTGGTGCAAAAACAAGAAAAGGCCGCGATTAGCAGGCCAATCAACTGCCCCCAAAAAGGAACAACAGTTCAACAAAAAAAGAGAGATAAAAAAACTGCCCCCCAAAACGAATAAAGAAACACCGATGGGTGGAAGTAGCAACAATCACGCGAGTTGTAGACAAATTGGTTGGTAAATAAACAACCCAAGAAACAGAGCGCATCGTCCCCCGCGCTCGCCTCTAACCTCGTCGGTGTCGCGCGCGAACAGCAGCAAGCGCTCGGCGACGGCGCTCCGTCGGTTCCACGCCAGCAGAGAGAGGAGACGAAGAGGTCCACTCGTGTTCTCCAAATTTACAGAGACCCCCTTATGATAACAATAAATTGTAGGTGGATCCTCGTGCTGCCCCCGCTTTGTACGGCACCGACTGCAACACGAGCAATTTTTGGAACGTTGTGAGGGTCTTTCTGTAAAATGCCGCAGTTCGCCTGCCGTCTCAGGCGATCTTCTCGAGTTTTTGAGAAATTGCAACGATGTCCCCGTTCAAGTGATGATTCGAGTCCTCGTTTTTTCCATTATTTTTAAGATAAATTTGATAAATTAATAGTAAAAATAAAAGATCAAAATAATTACTATTAATAAAATAGTAGTATTTTAAAGTAATAGCTAACGAGTATTGACAAATAAAATTTCTTGATATGCGAACTAAAAATAGATAAAGAGTTAGAAATAATTTTTTTTTGATAAAGAGCTAGATCCCTGGCTGCGTTTGGTTCAGCTTTTCTAATCAGCTTTTTTTAAAGCAACAATTTTTTCGTAGTACAAACTGAAAGCTGTGGGACCCTAACTTTCACATCTTCTCAATTTAACTTTGAACAAAAATTACCCATCATGCCATTACAATATACCAGTTCGTGTAAAATTTGAAAAGGTAAATTTTTAGTAAAATATATTATTTTAGTGTAATTCAAAAATATATAATTTTAGTATAATATTACAAAATTTCATGATTACAATGATTTATATGCAAAATTACATATTAATAATGTAGCCAAACATTGGGAGCTACCAAAACAAAAATCCACAGCTATTCTAACCAAACAGCTTCTCAGCTTTTTCACAGCTCACAGCTCACAGCAGCTTTTCTACAATTCACGGCTCACATCAGCTTTTTTTATAATCTATAGCTCAACCAAACACACCCCCGATACATTCCTAGTTGATAAAATAGCATGCAGATGGGATACACAATTAATCGATATATTAAATAGAGCTGTATATAAAGTGAAGCCTACAGAAAAAGGTGAGATATAGATGACAACATACCTAAGTTGGAAAATATTTTTCAAAATTTGTCATGCCAAAATTGTATGCAGTTTTAATTCTCGATGTTTAAATAATTTTAGGTGTTTTTAACCTATGAAAATAATTTAAAAATCTTTAAAATGTTGAGATTTAGGTTGTAATGAATCTATGGTCCTACAGGATTTCAGTGTAAAATACAACTTTTATAAAGAAAAACAAAAAGAGAGAATATCATTAGAGAAAAACAAAAGAAGAGAAATATCTTTTTTTGAAAAGAAAGGCAGGAGATCTGCACTTTGATTAATAGAGGAGGTAAAACAGAACAAAGTGGAGCTGCCTCACAGGCGCATCACACACCAGGTAAACAAAAGAAGAGAAATATCATTAAGGAAATAAATTCAGTGGTAAAATGAGCCAAAAAATAGTTCATGGGTTAAGGTGCTCTTGATGAAATAGTTGAAGGGAGTAAAACACACTTCTCTCTCACAAATTTGGTGCAACAATAAGAACAGACTATTTATGCAGCTGAACACAATCCCTTGTACGATTATAACATCACAATCAATTGATAGGCAAGGCCCTAAAAGAAGAGGAGGGGAAGAATTCAAACCCGTTTTTAAAACACGCGCGAATTTCGTATAAACCGGAGTAGTTCAAACAAGAAAATCTGGCATTCCAAGAAGGCGAGAACGAACTGCAGCCAAGGAAGAGTTGTCACCTCGCCTGGGGCACCAATGGCGAATCTGAGGAAGACAGTCGTCGGCTTGGACGAAGAGGAGCGGACGAGGAGCTGCTTAAATACACAGGCGTTTTGATGTGATGGCTGCTGTTTTCTCTTTTCTCACTGCCTTGCGAATCTGAAAAGAAATGTTCAGAGGAAACTAACAGATATTCGTCTCTCCTTTTTTTTAATCTGGTTATATTCGTTGTGGACGGGCTTGAGACTGAAAGCGTGAGATGACAATTCAGATAAGTGGTTCCTGCAAGCAAAGCATGCCTCTGATGATCTGTCTGCTAGAACACAAGAATTGCATATTGGAATTTGGACGATAATGGCTTTGCAAGCAACCATGCCGCTGCAACTTACGACAGACAAATACACACCACCTACTCTCAGATCATGCTGTCAGCGTGTTTCTGTTTGTCTGCTGCATTAGCAAGTAGCACATCGTTTCGAGCCAGAGGCAGGATAACCAAACCTACTTATCGGCCAGCAGCCGTAACTAGTCTAATTATCATAGTAACCAATGTGATTACACTTGTTAATATGATACTAGTCTGATTTAGCGGTCACGGTAACCAATCCAATTACACTTGTTAGTCTGATACCAATTTGATTTAGCGGTTAGCCCCAAAACCACAAGTATCGGCCTATACTTGCTATGCAAATTCTTTTATTTTTTTAAATAAACAATTGTGCTTCTTGTATTGATGGTTAAGGCCGTGCTTTAAGATGTATTCGAAGAATCCACATGGGCATAATTTGTAGCATCCAAATATGAACTTCAACAGAACATAACTCTTTTATCTCGATCTAGTACTTAAACATAAAATGTGAAATAGATGTAGGTAAATTAACGACATTAAATATAGATGATATATTCTCTTCTCTCCTATTAATCGATGATGACAACCTTTATGGTGTGATTGTCGAGTTCTTGGCTAGTGGTGTGCTAGTGTATGTTGTCAAGTTGGGTACATCATTCCTCTAGGTATCCATTGCTGCTCTTTTAATCTCTACATGTATTGGTCTAGTGCCGTCCTTCATAGAATTTTTTTTATAAATAATATTCATTTATTTTGAAATTGCAATTCAAATGTCACCAGAGGTATAGTTTTGTAATTTCTTGATGGCGCTATCCATAACTATAATTTCAAAATAAATAAATAAATATTATTTATAAAAAAATTCCCCTCCACAGCTCCTCTTTAATTCTCACATAGGATCAGAATTAGATTGGGAATTTTGGAGTTGAGGCAACGTGAAAAGGAATCGTCACTCCTTCACACAGTTCTGGACTCTATTTATATGTGTGCGCTGGGAGCATGAGAACAGTTCCAGAATCCGATTTTTCTGGATGCCTACGATGAACTTGTCTAAGTCCAAGTGTCTACAGTAACTGGTTAACAGTAAGCCACTGCAGAGTTTTCTTGTAAACATTAATTATTTACTATATCTGCAGTATTTCACTGGAAATAACTGTAGATCTAGATCCAAATCACTATTTTTCTCTGTCTTCATCACTCCCTAGTGTGAGAATATCTATTTCCAAATTCTAAGTTGTGTGGAGAAGAAAGCAATAGCCATGCGCCCTGACAATTGGGATAGAGATGCCTGTCGCGTCGTAGCAAGAGATGAATTCGTACGCAAACCTAAGACTCACTTTCTCGTTACTGTTATGTGTTGGTGAGACTAAAAAAAATCAACGGATCATTGAGTATGGTGTAAGCCTACAAATCAACTCTCAACGACGGAATCCTGATGTCGATTTTACGCCAGTATCTGTCGGGCCGCTTTAATAAGTGGTTTTCATGTCTTTTATGTTAAGAGTTTTTTAATAAGTGGTTAAGTGCAAGCAGATCTCACTAGGTCATCAGACCAAAGCGAAATTTGTGACAACATATCTTCAACAGTGCTGTTAGGCAGAGAATTTTGATTCTAGCATATCATATCAATCCAGGGCGAAGTTCAATTATAGCTTGTGGATGCAAATACACTCTATTAAAATCTAGCTATTATTTTTATATTTTAATCATATATGTATTCTTTCAGTCTAATATAATGCATTCTTTATAACGTAGCGAGTGATAATCTAATTAAGAAAATCAGCATATTCTTTATTTTACTATAGCTTCAACATCACCTATATATATTTTCTTTTATCAGAATGTGCCAGCAGATGGCAAAGACTAACTAGCAGCTGTTAATCAAAACTGGGTCGTGTTCTAATTGAGCTAAACCTCACGTAGATTGAAGCATCCATGGAATGTTATCTGTGAAGCACCATGGCTACTACGTACTAGCTGATGAGGCCTTTCTGGAAGTAGAGAGATCGATCGATGAAAGCCACACACACATGTAAAGAGCCGTTTACAAAAGGACGAATTAAGGAGCAGCGGCTATCAGTTGACGCCGACTGGTTTGTCCATGTCCTCTGAAATCGCATTGCAACTGTGGCTATCATGCACGTGCATGTATGCGCGCGCGTCGTTTTCAGTCCTTTCTAGGACTGGACGAACGTGTGGTCGATATAAATGGCTGCAGCGCCACAAAAATCTAAGTTTGTGTTCGTTCTAAATAATATATATTAGTAGATTTTTCTATCCAGCAATATAAACCGAGTATGATAAATACATACTGGTGGTACTGGTTCAACCCGGCTGGTATATATAGAGGCATATGTACATGATGATTTTTTTTGAAAAAAAAATCACAAGATTTTTTACAGTTGTGTTTGCTAGAATTTGAACCTTCGTATTGCCTCGCATCAAAGCAGATTCTAATATAATAGCATATGCTATTATTTTAACTTCACTACACTAAAACTTGTAATATATTTTTCACACTCATGTTGACTTCAAATAAAAAATTACCGATTATAAATCTGTAGATCTCGTTGGGCTATACAACTTTAATATATATCATACCTTCATCCAATATTGTTTAAAAAATTTTAAAAAATACTTATATGCACCATCACCTATATTATGTGTTGCAGTTTTTTTAACCGGCATATATAATCTGACTTCATCTGTAAAGTTAAAAAAAATTCTTACATATACCCATTTTTATTAAAACCGATATCTATAATATATGTGCCGTTTTTTCTCTGATCCTCACGAGTGTTTGGGTGGGCGAAAATTGACAGGTACCTACCATAAAACGGCACGCATAAAGGCGTTTCCTGTGCCAGTGACAGTGAGTCATGGGGGGCCTCGCATTTGGTATCCTGTTGCCATCACGACGAAGATCAGTGCGACCTACCTGTCCTCCTCCACGACAGCGGCGAAAATGATTTCATATGTTGCAGAATTTTTTGTTACCTTCACAATTCGCATGGGTAATTAAGGAATTGATATATATACTTTCGGGACTGAAATCGTTTTAATTCCTCCTCTTCTGATCCACGGTGAGATTTAATCTCTGCTGACCTTCCTCAAGCTCACCATCTTCTTATATTATCGTAGGGGTCTATTTACGATACCCCCGTTATCTCTTAGGGAGATAATAGTTAAAACTAATCTGAACCGTTGATTAAGTGTGTTTAAAATAATTAATTAAAAAAATGGGCTATTCAACTTGATTATAGAAAGTAATCTGCATGCATGTCGCCCGCACAGAAAATTTATTGATTATTTTCTTTTTCTAGTGCATGCAACAATTAATCTGCTAGCATGCGAAGAAAGAAATTAATTGTTGTATATATGTGGGTCCACACATATTAAAGGAAGGTTATACGACCTATTACCTCTAGATCACCGATATCAAATCTAAGCAGTTGGATCGTACAAATTAGATGGTTCACAAATTTTGGGATACCACAAAATTCTCCTTATAGCAGAGGATCTATGAATATATATAAACTGACGGAACTAGTCTAAGAATGTCCAAATCCTTCTCGCTTGAGCCATCATATTATAGTAGTCACGGAGTTTATTTGGTAAGTTGGAATTGGGGACATGGTCTGATGAGAACTGAGAAACTAATGAGCACAAGTATTGACAGAATCAACTAAGGATACTTGAAATACATCATTATATTTTTTTTTATGGTTTAGAAATATGTTATCAGAGACGTGTTCTAATGAGAAGTGAGAAACCGATGAACACAAGGATTAGCGGACTCAACTAAGAACAATTGAAATATGTCATTATAGTTTTTACGGTTTAGAAATATGTTGTCGGTGTGCTACTATAGACGGGACATCACAGTCACTAACTGTAGCATTTTTTGAATTCTTAAAAATTATAATGGAATACGAAGGATTCTCCCTATAATAAATGTCTCCATTACAATGTGATCACGTGCTCCATTCCTGAACATCAAGAGCGAGATGTGAATACGAAATGGAATGCTCACCACACTACTGTTGTTAGCACAATCTGTATCTGTATGACTGTATGTAACACCTGATAGACAATAATTATACGTATCACCTATCGTATACAAAGTTACAAACACATATACATTAATGTTTGTTACAGAGAAAGCTGTAAACCAAGTAGCGTCAATCTCGTTATGCTGTGTTGTGATTTTTCCTCTCTCCCATGAGGTGCTAGTGTCAACTAAACGCATTTTTTTAATGGAATGGCAGGAGATCTTGCATGAGATAAGTTGATTCTGTAGAGTAAACGCAACATCACCAAGTAAAAATGCACAATCCATTCACACACACAAAAAAAACTATGTGTCCATTGTCTCTACAGCAGGGTAAACAGAACTACGTCTACTGCTCGATCTTCTGCAGAAAAGTTGGGTTCTTCGCCACAGAAATCTCCACCTTCCAGAATACCAGACTTGAAGAACAGAAGAAGCCAGTTCTTACGCCATTTAATTTGTCGTCATACTCATCATGAACAGCATTCCATTTGATGCAGCTGCCTTCTGTATGTAGAGCAGGCTTTAGGCGGCCACACATAAGCTAGCCCTGTTTGGGACGGCTGCAGCTTTTGTAAAAAGTAGCGGCAGCTGAGATTTTGTTTAAATTGAATTCACTGAGAAGTGTTGTGTTGAGAAGCCAGATGTTTGATAGTCCAGCTTCTTGATTAGCTGTATGATGGTTGAGAGGATAGGAATGGCTGAAATACTCCTGCCTCCATTATTAGTTATTTTAATAAGATTTGAACATATTTTTTTATTACAATATTGTTGACAATTATTTGATATTTTTTAATAAATTGATAATAATTTTTCATATTCCGTACCAAAATAATAATATTCAAAATATTCTTTACCACAATGCATAGCTTGAATTTTCATCAATTTCGTTCTCAAACTGTAAACCCTGATCCTGCATGGGAACCTTGATTAGATGGACCACATTATTTAAACTGATTTCAAATGATAAGAATCCTTAATCATGCATATCGAGCATGGATAGTAGAGCACATTAAACACAAATATTTGTATCAGTAAAGTTTTGGCAACACGTAGAATTATGTGCTTTCCAGTAATATGCACACACCACACATTGTCAAAATATGCACACCACACAAACACATTGTCAGTGGAATATTTGGAATAAAGAGGATTTCTTTTGGAAGTCTTTTGGCATTGAAACATACTTACAGCTAAGGCTCTTGATACCACAGGTACTGATAATGTTACCAAATATAGATATACTCTTATTTGTTGAGGGTGACACCCGGAACGTACTAAGAGACATCGATATTTACAAATTCATCTTTCTGACCATCCTAAAACAATACTGTTATCTTCAGATGGCAAATCATCTAGACATCAGCAACTTGCGCCTTGATATTACACTTTTTGGTGGAAGCAGCAGCTGCCTTCAATCAATTTTTAGAGTTAGCAACTCTTCACAAGATGTCATCAAACATCAGGGACAACACCAACCCCTGCACAAATTGGCTCCTCTGAGTTCTCTCTTCCTTGACCTCAGGGAGCAAAGGTTCATCATCACCGGAAAAGTAAGCACACAAATGTCAGTGCATCATCATGTTGAACACAAAATTTAATCATTAGTCAAAGGAAAAAAATGTCTGTATAACAATTCTATCAATGAGAAATGTTTCATATAGAAAACAACATCCTTCTTAAAAAAGTGAATGACTTAATGAACTGTCCCGAAACATACAGATTTACTAACTAATGACTATAGAATGAAGCAACTACATAGTAGAACTAATGACTACAGATTTAAAAAAGTGAATGACTTAAGCTAGTCTTAATAGGTTGTTATCACTTCATTGTTCATTTTGCATCTACTCATTAGATATCATATTAAGAACCCTGAAGTTTCTGACTGCGCCAACAAAAATATTGTTTCCAGACACGTCTCTTCACTCTAACATTAATTCATCAAGCATATGAGATCAACCAATACTAATAAGTAGCAAGTGATACTCTCTTTTTCATCTCCTTTTTAGTTCACTAGTGTCCACATGTGTGAGAATTCAGTTTGTCCTATTAGAGTGAGTTTGATGCTTCCATTAACGAATTAACCATTACAGCATGGGATAAGAATATGGGGTTTTACTTATAAATGCTCATCATAGTATCAATAGCATCCCCCCAATGTTTGTGTAATAATGAATTGGTCGTGTTCAAGCTTGTAAGGAACACAAAAGAAATCCCCCCTTTTTAGATCATAATGTCCAGCACATTGCCCATCCAACTATAAGCATAACCAGCAGAAATCATTACAGTACATGTAGAAAGATCGGTTGCTTACGATGTGGTTTGAGCCGGTGGCGGAGGTTGGACTACGGTGGCGTGGCTCCTCTCCCAGCGGCGGCACGGCTCCCTCCTCGGTCGGTGGCGGCTAGGGTTGGGGGCGGGTCAGAGATGTGTGGTTGACGGA
>KE373155.1:28911-41855 GCA_000418225.1 Zizania latifolia | reverse complement strand
GCTGCCGCTTTTCGCGCTGCTGCTTTTCTCCCCGCGCGCCGCTGCTTTTTCTCCCGCGCGTGCTGCCGCTTTTTCTCCCGCGCGCGCTAGCTGCTTTTCTTCCATGCGCTAGCTGCTTTTCCCGCGCGCGCTACTTCCGCCCGCGCGCCATACCATGCGCACCCCACGAATTTTCAAGCCTAAACTAGTTGGCCATCTATTAGTCAGGCGACTAATCGTGATTAGTCGCGACTAATCGGCCGATCAGAAAACTAGTTGTGCTAGTCGTGCATCCGGTGCTGATCGCTCCAAAATTTCCGATCAGGCCGACTAATCGCGACTAATCGTGATTAGTCGTGATTAGTCGGCCGACTTGTAATCAGTGCAAATATGTAAAAAACTCCAGATCGATTTGTTGATTATCCAGCACTGAGAGATTTCCTTTTTCAATATTCAACTTACAAAACAGTCTGTTGGAACTTGGAACTAAACATGAATATGGTTGTTCTTTTATACATATTTCTGATTATAAATCAATGTCAACTGATCATCATTGGTATTGCAGTTGGGAGTGCCTACTGACAGAGAGCAATATATCCATCGACTTGGTAGAACTGGCCGCAGAGGTAACGAGGGGAGTGGAATCCTATTATTGGCACCATGGGAAGAATACTTCTTGAGAAGTATCAAAGATCTGCCTATTACAGAGGCAACATTACCATTAATTGATTTGGACAGTAAAAGAAAGGTAAGTAAGCTCCTTCACTAGTCCACATATTATAGTTGTCTTTTAAGTGCATGCCACACAAACGATCATTTTGTGAACACAAAGATAGGAAAAAGACACTGTTAAAATCCTGAATCACTTGAGAGTTGGGAACCATTTGTTTCCTATTGGTATTCTGGTTGGATGTTTCTTTTCTTCGATGTATTTCTTTTAAAGTCGCATCTAAGTAATTATCCATTCAAATAAGTATTTAGTATCCATAAACAAGAGATGCAGGTGGCGTGTGATGGTGCGCATGCATGTGTGTAAAAGAAAAAAAAATCTAAATTTCGTTGAGAAAAGCATCATTCAGTTGTGTGGATGATTGAATCATACACTGTGTTGTTTAGGGCCTGTTTGATGGCGTCCTCAGCTTGTCAAACTTTTGTGCCATAAGTGTGGCATTGCATAGTTTTGTGGTGCCAGAAAAGCTGGTCACACTTGTGACAAAACTTGCTTAAGAAACGAGTTAAATGATGTGCTGTGTGTCCTTCAGATTTTACAGTCAACTTGAGCAATTTAGAGAGGGCTGACTTCTCTTGTAACTGTTCCTGCTTATGATCTTATGGCTTCATACCATGCGTATGCAATTTCCCTTTTGAAATACTTGGAATGATATCTTAGTACCCAGCATTTGGCATAATGTCATGCCTGGCATTCTCTTATTGTTTGTAGGTTGAAAAGGCTCTTGCACATGTGGAGGTTAAGGATAAGGAATCTGCTTACCAAGCATGGCTCGGCTACTATAATTCTAACAAGCACATTGGGCGTGACAAATACCAGCTCGTATCACTAGCCAATGAATTCAGCAGAAGTCTGGGCCTCAACAACCCTCCTGCCGTGCCTAAGCTTGTCCTTGGAAAGATGGGACTGAACAATATTCCAGGTCTGCGATCAAAATAGTCTGCCTTGAATCAGTCTTAACTGAACCCACACCATCATCTTCTACTCTTCTAGCATTGCCAATATTATGCGGCTCCATAATGCTACCAATTTTAGTTAGTAAACAGGCTGGGCAAGAATAACAGCTAGGATTAAGGTCATACTTGCATAACTGCAAGCTTTCATGTTGTTAGTCCTATTCTTTTGCCCTGTAGCATGGAAAACATGCTTTATGAAGGTGAATGTATGCGTCTGCAAGTGGTATGCAGTGTTGCATATGCTGGACAAATGTTTTACTACTGTCACGCTTAAAGCCAGTAAGTTCACCATGAATGGTCAGGCTGATGTAAACATCGGAGTTGGTGGTTCACGGAATTTTACCTGTTCTATCTATGGTTTGTTCTGTTCTCTTTTGTATTTTCGTGTGCCTGCTTACCTAGTGGACACGGGAGCAGGGGAATACCCTTGTGCATGTATTATCTGCCAGATTGTGCAAGAGCTATCGCATTTGGCCTATCAGGTGGTCTTTGCGGTATTTTGGGTACCAAATTGATCATTATTTGTTTGTTCTTAGAGTAAATCAAAATTGTCATGTATCTTATCTGTATAATATTTGGCCGCATGGTTTTGTCGATTCAACACCATTACTACTTGATGTAATTTTGGATGTTTTTTCAGAAACTTAACGTGGGTATGATTTCATTCGGCCCTTTATAGAACATGTCCAAAATGTGGACCTTATGAGATGAACATATTGCTCGCTATCCTAAAAAACTTATTGCATTTTAACTTTATTTTAAAAGACTTCATTTCTACCACTTTAGAAGTTCTGTTTTTTTAATATCCCTTATTTACTACTTATGTTTTAGTGTTTCTCCTTTTGTTATTAATTTATCAATTTTATTTTAAAAGTAGTATATCAGATTATAAGCACCGGCCTATATGTATACTCGAGCTGAAAACTTTTCACACGACAATAATGAGATAGAGCCCCTATTTAAGTTTTCTCATGAGATTGGTTTAATTCATGGGTACGAAAGAATAAAGATGTGCTACTCTTGTCTATAAGGGTGCATGTTATAAACATCCAAACGGTCTATTAATTTTCACCTTTCAGAAAATTAAGTTATTAGTTTTCACCTTTTAGAAAATTAAGATAAATTTAGATAATATGTAGTCCGTGAATAAGCCCCTAAATTTAGATAATGTGTAGTCCGTAAATAAGCCCCTAAAATAATGTGTAGCCCGAAAATAAGCCCCCGTGCTTTGTTGGCAAGGCTGCTATTATATCACTTGTACACTTATATTTAACCTACCTATGTGTCCATATATGTTTATGTCACGTCTCCATATATGTTTATGTCACGTCTCCATATATGTTTATGTCACGTCATCGAAAATATCCTAATTTTGGGTTACATATTTTTTACCTTTTAGAAAACTAAGACAAATTTAGATAATGTGTAGTCCGTGAACAAGCACTTGTGCTAAGTTGGCAAGGCACACCGCTATACCACTTGGACACACATGTTTGAATCCATGTGTTCATATGTGTTTTTATTGTAGACATCACGTCATCGAAACCATCCTACTTTTAGGCTACACAATTTTTACCTTTTAAGAAAGTAAGACAAATTTAGATAATGTGTTGTCCATAAATAAGCCCTTGTGCTCAGTTGGCAAGGTATACTGCTATACCACTTGCGTCCTAGGTTTGAACCCATGTATCCATATATGTTTTTATCATAGACGTCACGTCATCGAAACTATCCAGATTTTAGGCTACACAATTTTTACCTTTTAGAAAATTAAGACAAATTTAGATAATGTGTTGTCCGTGAATAAGCCCTTGCACTTAGTTGGCAAGGCATACCGCTATACCGCTTGCGCACCTAGGTTTGAATCCGTGTGTCCATATATGTTTTATCGTAGACGTCATGTCATCAAAATTATCTCGATTTTAGGCTACATAATTTTCACCTTTTAGGAAATTAAGATAAATTTAGATAATGTGTTGTCCGTGAATAAGTCCTTGTGCTTAGTTGGCAAGGCATACCGCTATACTGCTTGCGCACCTAGGTTTGAATCTGTGTGTCCATATATGTTTTATCATAGACGTCATGTCATCGAAACCATCTTGATTTTAGGCTATGTAATTTTCACCTTTCAAGAAATTAAGATAAATGAAGATAATGTGTTGTTCGTGAATAATCCCCTGAACTTGTTGGCAAGGCATACCACTATACAATTTGCGCACCTAGGTTTGAATCCGTGTGTCCATATATATGTTTTATCGTAGACATCACGTCATCGAAACCATCTTGATTTTAGGCTACGTAATTTTCACCTTTCAGAAAATTAAGACAAATTTAGATAATGTGTTATCCGTGAATAAGCCCTTGCGCTTAGTTGGTGAGGCATACCGCTATACTGCTTGCGCACCTAGGTTTGAATCCACGTGTCAACATATGTTTTTATCGTAGACGTCACATTATTAAAACCATCCTGATTTTAGGCTACATAATTTTTACCTTTTATGAAATTAAGATAATTTTAGATAATGTGCAGTCCGTGAATAAGCCATTGCGCTTAGTTGGCAAAGCATATATACCGCTATACCGTTTAATTGCACACCTAGTGACCTAGGTTTGAACCCGTGTGCCCTTATATGTTTCTATCATAGACGTCACGCCATCAAAAACCATCCTAATTTTAGGCTACATAATTTTACCTTTTAGAAAATTAGATAATGTGCAGTCCGTGAACAAATCCTTGAGCAGAACAAACCTTGTGCTCAGTTGGCAAGGCATACCGCTATATCACTTGTGCACCTAAGTTTGAATCCGTGTGTCCGTATATGTTTCTATCGCAGACGTCAAGTAGGAAATTTCTTGCGGGAGTTATATGTTTCAATGAGAGACAATGCAGGAATTGTTGTCACGTAGGGTCGATCTAACGAGATGCACTTTAAATCTTAATTATAGCAATCCGATAGATGAAATCCTAGCCAAAGCTTGCGTTTGAAACGGGACCAAAAGAAGAAGAAGAGCTACCATTTTCAGTTTCGCTGCGACCAGCCAACAAAGTAAAGATATGGTGGCCGGTGGCGTCACTGGGAAAAAGAAATACCAGAACGACAAACTAAACAGGGCCTGGTTAAGATGAGGTCGCCGGCAGTTTGGTTTTGCGATGCCTTGCACACTTGCATGGCCGGCCTCCCGTAAGCACGTCGCCATGATCGATCGATCGATGCATGGAGCTCATGACCTTCCCGCGGTGCCGATCGCACCGCACACAGTTTCCTTTCACACAATATGCTGGCTAATGGCTATATATATGCATATGCTGGTCTCTTCCTCCTCTATCTCGGCTTCAGAGCAGTCGACAGATCGATCACCTCCTCGATCGTCGTTGTTGCTTCCGCGGCAGCTGCTACTGCTGCTTCTGTTCTTCTTGTTGTTTTTTCTCTTCTGTGGAGATGAACGGTGCTGCAGGTGGCGGTGGTGCCGGTGCTGCTCCAGCGGCGCCGAGGGGAGGCTGGCCGCAGTGGAGGCTGGCGGACGAGCGGTGCGAGCTCAAGGAGGAGGAGATGCAGTACGTGCGGCGGTTCCACGGCCACCAGCCCTGCGGCCACCAGTGCACCTCCTTCGTCGCCAAGCACGTCAGGGCGCCCCTCCAAACCGTAAGCAAATAATACTATTCTACGCAGTAGTATGCACACGTGACACACCATTGCCATCGATTGCGTTCTTCTTCTTCTGTTTCTTCGTACGTTTGTTCACTTTATTATTACTTATCTATCCATGATCTGGAATGGATGCATCAACTATGCATGCATGCAACGTGCAATATGGTTTCCAGTTTGAACAACCATTCGATTGCCTGTTTGTTTTTTCGATGGGGGTTTTCATGTTTTGTTTAATTTGTTTCTGTGCGGTTCTTGGATTGGCCTTGAGGTTGGGAGTGCATAGCATGGTCTTATTGCTAAATCTTGTAGGTGGTTGATATGGTCTCATTATGACGATATATTGAATTTCATCTAATTTGGAAGTTATGCTTTTGGACCAATCAATATACATTATACACTTCACAATATATGTGAGATATGTTACACAACCCTCTTTCCTAGAACTAAAATGTGTGCATCTTTTGTGAAAAACCACTCATGAATAAATTAAAACTAAAATTCCAAAGCAACTAGATGATTAGCATTTGATACCCCTCTTGAATCTCTTCACTGTTATTCAGGTTTGGTCACTGGTGAGGAGGTTTGATCAGCCACAGCTTTTCAAGCCTTTTGTGAGGAGGTGTGTCATGATAATAACGCAAGGGAACGTTGAGAGTGGAAGTGTTAGGGAGGTCAGTGTTCAAAGCGGCCTTCCAGCCACAAGGAGCATTGAGAGGTTAGAGCTGCTTAATGAAAATGAACACATCATCCGTATCAAGTTTCTTGGAGGCGATCATATGCTCAAGGTACAGTTTAATCCAAGGTTTTCCTTTCTTTTGTTATCCCTGGCGCCACAAGTTAATTTGTGGGGCATAATCGAAGACAGCAAAAAAAGAGAGAGGATGTAAAATTGGGCTGATATGTATTCACTTACTTAACCGAACTGTTAATTAGAATGGGAGGAGTATATTATATTGATTTGAGGGGTGTATATATGGTTAAAATACGAGGATAATAACTGATTTTTAAGAGGTGCATTTACACCCACAGTCATTAATTGGGTTTCACCCTGTACATGTAAATAAATAATGTCATAGAATGCTTAAGTAGTCAATCTTCCATATCTTAACTCACTAAAATTTAAGTGAAAACAATATCAGTAGATTTTTTCATTAAAAACACATGTAATACATGGTTAGAAAAATGTGTTAGAAGCTATATATGTCGATTTCCTAAAGGCAGTCAGTAAAAAAAGAACATAGGAAGTACGTAAACACATGTAAATAAATAAAAGTACATTTCCACGAGTATAGCCCAGGGCCGCATCGATCACTATATATGTTTCTATGAGTTCTTCATATCTTCAAATATCTCTCTATATATGTTTTTATGAGTTCTTCATACCTTCAAAGATCTTTATAGCTAGTAATTCTGACAGATGATCTTTTTTTGGCTACTCTAGAACTACACATCCGTCATGACAGTCCACTCGGAGGCGATCGACGGGCAGGCAGGAGCACTGGTGATCGAGTCATTTGTGGTGGATGTTCCAGACGGGAACACCAAGGATGAAATCTGCTATTTCGTGGAGAACCTGCTCAGGTGCAACCTCAGGCACCTTGCTGATGTGTCCGAGGATCGCTTTGCCAACCCTTGATCGATCGATCTCACCCAGCTGCTGCATGCCGTCTTAATCATGATCGCAACTGTCTGCGCTACTTTCTGTGTGTTTAGTTTGGTTTGTCAGTTCCGAAATAAATCAAATAAGAGTCTTTGAAGGCTCACTTTCGAACTTTAAAATGTATTCGTCTGTCTTGTTCTTGCTGGCTATTCAAATGAAATGTTCCCATATATATAGTTTATTTGGATTCAAGATGTCATTGCATTTCTATGTTTTATTCAAATTGTTATGAGTTCACATTATATCAAGGCGTTATACCGATGGAGTAGTTAAGTATCTTTTTCGATTCTGTAGTTACTAAATTCTGAGTTCTGACTGATAATCAACCTGGTAGAGTGACTAGTTCACCGATCCACCGGTCCAATCACCGTTAAGAAAATATTAGTATTTTATCATCTATAAATTATTCTCTAACTTTTTTTTTCATTACATAGAAAAAACATACACACGAACATACATATGTGTCTTTTTAACACACGTCAAATTTATAGTTAATAAAAAGGTATCATAGGAAAGAAGCTTTATAGTCCCATCCCAAGTCCCAACAATGTGTGGATAATTTAGAATGTGTTTGGTTAAGAGCAAGATAAGATGGAACAATTCAGTCCTATTTTTTTTTAAATGGTTCTGTCTTTTTTATTATTTGGTGTGCAAATAAATATATCTTGTTTTTTATTTGATTTGAGGATGGAATGGTTCTTCCTCTCCCTCTGACGACCTCTCTATGCTCCCCTCCAATGCCGGGACTGCGAGTAACATCTCCTCCTTTCCTCGTCTCCTGCTACGCCCACTTCCTCCTCCCTCCTCCCTCCTCCCGCCCTATCCCTGCCTTGACTCCAGCCTTCCCCTCTCCTCCCTTGTCTCCCTCTACTTCGCCAAGGCATCATGGCCTCTGCCGCCCCCGAGGCACTGGCCCTATTGCTCACCGCTTCCCATCTTTGGCAGGTGCTAGAGGAGCTCATGTGGGACAACTCCTTCATCCGCGAGCTTCTTGGTGACCCTCGATCTTACGCCGTGTCCTAGGAGGTGTGTCCTTGATGGTCATTTTAGTCTATTGAATTATTCTCCATGCCGTTCCGTTAGATCCTCTGCCGGTCCACCGTGCTTCACGAGCGTAAGCGCTCATTAGCGTGCCTGCGCGAGCGAAATCAAGATGACTCCATCCCCTCATTTTAACATTTATTTAAATTGTAAATCCTTAAAACTTATCTCTTTTCCATTTGGGCCAAAAGTCAGCCTAACTCTCTTGCCCACACAACCCACTTGATCTAACTTAGCTTAATGGGCCTTAAGTGCAGATATTCGAATAGGAGTTATTCGAATTATCTAAAACTATATCCATCGAATATCAATTTCTTTGTATGTATATCCATATATAGAAAAAATATCGGTATTCAGATCCATATCCGTATATAAAATTATTCAAACTGTTTTAGATGGAAACTATCGAACCATTTTCAACCCCTAACTAACACTGACACGCTGTGCCAAAATGGTCAAACCACTCTAGTCAGTAAAGTCCTTACTTCACTTGACAATTATGCATTTACACCTAATTAACGTAAGCAATGATCATCCATAGACATATAAATAAACAGATAAATATAATTAAGTAAGTAAGTACAGTGCCTTCCACATACACAGAGATATCACCATCTCTCCCTCTCCATCTCGCGTGCACCTTTCCTGTGACGCGCGTGCATGTCGCAAATCGCAAGTGGAAACCGGAGGCTTCGTCCCTCCCCTCGTTTCGATCGCCTTCCCCTTTTCGCCGATCGATCACAAGCTGCACCGCCGCGCGTTCATGTCGCCTCCACCCACTTGTAAAGCTCATCGGTCACCACCACCACCTAGCTTAATTAGCCCCTCCTTATCCTCTCCTCCCTCTGATCTATCTCTCATCCATTTCTTGCTGCTTTGGTCGTCGTCGGAGCGGAAAAGGGAAAGCTATATATAAAGATCGATGGCGAGAGGCAGCATCCTGCAGGCGCCACCAGCAGATGGTTGTCATCACGAGGCTGTTGTCGACGACGCAGAGTCCTGCTCCGGCTCCGGCGGCGGCGCGGCGCGGCTGGTGTGGGACAGCGGCAGCGCTCTCTACGACTCGTACGAGCTCACCTCCTTCCGGCGACAGCTCGACGCCGCCTTGCTCTCCTGCGGCCGGTCGCTATCCATGCCGCACATGCCGCCAACGGCGGCGGCGGCTGCGGCGCAGCCGCCCGCGGGGCGCAGGAGGCGCGGGAGGCGGCTGCCCGCGCTGCTCCGGAGGCTGTTCGGCAAGGTGCTGCTCCGGCTGCGGTTCCCGGCGTCGAGGTCGGGGTTCCGGGCCCACAACTACAACGGCGGACACGGCGACGGCGGCTCTGGGTCGCCGTGGTCCGGCGCGCTGACCTCCATCCCGGAGGAGAGCGCCAGCCCGGAGAACAGCACCTCCCCCGGCCTCGCCGACGGCGCCGGCGGCCCGAGCGCGCTCCGGAAGGCGCAGTCGGAGCGCTTCGTCGCCAGCAAGACGGCGTCGTCCATGGTGCAGTTCGAAATCGTCTTGTAGCTGTAATCTTGAAGGGTACTACGTATTAGGCCGGCCAAGTCAACACAGTTGCACCGATCAGTTAGTGAACTGTACATGCTACCATTGATGTAATACAGTAATACAGTTTCTGTAACACATGTATGTTAGTAACAAGATCAAAGCTTGTTTTTTTCCGACAACGAAGAACAATCTTATCTGATATCAGATCAGAAGTTAATTAATGAAGTCATCATCGAAAATAGTTGGCATGCTTGAGGTTTTGACTCTTGACTGAAGCTGTGCAACAATAATGGGGATTGAGACATAAATTGTTTCTTCAATTTTGTATTAATCGTGGGAGGTTTGAACTTTCATTTTGATTTTTTTGGTTAATTTAGTTTTGTATTAAGCGGAAATGGGCCACTCAATACAAGTCGAAAAAAAGTTCAGAAAACTGAAAATTTCCGGTTTCACATAAATAGTTATATATCCGTCTCATGTATGAAGAGAACAAAAACATAAGATACATGTCTAGCTAGCAGGAGCAACATATCAAAATAAATCCCTTGTAATTTTCTCCACAATTTTTGAAACCAAAACATTCTTGAAAGTGCCGTTCAAAATTTCGTGATTTAGCTATCCCCTCACCATCATACAAAAATTTTCAAAAGTTTAAACCCTGATCATGGCGTGGTCTTTTGTGCATGTTGCAAAAATTAGAGGGTGATGAAGATGGTGTGACGACGGTGATGGCCAAATGGTGAAGCGCGGTCGGCCGGTCGCTACGTCCATGTTGCGGTGGGGATTTGAAGTTTGAACGTAGGAGCGGAGAGCAAAAGAGGGCGAGGTAGTTGGGGAGGCTGCTTTCTAGTTGACATCATTATTGACGAGGTGGTCATTTGTTTTGTGATTCACTGTGATAGTATGCGCTGGGGGAAAATAATCCAATCATACTTAGAGGTTGAGTGTTTTGTTTAACAAGATACTTTACAGTTATAAGTATAGCATTTAGAGCTTCGAAGGTCAAGAGTTCTTCGGAGCTAGCATTCCGAGGCCCGTATGATTGTATGAAGGGGCCCGAAAGACTGCCCCTGCCTCCCCTTCAGGAGCATCCCACTCTGAAGGGCCGCTGCCATGTCCGATAAGACATTTACTTTCTAAGTGTATTTACACTAGAGTTTACTATTTTATCCCTACGAAGTCTTGTGTACGGAGTCCACAATGACGGTTGTAACTAGAGGGTAAAATAGTATTATCCTATCGTATTTTGTCTATAAATACCTGCCCTTTCTACTGTAACAGGAACAAAAAAAATCTCAAAAAACACTGCGAACTGGATGCAATGTTATTATCCGCTTTAGAGGCCTGAACCAGTGCAAACCACTTCACAATCAGTAGCCCTTCGAGGCTAAACAAACCTGTTAGCATAAATTTTACGCGACAATAGTATGGTTAGGGATAGTGATGAAGCTAGAACAAAAGTGGTGTGAAATTAGATTAATATAGCCTGATTTTTTAACTATGTTGTTATTTAAGATACGAGAAATATAATATATTAGAGTGAGAGGGTACATATATAATGACTAAAATATAAAAATATTTTCAAAACAGATGTAAACACTGATCTCTGGGCCGTCGCAGGGGAGAGAAGCCCATTGTCACTGGCCTAGGTAAAGATTAAGGAGCACAAATTAGACACGAGGCTTGATTTTCCTGTGCTACTTAGGCTGTACCATTGTAGTCGTGTAGAGACAAGTGGATATAAGCTGCAGGTAATTTGTAGGTGATGTCAAGGAGTAATGTATTTAGATTGTCGTACTTCTAACCGAAAATTAGAACTCGATAGACTTACTAATATCCTAAACTCTAATTTAATAAGTCTTCAATACTAATCTCTTAATTCTCATGTAACCAAGTATACTAATACACATGTATTCAGAGGCGATGAATATATCCTCTGCTTTTCATGGGTGGATATGTCATGGACTCGTGTGTATCCGCACGGGTATAAGCGAAATTCGACACTACGACCCGACTGCCATCCGTATCCGGATCAGACGTAGAGCCCATCAACCGGCATCCCGGGCTCTCGCTCTCCTCGACTCCTCCCCTCTCTCGCCGGCGCCGCCGAAGGAGACAGCCGAACGCTGCTGCCAGTGCCAGCCTCGACCACCCCCACAGACCCTTCGTCCGTCGCTCTTTCCGAGGCCCAAGCCGCAAAACTAGGCTTTCACCCGTGGTGTGGATTAGCGGAATGGCGAGCAAGGAGAAGCCCACCCCGCCGCCGCCGCCGCATCCACCAGCCCCGGAGCCCGTACCTCGCGTGCGCGGGTTCGGCGGGGGTCCTCCGGGTGGCGGCGGGTACCCTAACCCACCGGACGCGGCGATCCCCGACGCGGCGACGCTGCGGGATCAGTGGCGATTCGCGATTCGCCAGTACAGCAAGTGGTACTCCCACGCCTGGGGCACCGCCATCCTCGCCGGCGCCGCCTTCTTCGGCCTCGGCTGGCTCGTCAAGGGCTCCAACCCCCTTCCGTCCCGCGCCGAGCCACGTGCCCCCAGCGACGACGCCAACACCAAGAAGCAGGGGTGACTGGTGAGAGCACCCTCATTCTTGTCTTCTACAGTTATTTATCTCGTCATTGCTAAATGATCTCGAGTTCATATTCCTTATCTGCATGTTGATATTGGAATGGGGTGTGAGGTTGGATAGAAAGACTATCTATGATGCTTCTCTGGTCGTCGAAAAAATTAATCATTTATCGCTTTTAAGATGACTTTCTTAATTATGATATCACTCTTGAAAATGATATGTATGACCATTTAGGTCAATGAATGTGGGTCAAGATGACAAAAATACAAAGCCACTTCTTGAGAGTGGCAAATTATCAAATCTCCTGTGTTTCACACCCTTGTGTCGATTTGCAAAGTATGCACAAAATAGCACCCAACTCTTCTCTAGAACTCATTACTCATCTAACGCAAGATCACCCAAACATTGTTCTTTACCAGTCCAATTTTGTCCAAACTAACTGACCAACATCGAGAGATTTGATAATTTGCCACTCTCAAGAAGTGGCTTCGCATTTTTGCTATCCTAGTGTCATGTAAAGATTTTGTAAACACCTAGTGTTTTGTGCAACTCATGTCCATTTAGGTGGTGCAGTCGGCAACTCCTTAGAATATGCTTTTGGTTGTGACATGAAGTTATGTGATGTTATTTAAAGATTTGCAAACAATTGAATAAGTTAGATCAGACACTTTTTACTCATGTACATTTTGGATGAATAGGATATGCGGCTGTTGGAAATATGCATTAGATCCATCATTTCCTTTCTTTTTTGTTCAAGGATAGTTAGATGATACAAAAGCTGAGTGAAATTATGATTCTTAGATCAAATTGTTATACCAAGTTTATTTAAAGATATTGGCATATCGTTTAAATGTATTGAATTTGAAG
>KE373155.1:0-14582 GCA_000418225.1 Zizania latifolia | reverse complement strand
CCGCCGCCGCGCCCTCGTCCCCTTCCATTCCCAGCCGGTTCCCGCCCTCACCAAGACAACCTCCTCCTCCTCCTCCTCCCCGCCGTCGCCGTCCCCGTCACAGGCGCCACCGCCGCTCCCCTCAAACGAAGCAACGAATGGCGCAAGCCAAGAAAGGAACCACCAAATCAAATCAAGAACGCCAAGAGCGCTCCCGCCAAACCAAGAACCCCACTCTTTTGCAGCCAAGCGAGCCAAGAACCAACAAGAGCCTTACCAAGAGCCCACTGCTTGAGGCAGCTACGGTTTGGAGGGAAGAGGAGGGACTTATGGAGACTGGAAGAAGGGAAAAGGGCGGGCTGGCGGGCTGAGGTGGGGAGGGAAAAAAAGCAGAGAGACAACGAAGAAGAAGAAGAGGCCAGGTGGTTGCAAAAATTAATCAATCTGGTTTCTTGTCACGAGGAGGCCATCTCCCGCGGTCTGACGAGCTCTCTCTCCTCTACACGACTGTCTCCTGCTCCGCTTTCCCTGCTCGCGGCTGCCGCGGCTTCGTCTTTTTGCTCTGCGACCACGCACGCTGACGCTGCCGCGCAGCGGTGGTGGCATCGGGCAACAATTTTAGGGAGGAATTCCACACTTTTTTCTCTCACAGGCACAAGGGACAAGACAAGTAGTTCACCCACACGATGCTGCTACGACTACGATTCTGGCATCGAGCTGGTGACACTGTTTTTTAAGCTAAATCAGGGCATCTCAGATGGAGAGCCAAAACGGTGCATCAAACAACCGCGTACCAAGTAGAGTACTACAAAATGTTACGAAAATAGGCGCTGCATGAGAAATCGAACTTTGATTTACATCTAGGTGGGGACTTTTGCAATTCCAGAAAAAAAATTGTAGCTTTTGAGGTAAATATGGGTGGATGGTAGATGATCTCGCTATTCGATCAAATAGTTTGAAGGTTGAAGCGAAGGAATTTAATACTAAAAGTTGATAAACAACTTCAAATCGATTTTTTTCAACAATTTTCGTATAGATAGCTTTTGAACAAATTATATTGTTCAGGAGTTTGAAATATAGTTAAGACCCTTCAGTCGCCTAGTCTGTCAGGATATTCATTAATGTGGCGTGCGATTTTATTTAAAAGCAAGAGCATTTTATGAAACTAGGAACATGTTCAACGACTTACCTTAACAACGCGCGCGGAGAAAACCAGATTCGAGCAAAAACTACACAACTGCATGCACTGAAACTTACCTTAAAAAAAGGTTTGAAATTAAACGTGGATATTAAATCGAGATCTCGATGATCTGACTAACACTTGTCATTAATTGTTTGTGCGACCGATTCGTCGATCCCGCTGAGGCTCATGAGCTTCTGGCTGCTGCTACTCGATCAGCAAGGTTGGAAAATTCAGATTTCAGACTTCTCCATATCATATTAGAAATTAACATGTGCACGCCACTTAATTAATCGGTCCAGCGCAAGACGGAGACAAACATATCCTGTTGAAAATGTCCATTTACCCATGAACTTTGATACAAGCTCACTCTAGCGCCCCGAATTTTTGTTTAAAAATAGCCGCAATGTAATTTATTTATCGATGTACACGTACGTACATAAAAAAATTTCAGAATTGTATGTAAACTTATTTTTTATGTTGATAATACACAGTAATTATATTTATAGATCGGGGATTTAAAGTAGTAATTATAAATATGTACTTGGCTATGCATTATATATAGAACATATCCTCATAATACCTTTTTTATATTTATTATTTAATAGTTTCAATATTAGGAATTGATAAATACCATATATATCATGCTCTTGGTGGAATCTTAATTTAGTTTTGTTTCTTTATTAAATAGTTTTACATTTTGGAACAGTATATACAAAGTTATATTAAGCCTGGACTCCCAGTTATATATTTTTCACGATGTAGTAATTCTGAATTAATAAATACCATGCTGTACGATCATATTGGGGTTTCAACTTTAGTATTTTCTTAATGTAATTGTTTTGATATTTGATATTAAGAATCAGGTATGCTTACGGGCGATCGTAAATTCAGGAATTTTGTTCCAAAATATGGAACCCAGCAATATAGTCTGCTCCCATCTAGATAAAGTTGTAATATATATGTGTGTGTATGAATTTACTACTTTTCAAAAAAATCTTCGTTTTTTCTTGAGTAAATATCTAAAAATACGTATTTTATGGTTTGAATGGAGAAAAACTACATGAACGCACGAATCCTTATCTGTAATAAATTTTAACTATTTTACGCGTGAGGTCGACCTGTGTTGTGACCATTCTGCTCATGATGTCAGCGTGGCATGCTAGATGGAATGACCACGTCGATTTTTTGCTGGTGAATTTTACATGTAAAGTAGCTAAAATTTGTTAAAAGTTAGCCCGGTTTCATGAAACTTTTGTTCCCGTGATTTTCAGATTTACGTGGTTTTGTGAAATTTATTTAAATTTCTCCCGCGCGCGAGATCATCGGAATACACGCACGCACGCTCGCATGAGTAGCGGCGCCAGAGAGCGCACAGATTGAGCACGCTGCTCGATCCACTGCTGGCGCGCCGCGCGGCCATGAGCAGCTGCAGAGAATCCTGCCATCCTGGGGCAGCGAGACGCCGAGACGAGGGAGGACGACGACGTACGGCGCTGTCCGTCCTGCACTTGTGCTATATAGCTCTATCGTTATTCGTTCGCGTCACCGTTGCCCTCCCTGCAGCTCGCGTCCAAGCTGCTGCTGCTAGCTACCTCCCAGTTGATCTGCAAGCCCAGCTTTTCCGTCGCTGCGCACGCGCGCGGCGGCGACCGACCGATCGATCGGCGGCCGGCCAGCTGGCCACCACGTGAACCACCACCACCACCACCTGCAGACTGCAGTACTGCCCTCTAGCTAGCTGCATCTGCGAGCCGATCCATTGCTCACTGCCTAGCTAGCTGCCTAGCTGCGGCTGCATCACTACAGTGGCATGGCCCGTGACTGGCTGATCACTGCCATGCCATTGCTCGCCGTTGTGTTGGGCATCACATTTTTTGTTAGTATATGTGACGAAGAGGCCTTGCCTGCAGAGAAAGCAGCAGCTGCATATAATACAGATCTTGGACTTCTATTGATCCGAAAAGAATCTTGGCTAAGCTACAGTCTGACTGATGAGAAGATCAACAAAAATAATTAACTGAGTTTTACTGTCTCCTAGAAGAAATGCTCTCGGTGTGCCTCGAGAAGTTGGGAGATGTAAAAGGCAGGAAATGAGCCACGAACACATGAAAGCAAGAGGTGCACACGTTCTTTCTGTGATACAGTGATGACGATTGGATCGTCAGTTCACAGGTGAGCCTATCTACCCCATCCACCATGCTACAGTGCTACACCTCCAAGTCTTCAACTCAGGACTCGACCTGTGGCTGGTTATTATGTCTCGCCTGCTTAATTGAATGCTGCTGCCAATTCACTGAACAGCATATACACTTCCAGGCTGAACAACGTCACGGTTTCAGGTTTTACGCCTGTAGAGAAGACAACAGCTACGAGATGTAGAAACAAGCTTCCCTGTGTGTATTGACACATTTTCTGGGTGCAGCTTAGTTCATGGTGCGGCAATGTGTGGTTGGGAACCACACATATGGTGTTTTTTTCGAAGAAAAAGGAAAAGCTATGCAATCAACACCAAAATTGGTAGAATTGCAAGGATCTGCTGAGCTCATTTAAGCCTAGTGTGGTTCATCTGGGCCTTCTATGATTTTTATCCCCTGGATATGCATGACCTTGGTCCTGGACTGCTAGCTTTCTTTCATATATCATTTCTGCCAAATCTGCTGACTGACAGTACAGACTTCAGAGCAACCCGGACAATTGAATTACTCATCATGTTACAGTGACGGTGCATCAAAAGCAGGGCAGAAAAGATGAGAGGAAGGAACAAAGGAAACGACACAATCATCTTTGGGCAAAAGATAACCCAGGCCAATAAAAACTTTAGGCTGGCTCCTAAGGAAACTTCCTGCACAGATTCTACTTGCAGTGAATTCAACACCAAATCTACTTTGCCCTCCAACTTCTGTTTGAATTTAGGCTCTCACTTTTGATCAAATTTGAGCACAGGAAGAAGCAGAAAAAAGGGAAAGAGGAAACATGGACTCTATCCATGAGATGGAGAGATGCCAAGATGCTCTGCGAAACTTCCTCCCATGAAAGCTGAGGAGGAAAAGGGAGAGATGATGTCCCTGCCTCAAAGATGAAAGCATTCCTTCATGCACATAGATCAATGCAGCATTGCTCTGTATGAAAGATGCCCGGAGTGGGGGGATTGCAATATTGCATGGCCTTTAGGAACAGTAATTCTGCACTTTAGCTCCTTTGTATCTATGATGTTTTGTGTTTTAAAGCTAAAGTTTAGATTTTTCAGGATTTCAAAAGCTGCAAAGCTAGCTGCTATAATGTGGACACTGGCCTCACTGCTTCCCTGGTTAATTGTAGCAGTGGTGCACAGTTGCACTGACCGAGCTGGGCAAACAGGGCATGCAGCATGTGAGATTGTGAGTGTAGATAGCAGTGTCATGTTGTGTGTGTCTTGGTGTGTATGATGGTCTTGATCTGCTTGTGTGAACTTTGCCAACTCCAAACAAGCAGAGCAATGGCAGAAGAACTTTGCCCAACTTCTTTTTAGTTTTCTAAGTTCATTCCCCCAAGAAAAATATACAGAACCACCATGGAAACGTTCCGGCATAATTTGCTTTGTTACTGGGCCATAATCCTTGGCTGTGGGAGAGAGAAAATGCCTTCCTCCCCGTTGATATCGGCGTGTTCTGTGTCTCTGACCTCATTCTGAATAGTTCTGAACAGTGGGATTCTGACTCCTGACTCCTGACTCTACGATGACCAACTGGCAAGCAAGAATCCTATGCAGTACAAGTGCAACACGTCACAGTATCACAGTAAATGTTTCTGGGTAACTCAGGCACAGCTATGATTCTTGCATGCAACCAAGGAAAACAGCCAAGATACAGTACCCTTAAATCTTGGCTTGGTAACAGGAACTCTGACAGTTAGTTTCAGCTTTCATTATTTTTATTTTTGATGGATTGCCAGGGGGAAAAGTGCAGTATATTCAAGGCCTAATTAGGGGAAATTGGGCCCAAGATTAGGGCCCAGTCGGTATGTTTCAGGGCATCAGGTCCATCGGTTTGTGCAGGGTTCTATGGAATTCTGACCAAAATACAATGCCTCCACAGCCTCTCCACAACTCCACAGCCCATCAGTGTGTAAGTAACCCGCAGCACGGGCAATTCAAGATCATATTATTATGTACTTACAGCCGAACAGCCGACTTGACCAATACTTGCTCACCAAAATTGGATACCATCAATGCGACATACAAGTTTTCACACGATCCATCTACCTGTAATACTCAGCATCACCATGCACTTGCAGCATCCTTACACAACATGCACCATTTCTAGGCTAATACACTGTCTGTTACAAAGTCATTTAACTTTTTTGTAAAATCAAACTTCTTTAACTCTATCCAATTTTATAAAAAATATACCAACAATTACAACATCAAATTAGTTTTAGTAAACCAACCATTAAATATGTTTTAATAATATATTCATTTAATATTATAAATATTAATATATTTTTATTTAGAGTTGATCAAAGTTGAAATTTTTAACTTTGAAAGTCAAACGAATGATGTAGCCTGCCTATTGATGTTAAAGAAATAAACACACGCGTCTCGTAATCTAGAACTGAGACAAACATCTAGGGCAAGAAACATGATCGTGCATGTCAAAACTAAATTCAAAGAATACAAACATTTTTCAGTTCCTATCCGTCAGGCATACAGATTTAATAACTCAAATCATCGGAGTGATGGCGCCGGAGACCACAATATTGTACAAGGAGGGTAACAAGGCAGGGCACATTCACAACTCCAACCATGTGAAAATCCTTCAAAACTGATTTGGATCAGATTTTGACGACGATCCGTTCATCTCTAACCACATAACCAGTGGCATCAAGGCCACCTATGCTGTTTAGATCAGTCATCATCAGCATCATCTGTCCTCTGCTTCTTCCATTTATAAGCAGCCTCGAGGATCTTGAGGTTCGGGGCAAGTGCAACCTCATCAGGAAAGATATAATCGATGTATTCCTCGTACCTAAGGTTTAAGCAAATATTGTCAGTACATTGGTTCTCTAAAATGCAGGGAACATGAATGGAAAACAGACTATGTGAACAAATTAGAAATTAGAACTAATTACTGTCTTGTTCTGAATTGTGATATCGAATTTTTAAGCAAGTATGAAGGGCAGATAACACAGTAAAATGAAACTTCTGACAAAAACAACAGAAAAATGAAATAACTGAGTAAGGAACATACGCAACAGTCGAGCCATCCTCTGTAGGAATTGGTCTCTTTCTCTTTACTTTCCTTGGTGCCTTCTTCTGCACTAAAGTAACATCACCAAGATCATCAAAGCTCACCTCCTTGTTAAGCCAATCTTCAAGGAGCATTGCTCTTTCTTCCTTCAACTCTGGGGCACTAGTCCTGAAGTAGTCAAATGCCCTTTCAAAGACAGCTGAAAATTGCAATAAAACAGATGTTAGGTTTAGTGCACCATGAATGACCCAACAAAAATAGAGGTATCCAACTGGACAAAGTAAATTCACTCTGCAAATTCTATTTACCTCGGCACCTTCGAATCCGCTCCATTTGCTGTTCCTGGTAACCAACTTCATTCTTAATCTCCTCACTTTCACTGTCCTCCCCACCCAAACCAACTGAGGCCTCAAACTCAGCATAGCTGATCCATACCTTCAAATGCTTTGTTCTATCAAGCAATCTCTCGTAGAGTTCTCTGGTCCTATCGAATTCATTTTCATCAATTTCAAACTGCAAGTACTCCTGTAAAACACAAAGCAGGAAAATATTAAGAATACATAGTAAATAAAAATATGACAATTTGAAAACAAAAGGCACTTTTGGATGGAGTCAATATGTGTAGATTTTGTAAAACCAATATTTTCTAGCTGTCACAATTCTCAAATGTTAAGTAAACAAGGATCAATGCTATAGCATTGTTCGGTATAAAGAAATATTCCCTAATTCATACAGACGTACAGTATTAATTATTCCTTGTGAAATTCCTGAAAGAATCCTGTGAATCTTTTGCACTCATAGCGGGCCCTAACCATTAGAAATGACTCCTAGTAAAAGGCCCAAATTTTCCCAGATGTATTATCTGTACTCTAGACAGAGAATGTAAATGTTGACAGTCCCATTACACTTTTTCCATAGAAAAATTAGGCAGGAGATTCAAGATCATGCAGCAGCACAAAATTGTGCTTCATTAGTTGACTTCAGTACTACACAGTACACGCATGGTTCTCACAGCTCTTTGCATTTCAATTTTCAAGGGAGAATACAAATAAAAAAACTAAAGAGTACAAGAATGCCAACAAAGTATCATCTGATTTATGCAACGAGAGTTCAAATATTTTATTCTAAATTAGCATGTATACCAAATCTTGCATTAAATAATATAACTATATCAATATGACAAGGCAATGAAATAGCAGATCATAGAATTGATGTTTACGAAATGTAGTTTGAATTGGTCTTAAAAATTAAGTTTGGCTCATTAACTTCTTTTTTTATTTATTAACTGAATCAATTTATTTGCAGCTATCAACATAATGGTGGCATTTTTTGACAGTTAAATATATTGCTGGACTATGGATTGTCAAACATTATAAAATATGAATGTTGAAATGCTTAAATGGCACAGAGATACCAAAAAAACAATGAGCAGGTTCTTTATCTCATGAATGCTGTCTCAGACAAAACAAATTCCAAAAGTTCACTAGAAAATGAAATCTACTGATTTTAGAAATTAAAACCATGCTAGTATACTGTCCACTAGAGAACAATTTATTACTGTTATCTTAAGGAAGAAGAATTAAATAAGAAAAACATATCTATCACTTTCACTCTGAAAGCAATAAAATGAGGATATACTAGGACAACAGTAAGAACACACCTTCCACAGAACCTCTGGCGTATCAAGGGCTGGCTGAGCAATAGCAAGCTCATATATGGATCGAGCACGGTCAGTCTCGCTAAGATTCTTCTCTAATTCGGCATACTTCCTCCAGGCATAACAGTTTGCTGGAGACCATTCAATATATTTCTCATAGAGAGTCCTACATCGGTCAAAATTACCCAGATATAACTCAATCTCAATGTACTTTTTGAATATCTTTCCCTTTGGAGCCATCCCAATGGCATTTCCGAGAATCTGCCGTGCAGCCTTGAGATTCTTCTGCCTTATCTCAAACTGGGCTGCCATGAGCCACAACTTAGCAAAAGTGAATTTCTTGTGTGGAATCAATTTGAGACACTCCCTGTAAACTTCCCTGGTCCGTTCCATGTCCTTTGCATCAAGCTCCTCATATAAAGCATAATTTATCCAGAGGTAAATGTACCGCTGCCAGTAACGCTTCTCCTCTGCTGGGGGGATATTAGAGATGGCTCTCTCATACACCTCCCTGATCCTGTCCTTATTCCCAACACTCTCCTCGAGCCTAATGTAATCAAACCATGAATCGTAATTGAGGGGGTTCTTCCTCACCTCGTCCTCATACTGGAATCTCCTCTTGCCCACAATGGCATCCTCAATCCCTTCACGGTCGCCAAACTGCTTTTCAAATGCAAGGAACTTCCTATAAAGCTCCTCAGCCCGGCCTTTGGGCACCCTGTCAAGTGAATACTTGTATATCGCTCGAGCACGCTCTACCTCCCGGCACCTTTCCTCAAACTCAGCAAAGGCTACAAACAATACCTCAGCATCCTCATCATCTGCGAGCAGGTCCGCTGCACGCTCGTACACTCTCCTCGCCCGCTCCACCTCTCCACGCTTCATCTCAAACTTAGCATAACGTATAAATGTGTCTGGCCGCGGGTGCTCGGCCACAAACCGCTCATAGATGGCCCTGGCGCGCTCAACCTCCCCATACCGCAGCTCGAACTTAATGTATGAGTTCCAACCAGCAGTGTCAGGGCGCCACGCCATCCAACGCTCAAACACTTGGCGGGCGTTGGCGACAGCACCGAGCAGCTCCTCCATGTGGATATATTTGTACCACAGCTGGTCCACCCGGGGTAGGAGTGAAACTGCTCGGTCCCAGACATTACGGGCATGGTTGATGAAGCGGTTGCGCATCTCGAACTCAGCATACTTGAGCCAGAGCGTGTGGTCGCGGTGAGCTACGTCCAGGGCGCGCTCGTAGACGGAGCGCGCGCGGGTGAAGTCCTGCTGCTGCTCCTCCCACTTGGCGTACTTGACCCAGGCATTGACGTTCCACCGGACCCGGCGGATGACGTCCTCGAACTCCTTGCGGCGGCGGAGGCGGTACTCGGAGAGCTCGATGGAGTCGGTGATCTTCTGCTTGGGCGGGCGGATCTCGGGCTCCTGTCGCTCCCGAGCCTCGCGCAGGATCTGCTCGGCGGTGATCTGGACCGAGGCAGGGGTCTTGTTCTTGACCCGCGTCGCGCGGGGCAGCTTCACCTCCGTGTCGCGCTTGGTGAGGAACCCGAGGCTCGAGTCGGACGCAGACGGCGGCGGCGCCTTATCTCCGCCGCCCCCGCCGCCGCGGGTGGTGAGCGCCATGGCTGCTGCCGGCGCACGGGACTACGGGAGAGCTAGGGTTAGGGTTTGGGAGCGGAGAGGAAGAAGAAAGGGGGAGAAAGGGGGCAAAAGGATTTCGATTTTTGTGGTGGCGAAAAAGGCCGGGCTGCCGGAGAGCCGATCACGGCCGTCCGATCGGGATACGACGGCGGGAGTTGCTCGGGTTCGCCGAAGGGGCCGCCCGCCGTGGACCTTTCTCGGCTAAGTTATAAGCGACCGTGGATTTTTTATTTTTTTATTTTTAACTATTTACAGAAATAATTGCATAATTTTTTTTTATTTTTTAACAATTTACAGAATTAATTGCCCAATTAAAAAATATAGAAGTAGTCCCTAAATTTCCTTAGAGCGGCTTTTAAATTCTATTGTACTGTCTTGTCTTAGAGGTGGCTTTTAAAAAATCATTCTTTTAGAAAACGGTTTTTACAGAGCGAGTGAGTGGAATGTGAAAAATTGTATTTATGCAGTTCTTATCCTCCTATGGTGAGAGGTCTAAACGCAATTTTCATGTGGTTTTTTTAGAAGGACCTTGGTCTGGAAGGTTAAAAGTCATCATCTGAGATCTCAAATTCTGTCATCCTAGAGCGTGCCAATTGACCTCTATAAAAGAGCTTTCCTTCTATCTTTAATTTATTTAAATCCTTTTAAATCTAACAAAAAAGACAAGGAAGAAGTGTACGGAGTTGATAGATATCAGTGAAGCTCTACATAGCATGCAAATAGTTGCAGGTATATTTATTCTTTCTTTGCTATTTTCTTTTTACGTAGGGTAAGTATTGAATGTAAGCCGTCTTCGATGTATATGGCGTTAAGATTTTAGTAACATCCTCAATGACCCTAAACTTTAGAGGTCTAATTTCGAAATAAGTTTTTTAAGATTTAGTTATGAAAAAAGTTTTACTACAAATTGCAAAAATATCAGCCGTGTTAGGCCCCGCGGCACATTGCCGAGCCGAGGCAGGCGCGCACCAAGGGAGGCACATTGTCGACTCTGCGCCAAAGCAGAGCTCGCCGAACTCCTCACTCCCGGCGGCGAATACGAGGGACGCAAGCGAGGGCGCGGAGGAGACGATGCAGTGGTGCCTGGTGGCCGCGCTCCTCACCGTCCTCACCAGCTCGCAGGCAAGCCCCCCTAACACTCCCTGTCTTCCTCCCCCGTTCCTCTTCCGGCGACACCGCCACGGCGGAGCAGCCCAGATCTACCTCGGGCCGGGAGTCGGTCCCGCAGTTTCGGTTTGGGTGAGCGGTTCTGGGTTTTCATGGGGAGGCGCGGAGCAGAGGGCTCCAGTGGGGGAGGAGGAGGAGGCGGCGGCGGCAGCGGCAGCGTTGATCTGCGGCGGTGTGCACAATTGGTCCATCGTGGTTGTGGTTTTAGTTCGTGGAGAGAAATGCGGTTCAGATGAGGGGTGCCCTAGGCTCCCGGGGAGTTTCAGGTTGACAGCAACCTGAACGCGGGGGTGCTCTGCAGTTGTCGGTTTTATTCCCGGAGGCAATTGTGGAACGGGAAATAACATTCGGAAAATCTTGAGTTCCATGTGAATGGTCATGGGGGAATCGCCCAATGTAGAACAAATATACCAGTTCCGCTGACAGGATGTGCCCTTCTGTTGAGTGAAACGCATGAAAACGTATGTCAAGTCTCGTAATGGCCAAACATGAGAACAAGAGTCCGTCTGATCCACAGCCCAAATGCCAAGAAATAAAGCCAAAAATGTATATCTGAGGAGAAGAGAAGAACAGACCAAGAAATTAGCTGCAAAGGAAATCAAGAACATGGCTAATCTTCAGTGTGTGACCAATGGCTGTGGCCTGACCAATAAGGTCAAAGCGAGAAATGGCGTGGTATCAGGGAGGTGAAGATGGAAGAGTTACTTCAGTGGAGTGGCCCTGGTGGCGGTGACTGCCAACTGGCTGATGCATTGTTTTGGTTGAGAGGAGATTAGCGGCAGCGTAGTTGCATTGCTTGCCTATTCTTACTTGACTACTTCTCTTGTACTGCCATATGCAGTGATGTGTTTTCTTTCCTTGTCTAGAGGGGAGCATATTCCTGGAATGTGGTCATTGATTCTGTATTGTTGGGCTGGTTGGCCCATCTAACCCTTTCCTAATGTTTTCTCTTTATATTTAGTTAGCACAATTCCCCTAAAAGGTTGTGTTAGGCTTATCAAGGCAATGGAAAACCTAGTCACTCAAATGGAGATGAAACCCAAGTTTGGGTTTCAACTCTAGCCTACCCCAACTTGCTTGGGATTGAAAGGCTTTGAAGAAGAAGAAGATTTAGTTAGCACAATGAAGTATAATGTATTTTGTATGTATTAATATCTTATATTGTGGAACAGTGCAACAGAATTAGCCGATATAGAAATGCTTCATTCCAAGAGCCAAATCGGAATGACCCCCTGAATAGAATTGACAAGTATGATGTAGAACCAACTTATGTGAGGCAAACAAGCAGACTTGGGGGTCATAATTAAATAATCTCAAAGTTGCACATCACTTATTTCTTTTCTCAATTGTGTGATTCAATTTCTAAGTTTTAGTGCTTCTAATTTGTTGCATAAGCGCAGGGTATCTTGACTACTCTCTCACAGAGCAATGGCAAATATAAGTATGACTATGCGACCATTCCATTTCTTGCCGAACTCTTCAAGGTACATGTGCTGCTATTTCTTGTAAAGTTTATGCTATTGTGTTGTAGTGATATATGTTTACCTTAGTTAGTGCAAACATGCGAGACAGTGATTCATCTATTTTTATTACCCATGCTGATGTTAACCTGTTCTTGATGCAGCTGTCGGTCTCAAGCTTCTTCCTTTGGAAGGAATGTCAGTCTTCATCTCCACCAAGGATGACAAAGGAGTGGAGGAGCATACGATTGTATCTTGTTCCTTCAGTCATATACCTTATCCACAACAATGTGCAGTTTGCAACCTTGACCTATGTTGATCCATCTACCTATCAGATATTGGGAAACCTGAAAATTGTCACAACAGGAATTTTGTTCAGGTGTCTCATTTGTATCTTCGTGTCAATTTATGCCCATTGTTATACCTCCTGATACTGCTGGTATGATAGAATAGTAAGAATACATATAACATATTGCATGTCCTAGTCTGGTCTGCTTTCAGTCGTTCATCAAGTTCACCTCAGAATTTGCTTCATGTTGATACTACATAGACTTGAAGTGCATTCTTAACTTTAAAAGTAGTCAAAAGAATTTGCTTCATGTTGATACTACATAGACTTGAAGTGCATTCTTAACTTTAAAAGTAGTCAAAAGACTGTTCCAAAATAACAAAGACTTAGTTTTTCTATGTTTCAATATTAAGTATTTACTATTTAGCTTGCCCATACTACCAGTTGTTATTAACATATATATTCTGGATTTTAGATGATACTTGACCTTTTGAGTTATGTAATTGCAACTATTATAGTGATTATTGTTTCACTGTTTTGTTGTCATGGTTACGGAAATCCTTGCACTAGTATAGTATATGGATGTTTCACCATTTTGTTGTTTAACATTGTCATGATTATGAAATCCTGTGGCACGAGCATGGTATGTGAATATTGAATACACTTTCCTATCTCCTCTACAGAGTTGCCTTGATGTTTGGTTTTTAGGTCATAAAATTGTTGCCCATTTGTTGCACTGTGCAGTAAATGCCTTGAAATGTTATATGCTTTCCATTGGCTTGCGTTACAAAGTAAAAAAATTCAACTAGTTAGTGCACACAGTGTATGTTTGTGTTTCCAAACTTATTCGTTTCATCTGGATTTTCACACTTCATTTGGTTGATCAGCAAACATCCTGACCAAAATATGTTCAGTAAAATTGGTCCTTGGTTCTTTTTCCTCTTAGCTTACTGAAGCTCCTTTTCTCTGCAAACTATACTAGGCTTGTCTTGAAAAGGAAGCTGTCAAATCTACAATGGATGGCAATAGTTTTACTGGCTGTTGGAACAACTACAAGCCAGGTTCGTGAACATTTTGATTTTTCCTCCCTTTTGTTTTAGGTATGTACTATTAGGGTGCATTTATATTATCAAGACAAACTTATTATATGTTAGGAATGCCTGCCTCATCCTTTATATGCCTCTCACTGTCTTATTGGTATATGAGTGCAGACACAAAGTTTGACATTGATTGATTTCTCAAATATCAAATGACATATAAGGAATCAATCTGATTATAAAAAACATATGTAAGTCTGTGCCTAAATGATTTTTCAGCTTGATGGCTGTAAACTTTTTGAACATGTAACTGGGCGTCATCTGATTGTATTATTTTCTGGGTATACATGTTCCAAAATTGAAATTTTTTCATAATATTTTGCACTTAATCAGGCATTTACATACGAGTTTTCCAATATATATAAAAATCTGATTTCAGATGTTCATAACAAAATTGCAAACTATCATATAAAGATACACTATTTTTTGGATATATTTATTGTTCCTTTTTCTTGTAAAAGACAACAATATCTATATATCATTAATTTTCGATGAACTTTTTGCTGTAGCTGTGTTAAGTCACTAAACTTGGGCCACTTTACTTTCTGTCTCGTACAGGTTAAAGGGTGTGGCGATGCCCCATGTGATTCTCTTTTTTCAGCCCCATTGCAGGGTTACATGCTTGGGATACTTTCAGCTTGTCTTTCTGCACTAGCTGGTGTCTACACTGAATACTTGATGAAGAAGAATAATGATAGTCTGTACTGGCAAAATGTGCAATTATATACGTAGGAATCTATATCTAACACTGGTCCATTGTCAAGAATTGCAGTCCAAATTCCATTCCAATCTATAGTGCACATATTTTTTGACTACGCGTCTGGTTGCAATGAAACATTTTCAAGACTACCTGATGAACAGAGGGCAAACACTCT
>KE373154.1:202162-220821 GCA_000418225.1 Zizania latifolia | reverse complement strand
ATTAAATGCGACTGGACTGAAAGCGGACAGGAGGCAATCTGGGCGCGTCAGAAGATCACCCCGTCGGGCGGCGTCAGCGCAGAGGGCAGGTAGGGAGTTGGCGGCACGCCGCATCCCATCTGGGCGTGCCATGTCCTATCGGCGTGCTGCCCCGTAGACGTCTAGCTGTTATACAATAGGTTGCACCCAACAGGGGTATAAATAGCAGGACGTTCGCCTTAGAACGGACGCTTTTACGACGACCCTTAGAAGAAAAGAGGCTCCTTCAAGCAAGGACGGCTTCTTCAAGTTGTAACACGCGCTTCACTACTCTCTGAGCCCTAGCTCGTGTAATTCGACACTGTAAGCTCTATTCCCGACTAGTAAACGCCCTATCAAAACCCAGTGGACGTAGGCCTATTACCCTATCAGGGGGGCCGAACCACTCTAAAACCTCGAGTCACCTCCGGCCAGTTCTATTCATACGAGCTGTGCAACCATCGGGTCTTGAGTGCAGCGCTTCCCTGCCATCACAAATCACCCCCTCGGACCACCCCCGAGGAGGATTCTCCGACCACCCGTCGACACATAGTGGCATGGCCATGCACTTTCCAATCCGACTACCTCGAGGGGTAAATTTCATCTTGACAGCTCACAGCCCATAACATGTTTCGTGACACACCCGTAAGCAAACTTTATAACTATCCTGTTACGAAATAGCGTTTGGAAGCTCCTAAGTGTGCTACTACATATTCTGGAATCAATGACGATCTCGGGTCTAAGGATTCTACAGGTACACCATTTGAGATGACAACTGATGGCACATATAAAATAACAATCATAGCAGTATCTCAAGGTGGGTCTATCCAACTCCATGTTCACTAACATGAGTTCACATCACTGATTTGATATCTCTATGTCTATGATCTGTGAAACATGATCATCAATCAGACAGATATGCTAATCTATAAATCATCACTGTTCCACATGACGATATGAGATTAGGGATCGTTTAGAATAACATCGTAACACAAATAGTCTCACAAACAAGTCATCAACTTGCTGATCTATGTAAAAGATATTTATTCAATGAACAAGATAACCAATAATCTAAATATACATCAGCACAGACAAAATAACTTCTTCTCACATACACTCGACTCACTCACGTAAGTATCTAATACCCATAGAGCTCAAGTACGCCTCGTGTCAGGGCTGTGAGAGAGGCTTCGTAAATGGATCGGCTATGTTTAAATCCATGTGCACCTTGCATATCTTCACATCACCTCTATCTATAATCTCACGGATCAGGTGATAGCGCCGCAGTATGTGCTTGGACTTCTGATGTGACCTAGGCTCCTTGGCTTGCGCAATGGCACCACTATTATCACAATAGAGGTCTACTAGACTGGACGCACTAGGGACAACACCCAGCTTAGAAACAAACTTTCTGATCTAAACTGCCTCCTTCGTAGCTTCCGAAGCTGCAATATACTCGGCCTCTGTTGTTGAATCTGCAACCGTTTCTTGCTTAGAACTCTTCCAACTCACTGCGCCTCCATTGAGGCAGAACACAAATCCAAATTGCGATCGTGAATCGTCCTTATCGGTCTGAAAGCTGGTATCGGTGTAACCATTTACAACGAGCTCCTCCTCGCCTCTATAGACCAGTAACATATTCTCAGTTCTTCTCAAATACTTAAGGATACTCTTTACTACCGTCCAGTGACTTTCACTCGGGTTTAACTGATATCTGCTCGTAACACTTAGAGTATAAGAGACATCTAGGTGTGTACAAAGCATGGCATACATGATGGATCCGATTACGGAGGCATAGGGAATCGCACTCATCTTCTCAAGCTCATCAAGCGTCGAAGGACACTGACTCTTGCTGAGAGAAATACCATGTGACATTGTCAGAAAACATTTCTTAGAATTCTGCATATTGAACCGTTTCAATACCTTATCAATGTACATGCTTTGGCTTAATCTAATTAACCTTCTCGATCTATCTCTATAGATCTTTATGCCTAAGATATATGTTGCCTCTCCAAGATCTTTCATTAAGAAACTTTTTCTCAATGAAGACTTGACATCATTTAACATAGGAATATTATTTTCGATCAACAATATGTCATCTACAAATAAGACCAGAAACACAAGTGAGCTCCCACTAGCCTTTTTGTAAATACAAGGCTCTTCTTCGTTCTTGATGAAGCCAAACCCTTTGACTACCTCATCAAAATGAAGGTTCTAACTCCGAGAAGCTTGCTTCAGCCCATAAATAGACCTTTACAGCTTGCAAACTTTCCAGCATTCTCAGGATCATCAAGACCTTCAGGCTGTGTCATGTACACATCCTCACTTAGGTTTCCATTAAGGAAAGCCGTCTTGACATCCATTTGCCATATCTCATAGTCATAAAATGCGGTAATTGCTAGGATGATCCGGATAGACTTTAGCATAGCGACGGGCGAAAACGTTTCATCATAATCAACAACTTAAATTTGCCTGAAACCTTTCGCCACCAATCGTGCCTTATAGATGTGAACATTCCCATCAACGTCTATCTTTTTCTTAAAAATCCATTTATACTCGATAGTTTTTACACCATCAGGTGGATCGACCAAGTTCCAAACTTGATTCTCTAGCATGGATTCTAACTCGGATCTTATGGCTCCAAGCTATTTCTCAGAGTCAGGTCCCATCACCGCTTCCGAATAGGTCTTAGGTTCATCATTATCCAACAATAATATGTCGCGCTACCCAGTGGTCAAAAACGCTAACCAGTCGGGCGCACGACTCAACCTCTCTAACCGACGTGGGGCTGGTGTCTTGACAACAGGCTCCGCAACATCTTGCATGTCGAGGTCTGGTTCAGTAGGAGCTGAAACACTTTCTAGTGGCTCTCGAACCTCTTCGAGACGCACTGTGCTCCCACTAACCCCTTTCGAGAGAAACTCTTTCTCAAGAAAAACACCATTCCGGACGATAAACACTTTGCCTTCTTTCCAGTTATAAAAGTAATATCCTTTGGTTTCCCTAGGATACCTCACAAAGAAGCATTTATCAGACTTGGGAGTGAGCTTATCAGACGTCAAACGCTTTACATAGGTCTCACAACCCTAGATCTTTAAAAAAAACAACCCGGGACGCTTCCCAGTCCATATCTCATATGGCGTCCTCTCCACAGATTTAGATGGAACTCTGTTTAGTGTGAAAGCAGCAGTTTCTAAAGCAAATCTGCAGAAAGACAATAGAAGATGAGTTTGACTCATCATCGACCTGACCATGTCCAACAAAGTTCGGTTCCTCTGCTCGGATACTCCATTCCACTGAGGTGTACCAGGTGGAGTCAGTTGTGGAACAATTCTACACTACTTCAGATGATCATTAAACTCATGGCTCAAATATTCACCTCCACGATCGGATCGCAGAAATTTGATTGTCTTGCTAGTATGATTTTGTACCTCATTTTAGAACTCCTTGAACTTTTCAAAGGATTCCGACTTATGCCTCATTAAGTAGACGTAACCATATCTACTAAAATCGTCGGTAAAAGTTATGAAGTTCTGGAATCCATCTCTGGCTGTGGAACTCATTGGTCCACATACATTAGTATGTACAATGGCCAATAGTTCGTTTGCCCTCTCACTTTGACCAGTGAAAGGCATCTTAGTCATCTTGCCAAGTAAACAAGACTCATATGTGTCAAACGATTTAAAATCAAATGACTCCAAAAGCCCATATCTATGGAGCTTCTGCATGCGCTTCTCATTTATATGACCCAAACGACAATGCCAAACATAGGTGGGATTCAAATCATTGAGTCGAGGTTTCTTGGTATTAATGTTATAAACGTGTGTATCCTCAAGATTCAGAATATATAAGCCATTTAACAATGGACAAACACCATAGAGCATACCATTCGAAAATATCGAACAACACTTGTTCTTTATTACGAATTCAAAACTGTCTTCCTCTAAACATGACGAAGAGATAATATTTCTGTCCAAGGCGGGAATAAAATAACAATTATTTAACTCCAAAACTAATCCTGAGGGTAGCGACAAAGAATAAACGCCGACAGCCAACGCAGCAACTTTTGTACCATTGCCGACGCGAACATCTAATTCGCCTCTTACACACTTCCTAGTCCTTTTCAACCCCTGCAACGATTTGCATGTGTGAATTATTGATCCAGTATCAAATACCCATGAATCACTTGGACGAGTAGCAAGATAAATTTCAATAACATTTATACCTAAACCGGAAGTCACAGTTCCCTTCTTTTTCTTTTGTTCTTCCAAGTATAACTTGCAATTCCTCCACTAATGGCCAGGCTTATGGCAGTGGTGGCAAGTGTCAGAGCTAGCAGGGTCCGACTTAGACTTTCCAGTCGAATTATACTTAGAGCTCGAGATCGCATTTGGAGCTTTAGCCTTTTTCTTACGCTTTCTCTTCTTACTCTCCTTTTGAACCATCATCACATGACTAGGATTTTTCTTAAGGCTTTCCTCGGTTGTCTTGAGTATCCCATGCAATTCAACCAATGTTTTCTTCATGCCATTCATATAAAAATTCATGATAAATGGCTTGAAGCTTGCAGGGAGCGACTGAAGAATCACATCTGTGGCCAAAACATTATCAAGTTTAGAGCCAAGCTTCTCTAGGTTCTCAACGTAACCAATCATCTTGATCACATGAGGACTCACTAGACTGCCTTCCGCCAACCTGCACGCAAACAAGGACTTTGAGACATTATACCTCTCAGTCCGTGCTTGGTTCTCAAACATGCCCTTCAGCCCCACGATCATATCGTAGGCATCCCTATCCTCATATTGCTTCTGAAGCTCAGAAGACATGCAGGCAGGCATGAGACAGCTGACATCAACTGAATCACTAGCATGCTTCTCATAAGCCCGTCTTTCAGTAAGTAGTGTATCATCCGTTGGTTCATCAGGATGGGGTTCCTCTAGAACATAATCATTTTTCTCCTGTTTGAGAACGATTCTCAAATTCCTATACTAGTCTATAAAATTAGTTCTAGACAATTTCTCCCTTTTAAGGATGGATCGTAGATTAAAAATGAAAGTGTTCTTTGCAGTAGGTGCCATGATCTACAACAACATTGCAAGGTTCAGTACTATGCTATGTTAATCTTCTATCAAATAAAAGATATGTCATAATATGTAAAATGATCGTTTTTTCTCTAACGACATATTATGGGACAAGATCCATATTCATCTAACTCCTAGTGAGCTTTGACATCACTGCTAGAAGATTAGTGATATAGGTAAGTAACACTTTGCTAATCACATCTCTATGTGACTCTCGTTTGTTGGGGTAACATCCAATACCTGACGCCCAACTCCATGCCCCAAACCCCAAAACTATTTTGATAGCTTTGTTAAGCAAACCAATACTATGTATGTGGTTGTCCGACATCCACCCTAACTGGTCAAGACAAAAGACGGCACCCTGCTTTGGCAGACCCACCATCGATGATCGAGAACCTTGGTAGGTGCAGTTATTGAAAAGAACATCAATACTTAATTTTCTGAGAAAAACTATTCTAACATGGTAACGATGCCTACCACACACAGAATATGAAAGAATAGTATGATATGAACATAAGTAAACATCACAGGCAATCATATTAACTGTGACATAGTATGGCCCTCTTGCATGGTGATCTCCATCTCCATGGTTCCTGTCCTTCGGGTCATCACGCTTCAGGCCTCCATGAACCTGTATCAACCTATTACAGCTAATAGCACTATACTAGTTACATGAGCAGAAGCATCACATGTCGACACGTAGGTTGTCTAACATTTGAACAGCCTTGGGCTGTAATCAACCATGACACACAGGCCATGTTATTACAAGTGAGTATCATATACTTTGCAAGGCCATACCAGTCACAATATTCACTGTAAAAACAAGTTAGGCGGAGACTATGCGCAATTGAAAACAGACTCGGAACTTTCGGCTCAGCCGGAACTTCCGGTCAAAGGGACCGAAACTTTCGACTCAGGGCCGGAACTTCCAAAATCAACCTTCTGACTCAAATTTATTTTTGGCCCAGAACTTCCGAGTCACACCCGGAACTTCCAAAAATAACATTCTGTACAGTATTTATTTCTGTCCTGGAACTTTCGAGTCATACCCGGAACTTCCAAAAATAACATTCTGTATCGAATATTATTTTGGCCCGGAACTTCCGGAAATTCGACGACAAAAACAATAGATCCAATCTATTTCCATCACATATCACCATATGTGATCGATCCAGATCGAACACTACGCACGTAGGCTCAGATACCACTGTTGTGACATGGGGAGGCTACGCTAGCGCTTAATTGCAAAAATTACCCCGTTAGCCTAAGAATCATGCGTGCAACAAGATCATGGATCGTTACCTTAAACCACGAGACTCGCTCGGGCAGCGAAGTAGAGTCGAAGTAGCGCGTCCTCGAGAAGCTTGCTTCAGCTCATAAATAGACTTTTGAAGCTTGCAAATTTTCTCAGTATTTTTTGGATCGACAAAACTTTTAGACTGTGTCATGTACACATCCTCGCTTAGGTTTCCATTAAGGAAAGCCGTTTTGACATTTATTTGCCATATCTCATAGACATAATATACGGCAATTGCTAGGATGATCCGAACAGACTTTAGTATTACGACGGGCGAAAATATTTCATCATAATCAACACATTGAATTTGCGTAAAACCTTTCGCCACCAATCGTGCCTTATAGATATAAATATTTCCATTAACGTCTATCTTTTTCTTAAAAATCTATTTACACTCGATAGTTTTAACACCATCAGGTGAATCGACTAAGTTCCAAACTTGATTCTCTCGCATGGATTCTAACTCGGATCTTATGGCTCCAAGTCATTTCTTAGAGTCTGGTCCCATCACCGCTTCCGAGTAGGTCTTAGGTTCATCATTGTCCAATAATAATATGTTGTGCTGCTCCGTGGTTAGAAACACAAACCGCTTGGGTGCACGACCAACCCTTTCTGACCGACGTGGGGCTGGTGTCTCGACAATAGGTTCTATAACATCTTGTATATCGAGCTGTGGTTCAATAGGAGCTGAAACACTTTCGAGTGGCTTCCGAACTTCTTCGAGTCGCACCATGCTCCCACTAACTTCTTTTGAGAGAAACTCTTTCTCAAGAAAGATACCATTCCAGGTGACAAACACTTTGTCTTCTTCCTAGTTATAGAAGTAACATCCTTTGATTTCCCTAGGATACCCCACAAAGAAGCATTTATCAGACTTAGGAGTAAGCTTATCAGACGTCAAATGTTTTACATAGGCCTCACAACCCCATATCTTTAGAAAAGATAACCCGGGATGCTTTCCAGTCTATATCTTATATGGTGTCCTCTCTACAGATTTAGATGGAACCCTGTTCAATGTGAAAGCATCAGTTTCTAGAGTGTATCTCTAGAAGGACAATGGAAGATCAGATTGACTCATCATCGATCAGACCATGTCTAACAAAGTTTGATTCCTCCTCTAGGACACCCTATTTCATTGAGGCGTGCCCGGTGGAGTCAGCTATGGAACAATTCCATATTGCTTCAGATGATCAATAAATAGATATAATCTGTTCGTCTTAGCCCCTTATCTCCTTATATAGTGTCCTCTCATGAGCCTTTAATCAGCATTAAAGCCCAACAGATCTAATCTGTTCGTCTGGCCCGGAAGTTCTGGTTCAGGCCCGGAACTTTCAAAAATAACATTCTGTAATGAATTTATTTCGATCCAGAAGTTTCGGTTCCACCCGGAACATCCGGTCCAACTGGAACTTCTGGTTCCTCCAGAAACCGAAACTGGGGCTGGCCCGGAACTTTCGGTTACTCCAGAACCCGGAACTTCCAGCCTCAAGCCAGAACTTCCGGTTCTCCCAGAATTCTCTTGGGCATATTTTCATCATCCTCGTACAAATCCGTGGGAGGTCGGAGGACGTGCGGTCCATAGTGCTTTGACGCACTCTTCAGAGCCACAGCCGTCGTCGTGGCCACTACTTGGATATATACCGAAGTAGGCCCTCCGGTGGCTTGGAGGCTCTTGCATACGGAGGACTTCTTTGTCATCTTGCGAAGCTAAGGCTCTACTCCGAAAATATGCGAAGGAGGGGCTTCAGAGGCTGGTGGCTAGAAGCTTAGTAGAGAAAGAGAGTAAGAACAGAAATGTGCTTGAGCGTAGAATGAGCCCTAGGGGCTTGAGAGGTTTTTATAGGCAGTAAAAGGCGTCCGGCGTGTTCCCCGGGCCCGTTTTTTAATAACCTCCCAGGCGTCTTCCGCGGTCTATGATTAGTGGGGCCAAGATAAAAAAGACCGAAAACGCGTAGCGGAGCGACGGTTCGGTTCTAAATTTTTGGCCACATTCGGCGTCATTTGGGCTTCTGAGAATGTCCCATTGGCTTTGCGGTTCATTTAATGCTTGAAGAGTTGCGGCCAGTTAAAAGATAGACTCTGAAATCTATGGCTTTGAAGGGAACTGCTCGAAGTATGTTATTCATCGAAGCGCATTTTACCCCTTCCGACGAAGGGCCATATGCGAGGAACTACTGTTGAGGGAAAATACTTTTGCCCTAACAAAGCAATGATAATAAGAACTTCGAAGCTCCCTTCGAATGCTCAAACCACAGCTTCACTCTAAGTTGTTATTGGACCCTCTGAAGGCCCGAAGGCGTGGAACCACTTGCTGTTACGAAGACCCCTTCGCCGAAGGGACTGCGTGGTTCGAAACCACTCAGAGGTGACATCGAAACCATGGGCTCCCCCATCCTCTCCGATAAGACGTGTGCCTTACCATATTCATACAGAGTATTACTAAATTACTCCTATGTAATTCACTATGTAATACTGTTATAGTCGATTGTACGTAGGGGGTAAACTAGTATTACCATGTTGTTATCGTGCCTATAAATACCCTCCTCCTTGCAAGGAGGGAGGGATCGAATACTTGTAGTGTTAATCAATATTACTCATGCACGAAGGTTGTTATCCGTTTCGAAAGTCTCGAGCAGAGTTCGAACCACTTGTCTACACTATAAACCCTTCGAGGTTCTAACACTAAAAACATGTTGCGTATTTCTGGATTATGCCAACATCCAATGAGTAAAGTCACCATCTATTATATATAATTTAAATAATTTTTTTAATTAGATTAGCTACATTTTTTTAAAAGTTGCCCAATATTTTAAGGGACAACTACCGGCAGAACATGTATGATGTAATGATACGTGGCTCATATACCTTGAGGGTGGTAATCTCACCAATCCATTAATTAGAGGTAATCATATTTAAGTTTGGCACCAAACAAACAATTGTCACATATTTTTTGTTAAACCTGTGCAGAAATCTAAATGATAGCCTCAACAAAATTACCATACTTTTGTCTATTAACTAAACAACTCTATTCTATCATAAAGTTAGACATACTATAATATCGATAAATATCTAATTTTAAGCGTGACAACTTGAGTTTCTCGCAAACAACCCCTACGTTACGCATTTGAGGCGCACCTTGATTGCACGTCAGGTACGTCGCTGTACGGAGGCGGCCAAACCTGAACGGTACCTAAGCTGCTGCCTGCTGCCTTTCTACGTCTCAAACTTCCCCGCTTATGGCAAAATGCTTGAGGTTTCTGCTGATTCTACGTTTGAATCGTCCTCGTTCTGGTCTACCTGATTGAAACCAGTATGTATTATGTTCCCTGTGGAAAATCTGATGAAAAATCCGTGTGAAATCACTAGTTTTTCGGTCTACAACGTAGTTCTTAGAACATCCATCGGTCACACTGACGCTGCAAGTGCGAGAGGGTGTTGCCTGTAAAACAATCTGCGCAATGCCGTTAGATCCGGATCCACGGGAAGGCTGCGGCTTTCTCGTACTCTCCTGTGCAACAAAAACAAGTTGCATAGACAAAAACAGGTCGCAATTAGTACTAGCACCCTTTCCACAATAAACGGGAAGGTAAGCAGAGCACCTCCGTGCGATAGCCAGACGCCAAATCGTCAATTATGCGACGAAAAAGCCAGGCAGATGGATGGGTGGGTGACCAGAGCAACTTGGTACTGGAAGGAGAAAAAAGGCCCAAAATGCACAGATTGTTGCATCCAAAACACCTAACTCAACAAATTTAATGAGCACAAAGATTCACTGCTTCTCAAACTTGCAAGGTGGAATCTTCTATACAAAAGGAGAATCTAATGTTCTAAAGCTTTTTTTAGGGGAGTTTGCTTTACTCATTTTGCCTATGTACAGTTGGAGGCACCTCCTGTGTTCGTGTTCTTCCCGAACGCGACGACTAATTCAGTCGTTGTAAAACTGTGCATTCCGGGTCGCCGGTGTCTGCTGTGCAGTAGGTGGAGATGCCAACAGCGTGAACAAACGGGGTTCACTGGTAGCCGCCCAGGCCAGTGAGCAGCAGCTCGTGCGGTTGTAGCAGCGTCGGCGTGGGCATCGGCGTGAGGGGCGCGCCAAAGTAGGAGAAGTCGAAGTCGGAGGAGTCGGGTACGCCGGCGGCGGTGGAAAAGAGCGCGCCGGCCATCTCGTCGGGGATGAGAGGCGCGCGGCAGAGCGGGCAGGTGCGCTGGTCGTCGTGTTCCATCCAGCGGTCGAGGCAGCCCCTGTGGAAGACGTGGCGGCAATTGCTGAGCCTCCTCACCTCGTCACCACCGCCGATGCCGCTGAGGCACACCGCGCAGTCTCCGCCGCCGCAAACCGCCGCCGGGGCCGCGGCCACCAGCTCGTCGAACCGCACCACCGGCAGCACCTCCTCGATGACCATCGCCGGCACTGGCCGGAACTCCAGACGGCGATGCTGCAGAAGCGCCGGCGCCGGCGCCCCGTTCTCGCGCGCGTGCTCCTGCAGCGCCTGCAGCTCTTGCCCGAGATCCAGCAGGTCCCCGAGGCCGACGGCGTTGAACGCCCAGAGGAGGAACCGGCGGACGTAGCCAAGCAGCAGCAGGAGGTGGAGCAACTGCTTCGGGAGGAACAGCTCCGAGTAGCAGCAAACAGGAAACCCCATCCCGCCGACGCGAAGGCGAGCGATCTCTCGTCGGGACAGGTGCCCTCGCGGCGTTCGCCTGATATGATGTTGCGGTGGTGGTGGTGCGTGGATGGGAGGAGAGGGCGTGAAGAGTGGAAGGCTATATAAAGCGGAGGCGAAGGGAGGGGTGACGCGGAGGAAAAAAAAGGTGGAGACCAAAGAGTGCGTATCTCTTTTCGACGGTTGATACGTATATAAAAGTTCTATAGCGCGTAGGCCAATGGTTTTAGTTTCTAATTTGTACAGCTCCTGCTCAGTTCTACTTACAATATCCATAAATATTTATCATATAAGTTGATTCTATTTATATATAGCTCAACTCCACCTACCATATCGATAAACTGTGCATATATCATTTGGTTATATGATAAGTGAAGTTAAGCAGTAGTGTGAAGAGAAGAAGCCCGAGCCATGTGAACGGAAAACGGGAGCATTGACCTACACACTGTTAGATAGAATTTATATATACATGTCAATAATCTCTAGAAAAATATGTACTGTTTAGCCTGTGAATACAGAATCCACTCGATTTTTTTTCGACGCGGAAGGGTCGGACCCATGGGGGCGTAGGGCGCGCTGGCTCTGGGTGTCGTTGCTCGCGTTGGTGGGCATGCCTGTGGTGTGGTGTGTGATGTGTCAGCGCCGATGAGGACCATCCCGCTGGCTCGGTCTCGGCGAGTCAGTGACAGGTGGTCGCGTCGTCGCGTGGCGCAACGCGCCCGGTGGTCCGTCCGCTCGCTTCCGTGTTCCCAGCCGGTGGCAGCACGGTTAGGCAGGCAACAGAAACAAGTAGACCCCTGCCTTGCGTTGCGTGCAATCCTTTCCTGGACACGCCTACCTGCAAACGTACATACACGTGGATTCTCACCTGGAATACATTGGTAACTGCGACCAATTGAGATCGAGATAAAATTCCCTCTCTAGATTATAAAATTTGATAGTCGGAGAATTTTAAAACAAACTAGTATTTAGAAAAATAAAAAAATCTTAACTTTTTCAAAATCTTACTATTTAGATGATGCTTGCACGAAGGTTCTCGGATACTTTTGCTTTCCGAGCCGATAGGGATGGGGCACGCAAGTTGTAGGGTTGAGACGCGAGTGCTTTGTCCCGTCGCGGGGGAGTTGCCGCAGCCGTCTGCCCTTCCTTCGGAAAAAGCAGCGTTTACTAGGCCCTTTTTTCCCTTATATTTTCCGTTGCCATTACGCCACACTCTTGGTGTCATGCTTAATCTTCTGAACGAAACAACGGTGAGCTCGCTAGTGACCAATGACCCCGTTCAAAAGGCGGCCGGCTATCTTTATCGCTCGACACCTAAACAACGAAAGGAAATCTGTGCCCTGACGTAACCGGTTGGATTCCCAAAAGATTGTTTCGATCGGCAGCTCGTCTGTGCCTATAACAACAATGTTCAGAGGTGTCCTTCAACATAAAGCTGACAGTTTGATGACACTGTTAGCGCATGAATGATGCATAGTGAATGCTGTTGGACAAGTATCAGAATCGATCTAGGATTGGAGAGAGCAAATCCTTGGTTCTGTGTGTGCAGCTATGCACTGACAGTGGCAGTGGTGGTTCTAACTAGCAGCTCGACTAATTGGCATCATTAAGTAAAAAAAATCAGGGTGAGAGCTCCAGCGATGCAACGTACTTGACGAAGAAACGCTTGACATGATAGGCAGAAAGTATTCAAGTGAACTAGGTAGGCGCAGGAAGTTTTGAAATGTTATCAGTTATGTAGTACCCTTGCACGAATCGAAAGAGACGTGCAACGATCAGTCGCCATAGTCAATCAGTCACGCATTTGGACTTTCAAAGTCTGCAATGGTAGGTGGGTACAAACGCCACGCCGATTGGAATCGCATACGCTGCCGAACATACAGTGATCGTTTGTTCGCCTGAGACGAGATTATTATTGTTATTATTTGGCTTGATCACCGCCAGCTGCTTCGCAGGATGGCTCGATCTCGTCTTAGCCGATCATCCAATGCAACTATGAGAGGAGGTGTGCTCCATGATTAAGATCATTAGGTGAATCAAGTACGGAAGCACACATTTCTTGATGTTTTGGTCTAACTAAAGAAGTAACCGGACATTAGAGCCATTAAGTCGTCAGTTGAGATCCTGTTCCCTCTTCCTGCTTGCAAAGCTGCAATTTAGTCTGAAAATGACATAAAGAGGACGAGCGAGCAAGGAACGATCGATTGGAAAAACGAACCAGTTAAGTCTTCGATTCAGGTAAAAAAAGGTTAGAATTGAATGATTCATCGCGCCGAAGTGTCAATGCACCGTACGTTGCACACTGCTCTCTGGCTATTCACCGAGCAAACCATCCCTGTTATGTTGAGGTGACCAGCCAAAGAAGGATCCCTCTTATGTTGACATTGAACTAGCTAAGATGCACCATTGCCAGCCAGATCTGCCGTCCTGTTAAAATGCTACAGTTGCCTCGTTGGCTAGCACCGGCCACCGGACGGACACATACACACATCGGCGACAATTAGGCATGGCTCATCTGAAGAAGGATAGATGGTCAAACGGACCGCTCGGTCTGTCATAGGTCTGGTCTGGTCACGCACGACACAACTAGCACGACACTTGTTGCAGCTATAGGACTCTGATCCTATTAGCTGGGCAAGAAATGCCATGCGAGAAGGAAGGCTTCGCTTCCTCCTCCTCCAGAGCCCGGATGGTTGCAGATTTGACGGCACAAGCAGATTAATCTCGCGGCAACGTGGCCTCTTTTACGCTTCATAGTACATATTCCGATGTCCCAACGATGGAAAGCGACGGCTGTTTGGGGGAGAGCTTTGCTCGATCGTGTCACATGGTACAATGAACCTGCCGGGCGGCTGGCCTGTATGCATCTTCAAGCTTCCAATGATCAAAGTGAGCGGACACAGCAAGTCATCGGCAAGTCAGCAACCCAGGACAGCAGTTAAACATTGCACTCACTTGTGAAGTGATGTCATCGTCAGTCCCTGGCGGCCACGAACGATTGATTCGACTGCACCCCATTCATAATTCTGGTTTGAACCTCACATCAGGAGACCCCTAACCATTCTTACGGTGGACAATTTAATTAGGTACTACCAGCAGACTGCACCTGATAGTAAACTACAGCAGTAGTGCAGTGTTGTGCGCTAGTATATGCCAGCCGAAGAACTGACAAGCGAGCTGTTCGTGTTCAGTCTTGCTTAAGTGACCAAAGCTGCTGTTGGTGGTAGCTCACGTAGATCAGGTGCTGCCTTTTCTTAAGTCAAAAACTCAAACGTGAAAACTGCCTTTTCTTAAGTGACCAGCAGTACTGGCTGGCGCTGTGTGGTGAGAGGGAGATACATGGGCCAAGTAGATCTGACTAGCCAACAGATGAGGCTGTCTGTTACTCATACACATGATGTTGTTTGAAAGGAAAAAATGTTTCGGACGAAAAGAAAAACGTGCTTTTGCTATGCGTCGTGCAGGCTCGCCATCGTGCATAATGAATGTGGGGAACCATGAAGTAACTATGTACGCTTTAACTACAGGAAAACACTAAAAAAATTATACACTGAATCAGACTTGAGGCTGTGGATCTGAAAGCGCCATCCATGGACAAAAGAGCTGTTCATATAGTCAAATCAGATTTTATGATCTGCTTCTCATAGACTGGTCTAAATCTAAGCCACAGTGTTAATTTTCAGTTATGGCATCTCAACTGAACACGTCATGGCCATAAGTGCGTCAGCTTTGGGCCCAGTCTGTTAGGGCCGAAATCTTACGTACATATAGGTACTTAGCCCAATATATTTTGGTCAGTCCAACGTAGTTAGCACGTTTCCTACAGGCCCAAGCCCAAGCCAATGAAGCAAGCAACCCAGCAATCCACATGTTAATTTTGCTACTACTGCACGCTGCAGTGCCGCTCGTTGGTTCACTTACCGGTGAGAATTTTACGGTGCCGCTAATTTTGGTATACCCTCTAATTTATATAATCCAATGACTTTGATTTTAAATCAATAACATGTTACTTTCTAAAGATAATAGGTCATATAACCTTCCTTTAATATGTGTAAATCCACATACATGCAGCAATTAATTTATTTCTTTATATAGTAGTAGATTAATTGTTACATGCACTAGAAAAAAGAAAATAATCAATAAACTTTCCGTGCGGGTGACATGCATGCAGATTACTTTCTGTAATCAAACCGGTTAGCTCATTTTCTTTTTTAATTAATTATTTTAAACACACTTAATCAATGATCTAGATTAGTTTTAACTATTACCTCACTAGGAGGTAACGAGGATACCGTAAATGGACCTTATGGTCGACATTGCTATTTTGTATAAGGGGGAACTGAATTATCTGAGCAGAAGGATAAAATGATGCCTGCAAACTCTGTATGTACAGCTTCCTACCATCTACCAGTTGCCAGTTGATCAAAACCTGTCGTCTTGATTTATTGTTACGTTGGGGCCGAATCATTTTTCTTTGGCATGTAGGAGTCCACAGCCATCACTCATTGGTGAACTATCATGAATATCTCTTCCTGCAAACAGAACGGGAGAAGAAACAGCAGGTTTGCAATCCTTTACCCACATGCTGTGCGATTCCAGATTGTAGCCGGTAGGCACAGGGATTGCTTGACCAAATTACAGTACACGGTAGTAGCTATCACGGCGTGAATTCATGACAGCGATCGAGTGAAACTAGCGACATGCTCATCGTCTTCTGCTTCTTAAGAATATAGAATCACGAAATCACCGTCGTCGTTAGTCTGTGTAGCAGTAACCTTTGAGCAAATGTTCTACGACACAAGTGTGAAACAAAACAGCAGCCACAAAGCAGGCTGCGGAAAAGTTCAGAATTCGACAGCAAACTCCGCTAGCGACCGGGCGCTTGCTCAGCTGCTCGTCAGTCGTTACAGCACACCAGGTCGTCGCAGCTGCAACTTGCACCCCCACTAGTCCACGAGGATGCAAGCGTCTGTTTCTTTTAAGGGCGCACAGCAATTTGGCCATTCTGTATGCACCTGTGCTCTGCTGCTTCTACATGGCAACACATTACACACACAAATGGCAGCCGCTACAAGTGGCACCACCTTTTCTAATTAGGCGATGGCTTGCTGGCCCTTCGACTCACACTCACCCACCCTAGTTAACAACTCCCTGCACTGCACCCTTGGCTCTTCCCTTTCGACTGTCAAGTTGCTCGAACCTACAGAAAGTTCCAAACGAGACGTACCACTGGCTTATATTGTTAACACTCACACAGGGCACAGGCCTGCCTACCTCAACAAGATATTATCTGCCGAACTATCATGAATATTGCCAAAAGGAGTTGTGTCACCTTTTACCAAACAACAATAAGTACTCCGTATATCGCCTACTTAACGGTAGTTGCACTAAATAATGCATTAATACTTGCATATAAAAGGGTAGTATTCCGTAGGAAAAACATGTGGACAAATGAAAAGGCAGATACAGAAACCATGTTGAACACGACGGAGTGAAACAGTAGACGGTACACCGGCCGCCGGCGGCCGGTCCAATCTAGACCAGCGGTGCGTGGCCAGGTGAACAACTGCTCGGCCTCGTGCGTACGACGGCGCACAGGCCTGCCCGCTGCCACTGGCATCGTCATTGCTCGCGCACGCCACCGGCGTCGTCAACGACACGAGTCATAAATTAACCGGCAGGTAGAGAACGATCGATCGATCGATCGACTCAGTTGAGTAAATCGCAACCTCCGTGAGAAGCGGGCACAAGATTCCTCGGAACAATCAGCTTGAATAGTAGCAAGCTAGGACAATCGATCAGCAGCCGTCGATTGATTCTATGTGGGTTTTTTTTTCTCTCTTGCGAGTTCTGTCCATGGTGCATGCAACTTGATTTAGATTTGATGTTCTCCCGTGCAATCAATGGGTCGATATCATTGCGGTTTCTGCATGGAGTGTGGGCACGGGACTCTTGTAAGTTGGTGACGATTAAGGATCGGTGTAAAAAAGGATCAAACGAACAAGTACTGGTCCGCTGTTTTGTAAATGATTTCAGTGCGCCAACTGCCAACGCTACAATCTTCCTGGTGAGAGCAGCTGCTACTGATTCATTAGCACGAACGCATAAAGGAGAAGGAATTAATGGAGAGGATCGACTAGCCAATCCTCTGGCTCTGATGCAAATATAATGATCATGACCAGAGCATCATTAGAGTGTGCTGAAATGGTCGGTTACAGGTGGCGTTGTACTACGCCTCAACATTTCAAATTACACGAAACAACAGTGAATTGCATCTATCTAGGACTCGCAACTCGCAAGCTAGTACAGTACGTGATGGCACGTGAACGCTTACTGTCCTTCGATCCTTTCTCCCCTTTGCTCACATAAAGTACTACTGTGTGGTATGATGTTATATCTTACCACAGAGGAGTAATTTTTAGATGAGAGTGATTTTATACAGTAGTCCAAAACAGAGACTTATTTTGATGTGGATACGGTTGCTGTTTCTTTTTGGAAAGGAACAACAAAATCTCTCGGCCGTGATCTGTGGCTGCATCTGGACTCAAATGTGTTGTTTCACATGGTGATACTGGTAGCATGGTAGACGAGCGCCACACACAATTAGCTTGGCAAAGTCAACATCGTCCCGGAGCAAGCAAGCACCGTGTTGATACGTTCATCGTTATCACAAAGATATTAAAATACCGCATGGTTTACAACTCCAACGTGCTGTATCGACCGGCAACATTACTACTCTCTTTGTAAACGAACATATCAGTACGAGGCTTGCAATGATTCGTACGTGCAAACAAGACGCTCCCTAAGCCATCCAAACCGGTTTAGAGACAAAGCAGGCTAGTTCCCGGGTCTCATCTGACCAGGCAACAAAAACGCTAACGTTGTCGGACTCGCATGAGCAGTGTCGAACAGTATAGCACACACGTGTCACGCGGTGAAGGCCATAACCAAAGAAACCGTAGAAGAACAGCCATGTGTGGTCAGTCAGCCACGGCCTCTCGCGCCGTGGCGCATGAAACGTCCATCGCAAGCCCGGTATTGGGTATTCCGCGCGCGGACGGAAAAGCCGAGTCCGGCACGCGGATTCCACGTACAACCGGAATCGGCCGTAGCTTGAAGCACACAACGTGCAGACAATTCCTGAATTCCTCGTTCCACCACACGACCCGGGGCCCCCTCCGTCCCCACGAACGCAACCAGGCACCCTGCCCAACTTGGCAACAAGTGTACGTGCCCAACCCGAATCGAGAGACACGTTGGTAATCTCGCTGCTAAGTGCTACTCCCTCCAGCCTAGAATATCGTTATTATCGTTATTCACGTGAGATGAAATATTTTAGGGTATAATAAATCTATGCAGTATTACTGTTTAAAATTATTATGCTACAAAATGTTTCATCCTGTTCTAATTATAATATTACGAAATGAAAAAGTTAGATGCGTCAGCAAATTCTTTAGGGCACCCCTCTTCTCATCCCCTCCCAAACCGCCTCTACTTTTGTTTAATCCCCAGACCAACCAAGTATTTAAGTGGTCAATTGCGTGGGTTTTGCAGGCAACAAACAGCTCAACCAACCATGCAAAACTGCTATGAAAAGTT
>KE373154.1:137847-173979 GCA_000418225.1 Zizania latifolia | reverse complement strand
CGGAACTTCCGGTTACACCCGGAACTTCCGGTCCTGGAATTTTTCGAACTAATCTTTTTCGGCAAGAAACTTTCAGATTGCCTATTCACCCCCCCTCTAGGCAACTTTCAGTAGGGGAAAGTGCGTTTGTGTTTTTTCTCAACTGATCCAATGGCTGTTGTCTGCAAAATCGGCACTCAGGTTCCCGTTGGAACTGTGATCACTTTTGGAAGTCTAACTTTCGTTGGTGATTGTATGCGCCAATTGGTGCCGACTACTGCCGCCCCGATGAGGACAAAATCTTCATGCACTACGATAGTGCGTTCTCCGGTCCCTAAGGTGTCTGAGCGCCCAGCTCAGCCCAGGGCACCTATTACGACCCTTCGGGCGTCCAAGCGCCCAGCCCCGTCCAGGGTTTGTCTACATCATGCCGCCGATTCGCCCGCCGACTTCATCATCTTCGCCGGACCAGAAGGGCGAACGGTCCAGCGGCGTCAATTCACCAAGGTCATTTCCAAGCGACCTCGCCATCAGGCTATATCGGTTAAACCGATGCCTTCTCCAAACTTCATCATGACGGTCACGGGGGTTGTCTCTGACGACGAGCCTTCTAACTCCGCTGAGTCTAGCACTCACCGACGCCAGCGTCACGAGCGCAATGCTGCTCGCTCAGCACGTCACACGAGAGTCCGTGCTATGTCCGGTGCCTCTCGCCAAGGCGCTTCAAACGCTTACACCATGGACTTCGAAGGTCATGTCGTGTACCGCACGTCGACCGCAAACCTCCTCGCCATCGAAAGGGCGCTAGCTGCCCTCCCCGACTCGCCTGAGCTCCAAAGGGCTTGGGCAATGACCCAGGCTGCTGCTGCTCAGATTACTGAAGTGGCGCCGCCCGCACGGTTAAGATCGCCAAGGCCGTCTCCATGGCCGAGGCGTTTGCCGGCCAGATCCCGATCCCCGGACTGAAGGTCGGTATCCCGATCGCTCCGGCGGTTGGAACGTTCGCTGGCTAGATCCCATTCTTCGGACTGGAGGTCAGCGTCCTGACCGTCCCGACGGTCGGAGCGTTCGCCGACCAGATCCTGATCTCTAGACCGCAGGTCGCCTCCCCGATCTATCCGGCGATCAATGCGTTCGCATCTGCGCGAGCGTCTTGGGAGTTCCTACTCGGGGGACTTCCGAGAATACATCAACCAAGCGTGGGATGCGCGTAACACCATCTCTCGCCGTCACGATGAACGCGAGCGCCGCGAGCTCCGTCGTCGAGATCTATTCGACCGGAGTTATGGTACGCCTAGGGCTAACCGACCTGACACTGATATTTCACGCCATGATGGCTTTCCAGCCTTCTTCGAGCGCCTTCGTCGAGTGGAGTGGCCCCAAAATTTCCGCCCAACAGGAGTTGCGTCGTACGACGGCAAAACCGACCCCTCACAGTGGCTACGGCTATATTACACGGCCATTCGCATAGCCGGAGGGGATCAGGACGTCATGGCTAATTATCTCCCCGTGATATTGACTTCGGTCGCCATCAGCTGGCTGGCCGGACTCCCGAAGAATTCTATTAACTCCTGGGAAGAGTTGTGTGATGTTTTCATCTCCAACTACCAAGGAACTTGGCAAAGGCCGGCCTCGCGTCATGACCTACGCCAAGTACGCCAAAAGGACAACGAGTCCCTAAGGGACTACATCTGTCGCTTCTCCGAGCTCCAGAACGCCGTCGCTAGCATCTCTAACACCGACGTAATGTCCATATTCCAAAATGGTTTGCGGAAGCCCTCGGAGTTATTTCGCTATCTGATGATGCACGAGCCAAGCGACCCTAGGACGATGATCACCATCGCCGAACAATTCACCAGCGCCGAGGATGCTAAGCGGGAGCAATTGCACCCGAAAGCTCAAGAGTCCCACAAGGCGAAGAAGAAGAAGAAGGATCGCTGCCAGTCGCCTTCACGCGATGATCAGGACATGCCCGATTCCTCCTCCCGCAATCGGAATAAAAAGAGGAAGGGCAAGGAGATCATGGTCGCTGACAAGGATTCCCGACCGTCTGGTCGGAATAACTTGGCATTGCAGGAGGTATTAGGTAAACCCTGCATAATTCTTCCTAACAGCAACCACACCACCCACCGGTGTTATCAGCTGCAGAATCAGATGGTGAAAGAGGCGAAAGCAAATCTCCGGCAAGACAAGCGTCGCCGGGATGACAAGAAAAAGAAGTCCAAAAAGGACGATGAAGACGCCGAAGCATCTCTAGCAGCAAACGACTTCCAGGAGCCCGCCCGAACGATCTCCATGATTTTTGGTGGCGCAATCGCTGCCGAAACCAAGTGTCAACAGAAGCTACTGGCCCGCCACGTCAACGCCATCAGCACCGAGCCGACCGAGCGCCTAAGGTGGTCGGAGATCCCGATCTCTTTCAGCCACGAGGATCACTGGACGGACGTTCCCAAGCTAGGACGCTTCCCTTTGGTCATTAACCCGGTCATCCTTAAGGTCCGCCTCAAGAGGGTATTGATTGATGGTGGTAGCGGCCTTGACGTTCTGTTCAAATAGACGCTGGCTGCACTCGGCATCACCGAATCCTCTCTCCAGAGACGGATACGCCCTTCTACGGGATCGTCCCAGGGAAGGCCTCCATACCACTCGGCATTATCACTCTGCCAGTCACGTTTGGTACTTGGGACAATTACAGGACCGAGCATATCAAGTTTTACGTCACCGACTTTGAGACCGCCTACCATGCTGTTATTGGGCGGCCGTCCCTCGCCAAATTTATGGCGGTACCCCACTACGCATATCTGGTCCTTAAAATTCCTGGACCAGGTGGAGCCTTCTCCGTGAAGGGGGATGTTGCCACCTCGCATGCCTGTGAGCGGGATAGCCTCGCCTTGGGAGAGGCCACGGATATTTCTGTTCGGATGGAGGAGATGGTCCAAGACGCCAGGACGACGCCGACCATAAGTATGGAGCTCCCGACCGCCACACCATCTACATCAAGCTTGGTGCCCTCGCCTGCTAAGTACAAGAGTATTCAGCTCTCGGATGCCGACCACTCCAAGACGGCGCTGGTCGGGACAGCGCTAGATCCTAAATAGGAAAGCGCGCTCGTCAGCTTCCTCCGCTCCAACGTTGACATCTTTGCCTGGCAGCCATCTGACATGCCTGTCGTACCTCGGGAGCTGGTCGAGCATGAACTCTATGTTTACCCGACCGCCCAGCCGGTCAAACAGAAGATGCGCATATTTGCTCAAGATCGTAAAGAAGCCATCAAAGAAGAAATCTCACGCCTGTTAGCAGCAGGATTTATAAAAGAGATGTATCATCCTGACTGAGTATCAAACCCGGTCCTTGTAAAAAAGAAAAATAGGAAATGAAGAATGTGCATTGACTACACCGATCTCAATAAGCGATGCCCTAAAGATCCGTTCCCGCTGCCGTGCATTGATCAAGTGGTCGACTCCACTGTCGGCAGTGCCCTTTTATGCTTCTTGGATTGCTACTCGGGCTACCATCAGATTAGTCTGAAGGAGGAAGATCAAGAGAAGACATCATTCATCACCCTATTCGGCACCTACTGCTATACATCAATGCCTTTTAGACTAAAGAATGCAGGGGCTACGTACCAGAGGGCTTATGTGGATGATGTCGTCATCAAGTCCAAAAGGCCAGAAGATCTCATCGCTGACCTCTAAGAGACTGTAGAAAACCTTCGCAAATTCCGACGGCGGCTCAACCCGGAGAAATGTGTATTCGGAGTGCCGACCGAAAAGCTGCTCGGGTTAATCGTCAACAATCGAGGAATTGAAGCCAATCCCGAGAAGATCTCCGCAATTTTGAACATGGACAAGCCTAGCAGCGTCAAGCATATCCAGCGCCTTACAGGCTGCATGACATCGCTTGGTCGGTTCATTTCCCGACTAGGTGAGCGTGGAATGTCCTTCTTCAAGTTGCTAAAAAAAGAAGGTGATTTTGCCTGGACACCGGAGGCCGACCAAGCATTCGCCGACCTCAAGAAGTTTTTATCTTCTCCGCCTATCTTGGTTGCACCGCCACGACCCATGTGGTCAGCACCACCGTGGTCGCCGAGCATCCGAAGGAAGGACATGCCTATCCGGTTCAATGACTGATATATTTCATATCTGAGGTGCTCGGACCATCTAAAGTCCGGTACCCCCAGGTCCAAAAGCTATTGTACGCCATCCTCATTATCGTTCGGAAGCTCAAGTATTATTTTTAAGCTCACTCGGTGGAGGTGATCACTGAATTTTCACTCGGCGATATTTTACGAAACCGAGATGCGACTGATCGGATCGTGAAGTGGGCCATTGAGTTAGGAGAATACACTCTCGACTTCAAGCCCCGCACTGCCATCAAGTCCCAAGCTCTCGCCGACTTCGTAGCCGAGTAGACCGAGATTCAACTCCCACCTGCAAGTGATCTCCAAGAGCATTGGGTCATGTATTTTGATGGATCGCTCAGCATTAACGGAGCAGGAGCTGAATTTCTCCTCATATCCCCTCAAGGTGAAAAGTTAAAATATACTCTTCAGCTATTATTCATGGCGTCTAACAATGCAGCTGAATACGAAGCTCTCCTAAATGGTCTGCGCATCGTCATTGCCCTAGGGGTTAAAAGATTAATGGTGTACAGAGATTCTAAATTAGTTATTAGTCAAGTCAACAAAGATTGATCTTTTACTAGCGAGAAGATGGATGCTTATTGTCAAGAGATCCACAAGCTAGAGGGAAAGTTTAGCGGCCTTGAGTTCCATCATGTCCCCCGGAACGAGAATTCGGCTGCTGACTTCTTGGCAAAGCTAGGCTCGTCCAGAGCCCCTATGCCGAGTGATGTTTTTCTCCAGAAATTCCCTAAGCCGTCAATTCAACTTAATGAAGATTAGCCTTCGAAGGCCCAGCAAGCCCCATCAGTTTTGGTCATCACCGATAATGAAGAAGGCTGGCGAAAGCCGATCATTGATTTTATCCTCACTGCCAAGGCTCCTGAAGATAAAGATGCAGCAATTCACCTGTTCAGAAGAAGCAAACAATATGTAGTAGTGGGATCAAAGTTGTATAAGAGAGCAGCTTCAACCCGAGTACTCGTAAAGTGCGTCAGCAAAACATAAGGCTCAGAAATTCTCAAAGAAATCCACTCGGGCATATGCGGAAATCATGCCGGTGCTCGGACTCTGGTCGGCAAGGCCTTCAGGTCAGGCTTTTATTGGCAGACTGCTAATGAAGATGCCAAGCTACTAGTTCGTAGTTGCCGAGGTTGTCAATTTTTTGCTAAGCAGCATCATCTCTCTGCTCAAGCACTCTAGACCATCCTAGCCTCATGGCCGTTTGCATGTTGGGGACTCGATCTGGTCAGACCTTTTTCAAAGGCCGCCCAGGGTTATGATCGTCTGTTTGTACCCATTGATAAGTTCACCAAGTGGATAGAAGTGATGCCGCTAAGGACAAGCATAGCCAAGAAGGCTACAGAGTTCATCCAGGGCATAATATATCGTTATGGCATTCCTAATCAGATCATCACAGACCTTGGAACTTAATTTATTGGCAATGACTTTTGGGAATTCTGCGAGGATTGGTATATTGAAGTCAAATATGCTTCTGTTGCATACCCGAGAGCTAACGGTCAAGTTGAAAGAGCTAATGGCATGATATTACAAGGGTTAAAGGCCAGAATATTTGATCCCCTCAGTAAATATGGCAATCGGCGGATGAAAGAATTACCAGCTGTTCTTTGGGGTCTTCGTACTCAGCCAAGTCGAGCTACTGGTCGGACTCCATTCTTCCTTGTGTATGTGTCGGAGGCCATTCTACCAGTAGATATGCTGCATGAGTCCCTCAAGATTCAGCATTATGAAGAAGATGCAGCCGAGCAGACAAGAGAAGAGGACATTGATAGTCTTGAAGAAGCTCGTCTAGCAGCTGCAATACAATCCGATCGATACCAGCAAGGATTGCGAAGGTACCATGACCGTAATGTACGTGGTCGATCATTTCAAGTGGGAGATTTAGTCCTCCGCCAAGTACAATCAGTAGTCGGCGCCCACAAGCTATCAGCTCCATGTGAAGGACCATACATCATCTCCGAAGTCACCTAACTAGGATCATATCGCCTAATTGGTGAAGATGGCCAAAGGATTATGAATTCATGGAATATTGAACATCTTCGACGTTTTTATTCTTGATAAAACAAGCTAAGTTAATGTTTTCAATAAAGATGTTTGACTTTAATATCATTCGCCTTCTTTCATTCTTTTTACTTGACCCCCGAGTGCTTAAAGTCTTATCGTTTAACTTGGAAATCATGATCCGCTCTGATCGGGTTAAGTTATTCTTTTTGCCCGCTCGACGACTTGGCTTAGTTATTCTGTGATATACCCGACTATGTTTTATAACATTTTGACTACATGTGACGCCTATGGTTCAAAACAGCGTGCAGGTGGCTCAAGTTTCCCTACGCTACGAACCTAAACTATAACATACAGTCGAACATTCATACTGAGTGGTCGGGCACGAAATAAACTTAATATAAAAAACGACATTGTTTCATTGCATCAAAATATATACAATTGCATGTTGTCTATATTTTTTCTTCTTCTACTCGACAGGTGCAGCTGGATAAATCTCAATGTCTAAGACTAAAGCAGTGGTTGTATCCTCCACCTCAGCGTAGATGCGCGTCACATCGGAATCCTCGATGCTCGCCGGCCACCCCGCTCGGATGTAGTCCAAACGAGCTGTCGGATACAGCGCTCGGACAATCCCGAGGGTGTGAGCGGCCGCCGTCCGAGCGAAGTCTTGGGTTTGATCCCGTAGACGTGTGTCCGCCTAGTCAAGCCGCGCGAAGGACTCCTCCGCCGACCAGACCGTGCTAGATGGCACCTCATCAATCATCTTGATGAGCTTCTTGGCACTCGCCCGGTAGCGGTCTCGCTGCACTTGAGTGTTGGCCAAGCGTTGCTCCAGGTCGGCGAATTGGGCACCAACCCGCCGGTGAAGTTCTGCAAGCAGAACATAATTTCTGAAAATGCTTTAATAAAAACAGAGTACTAAAAGAATCCGAGTCAATGGTTCGTACTTTTGTACTCACTCGACCACTTGTTAGTGGCTGCCTCGGCAAGGGCTTCATCCCTCTCGGCCAAGGCATGTTCGGCCGTAGAGACCGATTGGTCCACCATGCGGGTAGCCGTCTCAAGACGATCTTGAGAAGCAAACCACTCTGTCACGCAAGCACTGATTAGCACACTCGCAGAAGAAAAAGATAACTGTAAAAGGTAGTCGGGACGCTTACCGTGAGAGTTGAACTCAAGTTTCTCATGAAGGATGCGATTGTTCTTCTCCAGTTTTGCCAAATCAGCATTTTTACAAGCCAGCTGATCAGTTAGCTGCCTCACCAGGAGCTACAAAAAGATGATACAAGTTAGTCCGAATGCATATGTATATTATATGTATGAAACTAACACTCGCAGGAACACTTATGGTGGACTCTAGGTTAAAACGGTTGAGTACCCCCAACCACTCGGCCATGTTTTTCCCGACCACCTGGGTCGGGTCGCCAACAGCCACACCAGTGGTCGGCTGAGGAATCGCCTCAACCCCAACTGGTGTGGAATCGACTACTGGCGGTGTGGAATCGGCCACCACCGATTCCGCCGAAGGCTCTTCCATGGCAGCCATCGCAGCAGTAACCTCCACCACTGGCGGCTGACCGGCAGCGGGCATTGGAGCACGTGCTGATGATGGTGCAAGGGCAGACACCGCCTCGCTCGCTGGGGTAGGTGCGTGGTGACCCACTCGCCGTCGCAGCCTTCTGCTGCTCAGCAGCCCCGGCATAAACCACCATATCAATGGACTTACCACCCCGATCTCCGGAGCACCGTCTTCTTCAACCGTAGACTGAGAGCCGCTCCCGGGGTAAATCCAGCGGCGGAGGTGGAGGAGGTGGGGGTGGTTGTGTCAGAGGTGACGGTGGTGTTGACACGGAGGATGACGATGCGGCAGCACCTCCAGTCGTTGGAATCGCCACGGACGTCTTCGAGTAGGCGCCTGCCTCCCCGGCGAAAGACGATGGGATCTTTGGGGGCTCCTCAACCGTTGTAGCTCTCGTCGCCGCCGTCGCCATAGCTGCCGACATCTTCACCCTTTTTGTCCAGGGAAGGCAAATTTCTTTGCCTTTCCTCTTCTCGCCAGTCGGCCCAGCGTGTGGGTCGACATCTTTCTCGCCGACCCCCCGAGGTTGCTCGGGCAACGGCGCCAGCGAGCAGAAAACCTCCCGACCCTATGCAGTTCAAGGATTAGCACTCGGCAGGTGATATTATCAAGATTCAAAACCTTTGTAGAGCAAAAAGAACTTACTGCTGGTCAGGGGTTGCTGAGCTTGAAGGGCCGAAGGTCGACATCAGGGTTGAGCCCAAGCCGATTAGCAAAAAGTGGCCTTGCCCTACTCTTCACCTCATCAGAATCGAGGTACTCGGCCCTCTCTCTGGTCAGGTCATTTAGGCCCGAATACTCGAAAGCTGGATGAAGCCGAAGCTTTAGTGGCTGGATCCGGCGGCGCATGAAACTGAGCACCACGTAGATGCCCGACAAGTGAGCCACCCGAAGCTGCTGGATCATCTTCACCAACTCGTCCACTTGACCTTGCTCCTCTGGTTGGTAGCGATCGGACCAGGTGAGTGCTGGCATCGACACCCGATTGATTTCTAGGGACAAGGCCAGCTCGTGGTTGGCGGCGTAGAACCAGCCCGAGTGCTAGCCCTTGTTGGAGGAGGAGAGCGGCAGCGAGATGTACTCGACCGCCTTCCCGTCTCAGAGTTGAAGCCCGCAGCCACCGACCACCTTCTTCTTGTTGTTCGGCCACAGACAAAAGTGGTGGCGAAACAAGTTGAAGTGGAGCTCAATGCCCAGAAAAGCTTCGCACAGGTGTACGAAGATAGCAAGGTGGAGGATAAAATTTGGATTAAGGTTACAAAGAGAAATGCCGTAATGGTGAAGGACGCCACGGAAAAAGGGATGGACCGGTAAGCCGAACCCGCGAAGAAAAAAGGACTCGAACACCACGAGTTCTTGGGTGTTCGGAGTCGGGAACGCCTCGCTGCCGGCAGAACATCACGCCGACAACACACTCGGCAGAATCACACCTCGCTTCTCCAGCATTGCCACCACGTACGTTGTCGCCTTCGACGGCTGAAATTCCACCGACCGGTCGACCGCCTCTTGAGGATTGAGCGCCGCCATTGGGATGTCTAAAGGTGGAGCTAGAGGCTTGAAGCTGAACAACCGCCGCGCTTTGCTATAGCAGACAATGCAGTTACAATGTCGCTTGGGGTTGCGAGGCGCCAGAGCTCAAGAAAGAAAATGAAGGCTTAAAGTGCGCGGAAGGCTTAAGGGTCCTCATGCGGGCTATTTATAGCCTCCCCGTACGGCGGTTTGGGTTCCCGAGGCGTCGCGACTGCCTAAAAACGTGTCCTGAAGCAATCTTTACCATTGATTGCGCCGATTAATATTTTATTAAGCTTACCATCTAACCGATGACTGCAGATCCAGCGGCGGATGACAAGGGACAAATCGGCGCTTGCGGTTTATTAATTTAAACTCACGTCCGAAGTGTTGTCTTGGAAGTTGGGAAATCCCTTGAATTGTCGATTCTGACAGGCGCCAGTCTGCATGGGCAGACGTCCTTTCGCCCGAGGAAGACCTACAAACACTCCATGGCACCGCGCTGCATGGAGCCTACAAGTCCCTAAACTCAAGCTGGTTCTGCGTACGCCAATATGATGGTTGGGCGGATTTAAAGCATTTTTGATTCTGGAGCTTATTTTATTCAAAGAAACTCCAGTCTCGGGGGCTGCACTCGGCAGGTGCACCTGAGCGGTGCACTGATCGGGAAAAATTCATCAAGATGGAAACTTTGGATCCCTTTTCGACTGCTCAAATTCATCTGCGCGCCAAAAAGTGCTCGGGGGCTGCTGTCGGAAATATGATCCCGGGCTACCACCCGAGTGGTTTTAAGCCGACCAGTCAATGGTTAGAGCCAGCCAGGAGGACAATAATTGGGATCTGAAGGCGTCCGAGACCAGCACTCGGGAAAAAAGCCCTCTCGACCACCTGTATTCGGACGGTCACCATTAAGAGCCAGGCCGTCATTAATCTCCACAATCCCGCAGTTATTAGCGCGGTTATCCTTTGAGTTATTACTCACGATCTGACTATTTATGTCATTAATAGGTCATTAGTGGGGATTTATTCATCATTTGTAACCCCCGATCTCTCCCGTATAAAGGGATCGACGAGAGCCTAAAAGAGCGGGGGACTCATACAATCTAAAACATTCATACGCTAGAGGTTATTCACACCCGAAGCTCATACCATACACAGGATTAGGGTTATTATCCTCTGAGAGGCCCGAACCTATCTAAAATCCCTTGTCTCCGTCCCTGCGATTGAGATAACCATTAGATCATAGCACCGCACTTTCCTTAGCCTAAACAAAAACCTCTCTGCATGCACCCCTGTAGGTACTGTTGTCTTACACAACGACAGCTGGATCTTTATCCATTTCTGAGGATCGAACAACCATAGGAGTTTTTGATGGATATGATTTAACCATATTAAATTTCTGCAATATTTTCTCAATATACGCAGATTGATGAATTAATATTTTTGATGGAAGATGCTCGAGTTGTAAACCCAAACAGAATTTAGTTTTACCTAAATCCTTCATTTTAAATTCCGTCTTGAGATGATTGCTGGCTTCCGTAATCTCTCTTGTAGTACCAATAATGTTGAGATCATCAACATATATAAAAATGATACAAAATCTAGAAGTGGATCTTTTAATAAATATACAAGGGCAATCATCATTGTTAGAGTAATATTTCTGAAGAAGGAACTCACTAAGTCAGTTATACCACATTCTACCTGACTATTTTAAGCCATAAAGTGACTTTTGTAATTTTACACAAAATTTGTTGCGATTTATATTTGGATTCAGAACACTAAGTCATTCAGGGACTTTCAAATAAATATCCGAATCTAATGGCCCATATAAGTATGCGGTCACAACATCCATTAACTGCATAGATAAACCCAATTTTACTACTAATGATATTAAGTGCCGAAATGTTATTCCACTCATAACAGGAGAATATGTTTCATCATAATCGATGCTAGGTCTCAGCGTGAATTCTTGTGCTACTAGTCTCACTTTGTATCTCACCACCTCGTTGTTTTTATTTCTTTTCTGAAGGAAAACCCATTTTGATCCAATAGGGAAAACATTTGGAGGAGTAGGTATTATTGATGTAAATACAACTCTTTTTCTTAGCGAGCTTAATTATGTCTCAATAGCTTCTTTCTATTTGATCTAGTCTAAGCGCTTGAGGTATTCTGCCATGGTCTTAGGTTCTGGATCTACCTCGAGGTCTTTAGCTATATTTGAGGAGAAATAGATGTTGACAATTGTAGTATTTCTATTATAAGATTCTCCTGAATTAATATAATTTGTGGATATTTCTTCTAACTCTTGAGGATTTCCCACAACTATAGAGTTAGGTGTTTTCGATGTTCTAGGATTTATGTTGGTGCACCCATCTATGCTAGATTTAGAATGAGAATCATCCGTCTGGTGTCTTTCAACAGAAGGTTAAACTCCATTTACTGATTTCAAAGATATCTTTCTTTGCTTTTTAGATTACTTTTGAGAAGCATTCTCTACAACCAGATCTCTCCCCCTGATCTTTGGATTTGGGAGATGAGCGGCTTTATGAGGTACCTCCACTCTTTCTGGCAGATTATTTGCAAGTTGTTGCAAATTTATTATTCTCTGAACTTCTTGTTTAGATTCTATAGTACGTGGGTCTAATGATCGAAAACCAGTGGCATTCCAATCATTTTTTTGGTATTTATTATGGTACAAATCTCCTCCTAATATCAGGAAATTATATTCATCGAAGATACAACTAGCATACCGGGTAGTAAATAAATCCCCTGTTAAGGGTTCGAGGTATTTAATGATTGACGATGAATGATACCCGACATATACGCCCAATTTTCTATGGGGGCTCATAGAGGTACGCTGCGGTGGTGATATCGGTACGTACACTATGCAACCGAATATTCACAGATAGGAAATACTTGGTTGATTTCCACGTACTAATTGTAACGGGGATGTTGCATGATATGCAGTTGGTCTGATTTGTATTAAATCTGCGGCATGTAAGACCGAATGACCCTAACAAGAGGTTGGTAATTTGCAATTATGTAAAAGTGATCGAGCAATTAATTTTATTCTCTTGATTAGAGATTTAGGAAACCCATTTTGGGTATGAACATAAGGTACCGAGTGTTCTAGATTGATACCTAGAGCTATACAATAATCGTTAAACGTGCGTGAACTAAATTCAGCGGCATTATCTATCCTGATGGATTTTATCCTATGTTCAGGATGACTAGCTCGTAATTTAATAATTTGAGCCATTAATTTTGCAAAGGCATGGTTTCTTGTAGATAAGAGACATACGTGGGACCATCGAGTAGATGCATCTATAAGCACCATAAAGTACCTAAATGGTCTAGATAATGGTTGTATAGGACCACAAATATCTCCTTAAATGCGTTCAAGAAAATTAATTTGTTTATTTTTAATTTTAAGATATGATGGTCTTAAGATTAATTTCCCCGTGACACATGCAGTGCACATAAAATCTGATGATTCAGGGAATCTTGCAAGATTTATATTATGACCAACAGAATTGCTAATAATTTTTCTCATCATCCCTATGCCAGGCTGACCAAGGCGATTATGCCAAGTCTTGAATTTATGAAGATTTTGATAAATTATTTCAAACGCAACATGTGATATGGGTTTTATGTATGTGTAGTATGAGCCAGATGAAAAAGAGGGAAATTTCTCAAGTATTTCTTTGTTTAATCCGTTGGATTTAGTGAGAAATAAATATTATACATTATTTTCATTTGAGTTTCAATATGGAAGCCGTTAAGACGGATGTCTTTATAACTGAGCAATGTACGAGTTGAATCGGGATACAAGACTACATCCTCAATTATTAACTGCGTATCCTTCGGGAGCGTAATCGTGGCTCGACCTGAACCTACAATTAATGCATCGTGTCCAACGATAGTCATTATATTTCCATGTTTCTTATGAAAATTTTAGAAATATTTAAACTCACGTAGAATCGTGTTAGTGGAGCCACTTTCCACTAAACAAATTTGTTCGTCTTCCATCTGATAAAATCCCGTAAAAAATTCTATATATATATGAGAGAAAAGAGAGATAAATATATTTCAACTTTATATATAGATATATAGAATATGTACATACATTATTCATTATTACATGTCCAAATATACATTACAATATAATATACAACATTTATAGTTCTAATAGGCCAATACAAATAAAATATGTTTGAAATTTATTTGAGATCCCCGTAGATATCTTCAGAGTGATATTCGACTATCATATTTTCTATGTTGGGGGGTCTTGCTCCTTTTGATGAACTTCATTTGTATGGGCGCTTTGAGAAGGTCCCGCGGTTAAGTCGTTGAGTTGCTATTCATTGAAGTGTGTCTCAAATTTATTCCCTCAAACTTGCTTGTCCTTGCCAAACTTTTGATAATGTTCTACCAAATGCTTCGGGATCCTACATTTATTTGTACAATGATTCGTACAACCACATCATTGATAAATTTGAGATTTATCTTTAGTATTATTCTTGAATGGACTTTTGCCTTTTTCCATCTTATACCCATGCTTTTTTTTGTAAACTTCGACTTTCCTTTGAAATTTTTATTCCGTTTGTTGCTATTAAAATTGTTAGTATGATGAGTATTAGTGTGTACTTCGGGAAGAGGCGCAGCGCCCGTTGGCGGTTCTGATGATTTTTCATTAGAAGTTCATCATGTTTCTCTACCTGAAGTAATGTATATATTAACTCAGAATACTTAGTGTATTTTGGCTGCCAACATGGCTGTGGAAATACCGGAATGTTTGAATGAAAGTACACAAAAGTTTTTTTGATCATTGCTTCCTCACAAACCAGTTGATCGCAAAATTTCAGTTTTGAGTAGATTTTTTGTACTGCAGAATTATAGTCTGCTACAGATTAGAAATCTTGAAAGCGAATAAGTGACCATTCGCGTTGAGCCTCGAGTAAGATAACATTTTTCTGCTGCTCATATCTATCTTTGAGGGATTTCCATAGAGCAAGTGAATCTTCCTCCATAACGTATTCAGTTTTTAAATCTGGATGGAGGTGATGCCGCAGAAAATGTAGTGTGGCATATTTACTATAATTCGGGATTTTTGGGGCATTTGGTACTGGATCCATGATAGTATTAATGAATTGACGGACAGTTAAATTTATTTTAACATCTTGAGCCCATGTCAAATAGTTGCTACCATCTAATGCAAGTTCGAGAAATTCTTTCTTTGAGATTTTAGCCATGTCCTACATGAAAGGACGTATTTAATTTACTAAGAGAGTAAATGTATTTATAAATGTTATAAAAAATGCTAAAATAAGATTCATCATGAATAACAAATAATATAGATGACTTTTATAAAAATAGGCAATGAATCGCCATTAAAATGTTGTATATTATTCCTGATGAAATTTTTTAATGTATGAACAACATATAGTCTATTCTTGGAAATAGTGGCATATTTATGTTGAAAGTAGTCACCAAACTGTGTAGACCTCATAGTATTAAGGAAGTAAACTTGCTGCTCTTGACACGGATTCTGTCCAATTAAGGCGGACAACACTGCAGTCACAGCTGGTATCATAGTCTATAATACCTTGTTTTATACCAACATTTATTTGAAAACAGTTATCAATACATAGCATTTCTTTTTATTTATTCAAACTGATGCTGAAAGATCATGTAAAGGTACATATAATAATAAACATGTTTATTAAACAGTCATATCACATAGATAATTTGACATATTACATGACCATGACATATTACATGACGTACACTACATAACATACTATTTTCTGTCTTAACTTCTCACTAGACACATTTGACATAAACAGAAAATTAAAACTAGTAATATATCTATGAACGATAAAGAACAGGTCGGCGGACGCATTTCTTCTTGTTCTCCCGCCTAGCCATGCCATTTGTTCCTTTGATACTAGCGTCTGAATGCACTGTTTGCCTTGTCTCCTTGGAACCAGAGCCTGATGGCACTGTTTCCCCTGCATCCTTGGAAAGTGCAGCCTCTTTATTGCCCTGGGAAGTGTCAGTAGTACTCCACGGAAAGTTCCTCATGCATGGTAGCCTTCCCTTCCTATTCCATTTTGGTGGAGGTGCTGCATAAATAGAGAGTTAGGCAGTGTGGGTGGAGGTGAGGCAGGCGCCAGTGCAGCCATCGGCACAGCCAGCTAGGGCCAGCGCATCGGCCATGGTGCGCGCAGGCAGCGGCGTGGTGTCTGGGTGGCGAGGGCTCGGGCTGAGCAACGGCAAGTGGCATAGGGGCGAGGATGGCAGGCGGAGTCGACGGTGAGCCCGTGGGCGAAGGCGGCATCATGTCGCGTAGGGTCATAGGCGGGGGCGGCGGAGGTGAGTCCCCGCGTGGAGGCATGGGTGGAGGAGACGGAGGCGAGCCCCCGCACGAAGGCATGGGTGGAGGCGACGGCGTCGGGCGGCCGCATGGAGACGCGGCGAACGCATACGGCACAGGCACGCGTAGAGGAACCGCGAGCGTGGCCAGGGCTGGCACGCGCAGAGGCGCAGCGCACGCGGCCGGTACGGGCACGCGCGGCAGCGTGGCGACCGCAAGCGCGCGTGGAGAAGCACGTGGCTGATAACGTGTTGTGGTGAAAGATTTGAACACAATGAGACAAAGTGATTTATAGAGTAAACGTTCTGTGCTTTATTGCAGTTACATGTTATAATTTATACAAATGAAAGGATGTGAATTGGCGTTGTTTGGAGCTTCCATGGACACAGTGTTAGTTGGGGATGAGGCGACGTGTTAGCCAGGCATGCAGGCGGTTCGGCGCCCCTGCATGCCAGTGTTTCTTTTGTGCATAAGATTAACTTCTCAACAAGTTCCACGGTGATTTGGTGGAAATTTACGGATGTTATTCCTCAGGTTTTGATACATATGACTCCTGTGATCTACAATGTTTTATTTTGGCATTTTTCATCTCAGCAGAATTTGAGAGGCCGTAACACTCAGTTCCTGCAATTTTCTATTCTTATATTTTGATTCTTTTCTACATTATAGAAAGACCCTTATGATGGTTTATCTTCGTTTATGAGCTACAACTCATAATTCACAGCAAATTTGAGCGTTTAATTAATTTAAGAGTTTTTTTTTTGCTGTTTTATGCTTTTCAGAATTAGCATTTAGACCGCTAAAAATATAAATAAAAAAGTCTTACACTCAAATTAATATTTGTTGGGGGAAAATACTTCCACCCTAACAAGACAATAATGAACAAGTGATTCGAAGCCTCCTCCGAGTGCTTAAGTCACCGCATCGGTTCGGGCCACCGCATGATCTTTCGAAAGCTGAAGACTCGGAGCTGCTTGCTCGGCCGAAGCCCCCTTCGGCAAGAGGGTTGCGCCTATTGAAACCGCTCGGAGGTGACGTCGAAACTATGAGCTCCCCGTCCCCTCCGATAAGACGTGCGCCTTGCCCTGTTCACACGGAGCGTTACTAAACTACCCTTATATAATTCACTGTTCCGCACTGTAATAGTCGGTTGTACGTAGGGGGTAAACTAGTATTAGCTTGTTATTACCGTGCTTATAAATATCCTCCCCTTACAGGGTGGATGGGATCTAACACTTGAGGTGTTAATAAATACAACTCCTGTTCGAAGGCTATTATCTGCTTCGAAGGCATCGGGCACTGTTCGGACCTCTGTAAAACACTTTGAACCCTTCGAGGTTCTAAATACTTAAACCTGTTGTGTATTTCTATATTACGCCAATAATATTATTATTAATTTATGTGTATTAGGCTTATAATTTATGGGCAGGAAAAGGTGGTCCATTCGAGCCCTAAGTAATTGACATAAACATGTTCATCCTCTTAGGTCTAGTTTGGCAGGCCGAGATTCTGATCCATTTCACGTGAATGGACTAGGATTTTGAACTAAAATCCTGATATATCTACGTGGAATAAACCGGTATCCTGACCAGACAAACTAGGCCTAAGAAAGATTACTTATAAATGATAAAAAATCGCTGAAGTTAACCCTTTACGTTCTTCTTCCTAACATTGCAGGAAGGAGACAAACCATGCGGAGATTCCTTTCTATATGCAATTTAGGAAGAAACATTTGCAAACTTGCCAAAAGTTATTGCCGCGTTTTTCCAGCAAGCACCATCCCAGATTGCCATTGGTGAAGCGATAGAGGGTCTCGCCTAACTTCAGATTTATCTTGGCAGGGCAAGTGTTTGGCAAGAATTGGCTTACACCCAAAAAAACAAAGTTCCAAAAGATCGTCTCATGCGCACCCTTGAGAAAAGTTTCGCTTTTACGGACCAGGAAAGTCACCATCCAATCACGCATTTGCTTGTTCCAGTAAGCTATCTGAAGATTCTCACCGAAAACCCATCGAAAGAAATTTTCTTTGACTTTGAGTTCCAATCAGAGTACCTCGTACCTCCAAGAGATTACCTATATTACTATCTAAATTTAAATTTAGATATTTTAATAAAAAACTAAAATTTTAACAGTTCCTCTAAATGAGTCACTTTCCTAATTATTCCCTAAATCACTTTTTATCTCTTTCAAATATAGGATTAGCTTGACCAGGCCATGTTTTCGTTAGCGTCTATTTTTTCTCTTGCGTGCATATTGTTTTCTTCCCACGTATTGTTATAGACTAGACGACACATATTTAAAGGTACCACGTCTTCACACAAAATTATTAGACCATATTTATAGGATTTAAAAAAATAGGGATCATAATTATATAGAGAAACTATTGTAAATTAATTAATTTTTATGGAGAGATAGAGTCTAGAATGTTTCCTATATCTCCTAAACTACTCGACAGAGAGTGGTTAAGCACGACTGCACAATCAGGGATTTCCTATGAAACACAGCATTGTAGAAATTTGCTCTGTCTATGTATGTAGCAAATCTAAGTAGATCATTCAGCTGTGATGTCGTTTTCGAAAGGGCAAAATGGAAAAGGCAGGACTCCCTCGTCGGCTGTGTTGTGTTAATGACTTGGTTTGTTCGTTCCTAGCGCTGTGTTTGCTTCTGCTGTTTTTTTTCTAGTAGAAAAAGTTAAGTCCTGTATCTTTGCAAAAAAAACAATATTTAGGTAAAATGCTTATATTTGTAATGGACCTACCGTCAAAGCTAAAAAATAATGAAAAACCTTCAATTAATACAATAGATTTAGGTTCTAAAATTCAAAATTGTGGGTACCTCATTAAGCTGAAGAAGAAACAAGCTGGACTCGCAGACTATTTTGGGTTCTTTGTATTTGTTCGCTAGCTATTAGTAGAAAACGTATTTAACTCACAAGTGTTGTATATAAAATTTGGAATGAAGTATTTTCAAAGAAATTTTGAAAGATTTACTTTAATTCCTATAAAAATCATGTAAAATTTTCATGTTCCAAAGGAACCCTAACCTTACACGCAACTGAAGAGAATGGCTCGTTATCAGGCCGGGATGGCTTTGATTTTTCTTTTGAAAGACAGTGCGTGGCCTCAGGGATGCAAACAATCTATCTAATCCAGTAATACATATCTTGCGTTAAATCGCATGTTCTTGTCCTGAAAATTTTCCATCCAGGTGCGCGGAACCGAATAGACGAGCAATAACATCTCTGGCGAGCCTGTATTCAATGCATCAATGGGGAAATGCAAGTGTTGCACTTCGGGTGTGTTCTCTTATCGCTTCCTCTTGCTTCTGTTTTCTCCGAGTGATTCTCTGTCACTGTCCCATGAACTGGCCCCCAACCTTCTTAATTGGCGCAACACAGAAGGCTAGATGAACCAGCTCGAGAGAGAGCTGAACAGGCTTCCAGGCTTTTAGGGGTCAATGAAAGTACAGATCCAACTTTATTGACCAGTGACCAGGAAAGGGCAAATAATCCTCTAGGCCCATTTGGGCCACCCCTATCACAATTATTTGGGCTGGCGATCCAATTGATCTATCATCTATGAATATCTCCCATCACCAAAAAAAAAAAAAAAAAAAAAAAAAAAACAATCAGGAAATTGATCTTTTGATGTCAAGGCACCGACAAGGCAGAACAATAGTCACGAAGGTGAAATCAAAGTGCATTTTAGCTGCTCCAACTTAAAACAAGCACATCACCATGTTGCCAACTCGGCAACTCAGCACACCACAGTGTGATGACGGAGTTTAGTCCAGCGAAAAACAAGAACAGTCATGATAGGTTCCACCACAATGTAGAGTGGTTACGCTGCCAGGGTCTCGCAGGAAATGCGTGGCTACAGAGCTGAAGGGTACCTCTTGGCCTGCTCACAAACACGGTTCCTGTACTCCGGCATGTCCTGCAAATGACAGTAAATGGGACAATAAACATGTTGGTAATTGCACAACCGATTCAGAGTTGGAATTTTATGGCTATTTGTATTTCCTTGCAGGGAAGTTGAAATTATAACTAAACCTTTCTATAGAGCTCGAAGCATATGTTCTGTGCAGCAGAGTTAGGATTTGGACTGTCAAACAACTCCTGGATCCCTACAAGAATTTGCTTCACTGTAATTGAAGGTTTCCATCCCTGAAAAAAAACCATCAGGGCTTAGTGAGGATATCAGAATGGTGTATACATGATGAAAACTTGGAGCTTACCCTACTCAAGATTGATAAGCATACTGCCCCAGAGTCGTACACGTTGATGTGGAAGAAACCTGATGGGAACTTGCAGGAAGGAGGGCTGTTTGGGTAATCTTCAGTGAATTGCATGGTGAGCGGGAAATATCCACCCTCCCAATCAGTCTGCAGGAAGAAATTTAAGTTATTTAACATATAATCTTACTTCCATGGCATTATCATTTTGGTAAGCTATCGAGTGTGAGTAGATCATGAATTTTTTTGTAAAATAAATAAAGAATAACAAAACACTATACTATACAAACAAACAAACAAACAAAGAACTCATAACATAATAAAGCAGTTCCATGTATCAGGTAATAGCTGGTGTGTGAAATATTTTGCTCTCCCTTATCATGTCAAAGGTTAAATGTTTGTTTGCCCCCCGTAGAGAAGTAACTACTAAGTACCTTGTCAGGTTATGGTTTTAGAGAGGAACAATTCAGCACCAGTTAAGGTTGTTGCATGAGTGAAATGAAATAGACTGGCAAATTAAACGTGATAACTATTGAACTACAAACCAATAGAAATAGACTTTATGAACAAAAATACAGTAAAAGACCGAACTATTGTAGCTTACAAGCATTTCCAGTTAATCATTATCATATATTTCATGGGAGAAACGGCGAAAAAATGTTCTAAAAAGTTTTTTAAAATGAAATAGTGAAAACCACACTTTTTTAACCAATCTTGAATAATTCAACTGCACAGGTATCTCATTTGGTCCAACTGTTCACAGGACAAAAACAGTAAGAAACAGTACAGTATAACCTTTCAGATTCAGACTTTCGTTTATCTCATCATGCTTCTGATCCATAAGGGGCCATGGTTACCATCGGATCAGATCATTCGAAACTTTAGGCCTCATCATGTTTAACATTTATCAAGAAAGATTATGAAGACCAAATAGTGCCAGCATTTACAGTGAAAAACCTAATATGCAATCAAAGTGACTTACAGATAACAAGTGATTGTCAGCTGTTTACTTGCTTATGTACAGTTTCAAATACAGAAGTCAGGTGCCAGATGAAAAACAAAACCTAATGAGGTTCTTTAAATTTTAATTGTGGGAAAAGGGAAAATTCCGAGATCTTACAACCATTATAATGTGGTTTTTCCTTTTCCTGCCAACATCTTAGTTCTTTTTTACCGCCATAAGTCGAGTAAAATGAAATGAAGGGGATAAAAGAGCCACCCAAGCTATAACATGGTATATAGTTTATCTGGTAACTTCAGAATACAGTGGCAATGTTAAACAAATCGAAACAATACACTGAAGCACCAAATGAAGCAAGACAGCCTGTAGATCGATTCAAGTGTTCATGGCCAAAGTTCTGTAAATTCATTTTACACTAAGTCACATCGTTACATGACAAGAGGAGCATAAAACAGTTTACATGATGACGTCCGCTGTTACCTCTACTTCGCAGTAACAATTCAAAAATCTCTACTTGCGGTAGCTGCAAGGGTTTTTGCATCAGGCATTGCAAAGACCTTGCAGCAACTGCAAAACCCACTATGCTGGTGCTTTCGCCAATTGCTGAGCGGCTAGATCAAATCAGTACGGACTACAGAATCATGGGCAGATCTTACTGTCTTACTGCAAGTAAATCGAACCAACGAAACATGCTAGTTTAAGATTGCCATGGACAACGGCAACATATGGAACCGCGGAGGGAAAAAAAGGATTTTTTTTCTTAATTTCTTACCCCTTCCCTGCCGGGGATGATGCATCGCCAGACCATGAGGTTGACGGACCCATCCGGCAGAGTCTCCGGCTTGGCCACGAACCCCTGAAACCGACCGAAGAAGCACCGGTGTTCCCCACATCACTACTAGTAAAAACAAAGAGAAGAAACCAAGGAGAAGACCAAACAAATGTAGCAAGATCGTGGGCGCGCACATGGGGGTGGTTCTTGCGCCACGCCTTGCGCTCCTCGGCGAGGCGGGCGCGGGCGATGCCTCCGGAAGCCATCCAACGCAAACAGGCCACACGCGGTGCCGGGGTCAGCTGGGCGAGTGGCCGCTGTTTCGTCTTCTTCCGAGGCCTCCCGTGGGTTCGCTCGCTCCCTTGCGGCGGCGTGGATTGTTGCAAGGGAGGCTGTGTCTCTTCAGTTCTGCTCCAGTTGGGTGGAAGTATAAATGCCAATGGTAATGAAAGCATATGGTATACGGATATCATATTCTTTTTCTATTTGGATTTGGAAATAGATATATGAATGGGGATAAAACCAGATACTAGATCAAATATGAACAGGAATAAATATTGTTACAGATATTTATCGAAATAAGAAAATTGTCACGTAGCAAATGTGTAGGTACATAATTACATGAGTTATTCGGATAATCTGAATAGAAGCTATTTAAATTATTTAAATCTGCATTCGTCGAATAACAGTGGTATTATATTCTTCGTATTCGTATCTGAAAAAAAATATCTATAAATTATTTGATTCGATTCGAAACTATCCGTAACGAAAAATATCTTATCCATTTCCATCTCTAATGTTTAGTCAATTCCTTTTACCTTCTTCTTCTCTTACCTTTTTTCTTTTAAGCACATTTATGGCTGATTTTTTTATTTTTGAGAAACTTTTAATAATATTTTAAAGATAAACACTTTATTTTTAAAACTGAACCCTTTTGCCGGAGTACGTGATCTGGATTTCCATGAGTAATTCTTTGGACTAATCATGTCTAATGTCTAACCAGTTTTGCTGGCTGGGCATGGGCAAGGTTTCATGCCTTTTGCCGGAGACAGCACGGATACATGCTTCAAACGAGAGAAAGAAATATGCAGCCCAATTCATTCTGTGTTTACTTTTGTTGGGCTTGGTGCACACAGCCCAGCCCAACTAAAGTTCACACTATTTCTACTACGGGCCAAGCGACTGGCTACATTTTTATTTCACAATACTCAAATCTAAACATGGGTTGAAATAAAATGATTGCGACTAGCAGGAACCACAACTCAGCATTCCAGTTCTCATGACAAAATGTAAATGCTCTAAAACAGGCCAAAGTAAGGTAGCGTTTAGTTGCATTCTTAAGGGTGGATGTAACGTGATGATCTAGTTTTTAGTTTTTAGTTAAATGGAATAATTTAGATGACTGTCGTCTCATTTTTTGTTTGATTGTAGGTACGAATGGAGTGAATGAGATCTCCTACCTTGTCGTCTCCCAACTCCTATCCTTCGTCACATCCTCATCCATGGGACAGGAGCAGCCGCTAACGGGGGTGCGGGTGCGCGAGCGAGAGCAAGCGCCCTGGTGGAACAGGACGCTTGCGTGAGGGCGGGAGTGGGAGCGGCAGTCAGGACGTGAGCGCACCATGAATGAGTCCATCCACCTAAAAAATTGAGATGTGTCTATCTAGTATGTAAAGAAAATATTTATTTAAAGTAGATATTCTATTTAGCTTATCCGCGAACTAAACAGTTCTAAAACTAAATAGAATGATCTCATCCGACACAGTACACCACCTAAATGCATCTAGACGAAGTGAAGTACATTTTTTGGGGTAGAAATATACAGCTTAACGTGATCATACACGTCAAAACTCACAAGCATAAACTGTTTACCTCCATTTATTTTTAAACGAAGTACTATCGCAGGCAAAAAGAATGTTAACCGAAAATCCTAAAAGAAGAGAATTAATAAACAATCAAATACGCAATAGCTTTCGTGCCAATCTGCATTTCTGTCACAATGTGGCACTGGCACAGTACTCGTTCTCGAGCTCGTCCGGCGTGGTGCGCGATCCGGCCGCCGACGGCGCGCGGACGTGCCCGACCATGGACACGCGCAGCGCCTCCTCCTCGTACGCCCGTCGCGCCATCTCTGCCACCTCCGACTTGCGCCGCTGGATGCTCACCACCGCCACCAGGACCAGCCCCAGGAGCACCGTGCCGCCCGCTCCTAGCGCCGCGCCGAAGAGCGCCAGCTTCCACTTGCTCACTTCACCGGCCTCCGCCACTACGCCGCCGTCACCTACTCCGCCCAGGACGAGTGCGAAGTGCCCCTGGTCCCACACGTGGCAGACGTTGCTCCCGGGCTGCACGTCCGTCACGGTGACGCTGCCGTTTAGCGCCACGGCCATGCAGAGCGGCACGACCCCTGGCTGGAGCGCTGGAACCGCCATTGAGAAGTTGACACGGATGGCCGCGCCCATGACGAGGACCTCCAGCCGGGCCGTGCCGCTTCGCCGCGCCAGGCCGTAGAACGTGAGCCCGAGCACCGGCGACGCGATGCGGTACCCACCGCTCGCGGCGTACTCTTCGTAGGCGGACGAGACGTTCCCCAGGTTGGCGCGCACGGCGAGCAGGTGCGCGGCCACGGCGCCGTTCACTGCGAGTCCCGGGGGCACGGAGAACTCGCCGAACCGGCGGACACCGTACCTCCTCAGGCTACCCGCGCGGAAGCGCGACACGTCGGCCTCGACGCCGGACAGGCTCCCCGGGAGCGACAGCGGGTACGTGACGCCCGTCCTCCGGCGCTGCTTCCCGTGGTACCACGCCTCCGCGGCCTCCTGCACGACGTCGTCGATCAGCACGGCATCCTGGAGCTGCAGCTCCTGCAACGCGGCGCACGGCAGCGCAAGCGGCGCAAAGCCCGCGGCGACGACGAGCAGCAGGACGCTCAGACAAGCGGTGCTCATGGCTGGAAATAGAAGGCGTAGCGTAATACAGGGACAGCATGGGGACATTTTAGTTGTAGTAGTGAAAGTGACAATGATGGCAATTGGCAAAACTTCTTTGTAATGGCATCACATTAGCGAGAGATCCGTCACGTCCTTCTCCATGTGACTTGTAACTGAAGCATGAGCAGCATGGCTAGAGCTGATCCATGTTAATTAGTACGTTGTGCAATGATGAGGACAGAATGGTGCGGTTTATTATTACATGGAAGTGTACGTAGGGTGTGGTTTACTGGAACAGGACAGTGTTACGACGTCCCTCGTAGGGTTGTTGATTAAGCTCGGTGATGAGGGAGCAGTAAAACTGCAACTTGCAAGGCATGGATTGGAGACGAAGGTTCTTCACCTGTCAAGGAATAATCATGTCTGCAAAGCTATCTAGCGGCTGGAAGTGCCCTGCCCATGTTCCGTTTACGGTTTACCAATACTCAAAAGAAGCGCTCTTCATCAAAATGTACAGGCACTTATATCTATGCGAAAGAACAAGATCATGGTCCTGGCTTTCTCTGCTACATGCAACGGAGCGAGCGTTCGACGAAAACTAGATATCCTGACACATGCATACCTGAAAGCTGAAACGGGAGCGTTCGATCTAGTCCTGTTCTGAACACCATCTCCTTTAGATTGGATATTTAATGCAGAGAAGTTTACTCGTCAGGACTTAAAAATAATTTCTATTTTTCTCTTAATTATTGATAATATAATTTATACATATTTAAAGTATCTTAAAAAGAGTGATACGGAGAAATAAAATTATAAATTTATATAGAATGACCGCCAATAGAAGGAGAGGCGGAATAGATAATAATGATTATATCATAAATATGATCAATTAAAAATAGTAATTTATATCTTTATAAATCGATGATCAATCTCAATTAAATGTAATACTATCAGTATACTAGTAATATAATACACATAAAGATGTTCTTAATATAATGTTTATGACATTTTTTATAGGATTATGTACTTCGTATAAGTTAGTTGGCTGTCGGATGCAGTTACACAGGATCTACCTACACAGCTCGTATTTAGCAAGTACTACAGACGAGCAGAGACAGGTAGCTGAAAATCTTCTGAACTGAACTGTATACATAGTTCCGACAGATTCATTTCACCGCACAATCTCAACCACCACAGAAGATTTTACCACAAGCTCATTGACCTAAGCCACTGCTTCTCCATCATACTCGCATCACTGTTGGTTCCGACCTCGAAATTCTGCCGCCACGCACGGACAGTTCTTATTCTTACAGGCTGTGTCAGTCTGACACTCTGAATGACGTGGAGGGATAGGGTGCTGGAGCAGAGCCGGCACGGGAGGCAGGAGGAAGACGAACTCTCTGTGTGCTCGCTGCTGCTCGATTTGATCGTGGTTGGAATGATGGCGCGGGCGTCGGCGTGCTCAGGGCAGCATTAGGCTTGCGTATTCTCTTGTCCACGAACTGTCTCCTCCGATCCATGGCTCCATCCATATGGTGCTATTATTGGGGGGCCAAACGCGCATTATGACATACCAGTGTGCAGCCATCAGCCGTTAATAACCCATGATTAAAAGGCTCTTTTCCTGAATCTGTCCAGCATGAGACGGAGCATTTTCGTAGCCTGTGGCTGCAGAGTTAGTTAACTACCTAGGCACGGTTTCCCATGGATCAAATCTGGAAGCTACAGCTTCCAGATGAACTCGCATGAAATAGTTACAGGAAATCCACGGAGCAAGATCGAGAGTTTTTTTATAAATAATATTATTATTTTCACGAAATTACAATTCTAATATACGATCTCAAAAAATTATAAAAATAGATCTCCATCGACAATTAAAGTATGAAGTGTGGATAGAGCATCTATCAACAATCCACCGGCCTCTTTTGACTTTTTTTTCACTCTATAGACAAATCAACTGTTGACAGAGGCCGCACCGCGCCACGCCCATGCTCGGGCCACGCCGCGCCCATTCCCGCGCGCCACAATCAAGCCGCCTCGCTCGTCGCACCGCTAGACGCGTCGCCTCACAGTCCATGCCGTCTACTCGCCAGTCCCTGCACGCCTCGCTCACCACGCGCAGTTAATGCCGTGCCGCCAGGCCACCTGCTCGCGCGCCGCCCGACCTCGCGGCCCGCGCCGCCCACCCGTTCGCGCACGGTGCCTCCTCGCGGTCCACGCCGCCGTCCGCTCGTGCGCGGTGCCTCTTCACGGCCCACGTCGCTCGCCTGTTAGCCGTACCCGTTGGTCCCTTACGCCACCCGCTCGCTCGCGCACCGCGCCGCCTCGTGCCCTGCGCCACGCCGCCCCCTCGCCTCGTGGCCGCGTCGTTCGCCCGCTCGCGCGCCGAGCTGCTTTGCGACCCACGCACAGCGTCCTCGTGCAATAAATGCCGCGCTCGCGGGCGTCACGCTATGTCGACAGTTGAACCGTCGATAATGGCTAAATAGTTGATAGAGGTCGTTGAAGTGTCGATAGAGACTCTATCGATACTTGGTCTGTCGATAGAGACTTTGTCGATATTTAAAGTATAGATAAATATTTTTTTTTAATATTGTGAGGTTATATACATGAATTAAAATAATATTACTTATAAAAAAAATTCCAGGATCGACGCGCTGGAACGCATAAGAAGAACAGCTCGGCCCAATACTTCCTAGTTGGCGCGCAAAAGGTGACGGCCCAACTTGGTCCACTCAAATTGGGATCTCTAGCAATGATCGCAATGAAAATTGGCCCATCCGGTTGAGAGTGTAGCTAGTAGAGAGAGTAAAGTCCAACATCGTATGCCCACTATAGTTAAGCCCATTACAGATGCGAAACGGATAAACGGTGTGGTCCTAGTTGGGCTATAAAATTTAGATTGCTACCACGGTAGCGACCCAATTGGGCCTGCTTGGTATTTCCTATATAAATCACTATCATTATAATCTAACCCAAATCTAACGGAGGTGTTTTTTTTTTCTTGATTGACGTTGTAGTTTCTAATCCTTCCGAGCGAACGTGTTGGTTTCTTTTCGGGCCAAATATGATCCGATGTGGTACATATTTTTTTCTTGTGTTTCAGTTAATGTGGTAATTTATAGCTCTTAATATTGAACTTTGTTTTTTCTATCTTAATAATATAATAGAAAGGGCTCTTTTGACGTGACTCAATATTTTGATTCTGCTAACTATGATTGTTAGTTCCTTGAAGAATCACGTGGTGAATCAGATTCAGCATGAAAATCGTTTGAATAAATGAATAGAATCTAGTTTTTGTAAGTGAGGATGATGGTCTGAAACAACTATTATACTCCTGTCTTTGGATTGAATTATATATGTGATCGCTTGTATTATACAGTGTGAAACTATATAAACAAAAAGAAATAAATAATACAAGCTATTAATCATATTACTTAAATTGTCTTGTACTCTAGTATAATTTAATCACGTACAAATATTCTTCTGAACTTCTATTGGCATTTTTTAAAATTTGTGTTAGCTTGATTTATGTGAGAATCAATGTTTTTATCTTATTATAACCCACATTATAAAAAGGGAATCAATTCTCACATATGAGTCGTGGCGTTACTAGAGTATACCGGTGGGTATATGGCTAGTCTTAGTGGTTAGCAACGTTCTTGTATGGAACAGGAAGTCGAAAGGCTTCATAGAAGATATGTGAGAAATTAAAACTAGTTAAACGATAAAATATAAAATGGGTCAAGAGAATGATTAATGGGAACGCTTTCCCAACGTATGGATAAGTTAGTACCGATGAATGGTGATAAGCGATGAATGGTTAAGATGGTGATGATGAGAATTGATGGCTTGATGTGATAAGATGAAAATTGATGGCAAGATAAATGTGGGGTTTGTTGCAAAGCAATCCCGGTTTTGTGAAGATGAGAGGATTATTGACTTGCTGAGTACTCTCGAGTACTCACCCTTAATTTTATAACCCAGAGTTCGCGAATCTTTCCGAAGACGTGGAGGACTTGGATGCTAAAGATGAAGTTGTTGTCGATGAAGATATAGAAGATTAGGGTTTCGGGCCTAGTCCCCACGTGTAGCTAGACAGTAGTACATGTTTGAGTATTGTAATGTTTCCGCTGGGCTTTTGTAATGATTGTTGATGTGAGATATGTCTCGTTAGCAGCTTTTGTAATAGTTAATTGTTGTAATAATCTTTATGCAATATACTACTGTCGAATGGAACGAGATCATCTGCGATATTTCGTTCGTCTTTGATAAAGTCTCGGCTCGTCCCTTCGATGGTATTTTCAAAATCCGGGACAGGTCGTGACAAAAGTGGTATCAGAGCAGAACTTGGCCTTAGAAACGAGACCCGTAGAGACCCTAAGTTATATATACACATACTATGTTTTAAAACATGCTTACTTCTGTAGTATCCTTTACAAAATGGTTTTATTAATTAAAAATTGTTTTCTTTTATGGTATGGCCTTCCGCCATTTTCACTGTTCACTGGCAGATGACTTCGATGGGTTCGTGTTCTAGTTGTGTGAGCTTGCCCGCTATCTCGGATATGATGAGCCGACCATCAACGCTGAGATTTTCTAGGAGATTCCGAGACGTTGCACTATCACCCTCCGCCTGCGTCCTACCCTGTAGACGCTCCGTGAGCGGGAGTACACCTTGACCAGTACCGACTTGGCATCCGTCATTCAGGAGGTTGCCGCAGTCGCTACTTCCCGCCTTTGCCTAGTTCATCGTACCCAGCTCACCACCACCGATTTCCGCTACCTTCCCATCATAGGCTATGGAGAGCCCTTCCTCCGCTTCCATGGTACCCAGGGTGATACTGATCCGGCGGTCGACCATATCCTCCGATTCGTGAAGTCGCAGGATTGCCTGTACCGTCGCCTCCGTGATGCGTACGATACCTTGCATGATCAGTACATCGCCCTCCGTGGATAGCTTCCACCCCTTATCCCTGCTCCTGCTGAGATACCAGCTGCTGCCGCACCCGCACCACCCATTCCCGCTGTCGAGCCCATCCCAGATGATGCCCCACCTGAGGATCCCCCTCTGTCAGCAGCCACTCAGCCACTACCAGATGCTCCTGTCCCACTATCCATCATAGATCCATCACCTATCGTTGCCGCACCACCACCACCAGTCGCTACGCCTTTTCCTAGCATTCCCACACAGTATCCACCCTCACGCATTCCTAGCCTACGCCGTGTCCACAACGACCCTGAGGAGGAGAGTCGTCAGGTTCTCACCACCGAGCAGTACTTAGCCCGTTTCGGACAACTTCATAGAGATATTCCACCTACCACCGCACAGTTACTATCCACACATAAGCTTACCCTGTCTTCACCTACTCCACCACATGTTCCATACATCCCTCCATCAGCTCAGACCACTTTCCCCGTAGGTCCTTCCTCAGCTACTATACGAGATCCGCGTCTAGTTCTTCGCATTTCGCCAGCCGTTCGCTCTGTGGCTACTTCCGCACCTGAGTACGTGATTCTGGATGACGATGATGATGAGGACGACGCCGAGATCGGCTACGATGCACTCGCCGCTGATGACGAGCAGGATGGAGCCGTGATGGATGATGATGACGAGGATCCCGATGAGGTCGAGCCCATGTACTCTTTAGACGAGTAGTTAGGGTAGTGATGGATTAGCTGCCTAGCAAGCCTATAGCTTGTGATGTTCTTTATGATGTTATAATGTACTCTCAGACTATATTATCAGGCATGTACGACTAGACTGTATACGCGTCTTGTCGACACCTCTTATGATATCTATGGATGATTGTCTGATGTTTGTTTTTGTTCCACTTATTTTCTAAATATCATATTTTCATTTCATTCCGGTAGATGTCGAGAGAAAGCCGACGTCAGACACGCTCGCCTGTTAGGCTTGGGTTTGAAGAGGATGCACCAGACCCCTCGACTGAAACCTAGAGTCAACAATTTGTTGAATCACAAACTGCCTCTCAACAACCATAAGAAATACCCCCACCACCTCAGCCGGATGTTAGGCAGATCCTAGCCATTCAAACCCAGATCCTGCAAGGCATAGCCCAAAATTTAGCCCACCTACCTCAGCAACAGCCAGCCCAACCACCACAAAACGACAAGAACAAATTGAATGATTTTCTCTAAGTCCACCCACCAGAATTTTCTCATACCACTGAGCCAATCGAAGTTGATGATTGGTTGAAGGACGTAGAAAGAAAACTGAACTTGGTGCAATGCACACCCACTAAGAAGGTCCTATACGCCTCACACCAACTTCGTGGCCCCGCAGCAGATTGGTGGAAGAATTACTGTGCTGCCCATGGTGCCATTAACATGAAGAGGGCAGAGTTTGAGCAAGTCAGGCAGGGAGCCTCCACCCTCACTGACTATCTGAGCCACTTCAACAAGCTGGCTCGTTACGCCCCAGATGAGTTTGATCCTTAGACCAGCATTAATCTCCTTTAGAAACCTTCTGATCTTCTTTTTTGTCACTATCCACCTCATCTGGGGCGTAACGAGCTAGCTTGTTGAAGCGGCTCAGATAGTCAGTGAGGGTGGAGGCTCCCTGCCTGACTTGTTCAAACTCTGCCCTCTTCATGTCAATGGCACTTTCTGGCACATATGCAGCTCTGAAGACTTCAGCAAACTCGGGCCACTCTATGGCAGCAGCATCGCCATGGGCAGCATAGTAATTCTCCCACCAATCTGCTGTGGGGCCACGGAGTTGGTGCGAGGCGTATAGGACCTTCTCAGTGGGTGTGCATTGCACCAAGTTCAGTTTCCTTTCTATGTCCTTCAACCAATCATCAGCCTCGATTGGCTCAGCGGTATGAGAAAATTCTGGTGGGTGGACTCGGAGAAAATCATTCAATTTGTTCTTGCCGTTTTGTGGTGGCTGGGCTGGCTGTTGCTGAGGTAGGTGGGCTAAATTTTGGTCTATCCCTTGCAGGATCTGGGTTTGGATAGCTAGGATCTGCCTAACATCTGGCTGAGGTGGTGGTGGTATTTCTTGTGGTTGCTGGGAGACAGTTTGTGATCCAACAGATTGTTGACTCTGGGCTTCAGTCGAGGGGTCTGGTGCATCCTCTTCAAACCCAAACCTAATAGGCGGCCGTGTCTGACATCGGCTTTCTCTCGGCATCTACCGAATGAAATGAAAATATGATATTTAGAAAATAAGTGGGACAAAAACAAACATCAGACAATCATCCATGGATATCATAAGGGGTGTCGCCAAGACGCGTATGCAGTCTGGTCGTACATGCCCGATAATATAGTCTGAGAGTACATCATAACATCATGAAGAACATCACAAGCTACAAAAAGGCTCTAGCGACGGCTATAGGCTCGCTAGTCAGCTAATCCATCACTACCCTAACTACTCGTCTGGAGAGTACATGGGCTCGACCTCATCGGGATCCTCCTCATCATCATCTATCACGGCTCCATCCTGCTCGTCATCAGCGGCGAGTGCATCGTAGCCGATCCCGGCATCGTCCTCCTCCTCCTCCTCATCATCATCATCCAGAATCACATACTCAGGTGCCAAAGTAGCCACGGAGCGAACGACTGACGGAATGCGAAGAACTGGACACGGATCTGGTATTGTAGCTGAGGAAGGACCTCCCAGGAAAGTGGTCTGAGCTGATGGAGGGATGTATGGAACAGGTGGTGGAGTAGGTGAAGACAGGATAAGCTTATGTGCGGATAGTAACTGTGCGGTGGTAGGTGGAATATCTCTGGACAGTCATCCGAAATAGGCTAAGTACTGCTCGGTGGTGAGAACCTGACGACTCTCCTCCTCAGGGTTGGTGTGGACACGGCATAGGCTAGGAATGCGTAAGGGTGGATACTGTGCGAAAATGCTAGGAAAAGGCGTAGCGACTCGTGGCGGTGGTGCGGCGACGACAGGTGATGGATCTACAGTGGGTAGTGGGACAGGAGCATCTGGTAGTGGCTGAGTGGCTGCTGGCAGAGAGGGATCCTCAGGTGGGGCATCATCTGGGATGGTCTCGACAACGGGAATGGGTGGTGCGGGTACGGCAGTAGCTGGCATCTCAGCAGGAGCAGGGATAAGGGGTGGAAGCTGTCCACGGAGGGCGATGTACTGATCACGCAAGGTATCGTACGCATCACGGAGGCGATGGTACAGGCAATCCTGCGACTTCATGAATCGGAGGATATGGTCGACCGCCGGATCAGTATCACCCCGGGTACCATGGAAGCGAAGGAAGGGCTCTCCATAGCCTATGATAGGAAGGTAGCGGAAATCAATGGTGGTGAGCTGGGTACGGTGAACTAGGCAAAGGCGGGAAGTAGCGATTGCGGCAACCTCCTGAATGGCGGATGCCAAGTCGGTACTGGTCAAGGTGTACTCCCGCTCACGGAGCGTCTATAGGGTAGGACGCAGGCGGAGGGTGATAGTGCAACGTCTCGGAATCTCCTAGAAAATCTCAGCGTTGATGGTCGGCTCATCATATCCGAGATAGCGGGCAAGCTCACGCAACTAGAACACGAACCCATCGAAGTCATCTGCCAGTGAACAGTGAAAATGGCGGAAGGCCATACCGTAAAAGAAAACAATTTTTAATTAATAAAACCATTTTGTAAAGGATACTACAGAAGTAAGCATGTTTTAAAACATAGTATGTGTATATATAACTTAGGGTTTCTACCGGTCTCGTTCCTAGGGCCAAGTTCTGCTCTGATACCACTTTTGTCACTACCCGTCCTGGATTTCGGAAATACCATCGAAAGGGACGAGTCGAGACTTTATCGAAGACGAACGAAATATCACAGATGATCTCGTTCTATTCGGCAGTAGTACATTGCAGAAAGATTATTATAACAATTAACTATTATAAAAGCTGCTAAAGAGGCATATCTCGCAGCAACAATCATTACAAAAGCCCAGCGAAAGCATTACAACACTCAAGCATGTACTACTGTTTAACTACACTTGGGGACTAGGCCCGAAACTCTAATTTTCTATTTCTTCATCGGCAACAACTTCATCTTCAGCATCTAAGTCCTCCACGTCTTCGGGAAGATTCGTGAACTCTAGGGGTTGTAAAAACAAAGGTGAGTACTCGAGAGTACTCAGCAAGTCTTGGAAAATGAATATAGATGCAGGATACAAAGAGCGGCAATGGTTTTCAAATGAGTATAGTTTAAAATTTTCTAAGTGCTTAATCCCACGGGTAGAGGTCCCAACCTCTAATCGCTCCCACAATAATAGTATAAGTTAATAATTCTCTCATCTTCACAAAACCGAAATTGCTTTGCAACAAACCCCACATTTATCTTGCCATCAATTTTCATCTTATCACATCAAGCCATCAATTCTCATCATCACCATCTTAACCATTCATCGCTTATCACCATTCATCGGTACTAACTTGCCCATCTATCAGGAAAGCGTTCCTATTAATTATTCTCTCGACCCATTTCATATTTTATCGCCCAACTAGTTTTAATTCCTCACATCTCTCCTTATGAAGCCTTTTGACTTTCCGCTCCATATAGGAACATTGCCAACCACTAAGGCTAGCCGTATACCCACCGGTATACTCTGGTAACGCCCCATCCCGCCCATTTATTTGAAAACAAGTCGAAACACTACGCTAGAAAAATACATAAAGATACTTGCCCATATCCATGGGCACAGCTGTTCGAATAGGTTATACTTTAGCTAAAGGCGTATACTTTACCCTTGCGACACGAACTTACTCCACTACTCATGACGTATGATAGGTTCGGGACAAGGCCTTTCCGAAGCAAATCTAGGATACTCCACTGCCACCAAGACAGATCCATGATCAAGGATCGGGAAGCCTAACTTCCTTCATCTCCCCTAGACATCCCGTTGGTGCTCCACCTCTAACTCCTCAACTCATTCATTGGCCATAAACTCAATCTCGTGCTCGTTAGGGACTTTACATGTGAAACCTCCAGCCACCCCGGCGATTCCATATCTATCGGCAGTCGGGCTATCCCAAACCCGCTAAGTACTAGTCCAGGGGCAGAGCCATTATACCAGCAAGGTTGCACGAAGGTTGTGCTCATGCTTTCCCAATGAATCGGTCCTTAACATTTATTTTCAAGAAACTTAATCAAATTTCACACAACACAATTTTACAAAAGCACCTCATCACCCAATTTACTTCTATACGTCATGTTTCATGTATAAGTGTGTGTATGTGTAGTGCACCCATGGTATAAGGATTGTGCTATAAAGTAATAAAAGAATTAAAGTAAATACAATGGATATAAATGTAAATCCTAAAGCGACAAGGTAAAACATGATATTCAATAGCGAGGTGACTAATTTGCAAGTTTTAAGTTTTAATTGTCTTAATTGCGCAAGAATGATCAATTGTCTTAAAACATCACAATCAATGCATGGGTTCAAGAATGATCGATGGAAGACTTGCCTTGGGTTGGGTCGTAATCGGGGTCGTCGACTAGGCGGTCTTGAGCACCGTCGGCGTCGGGAGCTATATTGATATACACACAACTGAAAGAAACATATAAGAGAAATGACAAGTTTAATTTTAATTAGTGCCAAAATAAACTTGAGATTGTTAGAAAAAATTTTATTCTGGGATCAGGTCATTCGGAGTTAAAATAAATTTTCTAGGATTTTGTAAAGTCTTATTTATTTTCTGGAAGTAGAAAGGTTACTATTTAAAATGGGCCGAAACAGAACTATTCTGGAAAATAAGGAAGGTTACTGTGCATTCTGGGCCGGCCGGTTCGGCCCGTTCGGCCAGGCCGCACCAGCAGTGGTGGTGGGCCGGCGTCACGGCCCAGCCGGCATAGAGGGCTGTCCAGCGTGAGCCACCGCAGCTGCCAGGCGGGCCCCGCCGAGCGGCGCCGCCACGCGCGCGCGTGAGCCAGGCGCAAGGCTCACGGCCGTCGGCTCTGACCAGAGGGGCCCGGATACCAGAGAAAAGAAAATAAATAAAATAAAAAGAAAAGCAGAACCGGATAGAGAAGCAGTGATGGCTAGAGGAAGAAGACGACACGGACGGATCCAAAATTGAAAAGGGGGCAGAACAAGAGGGGGTCAGCATACATGGCTATCCGGAAGCTCCGGCGACGAATGGGGTCACCTTTCACCAGATTAGGGTGTCCAGGAACTCGTCCATGGAACCCGATCGGCGAGAGGAGCTTCGGATTGGGCTAGCGACAGGGAACCAGAACCATAAAACTCAGGCCTCATCGCCAGCTCGTTTCGGAGCTCGAATCAAGAAACTAAGGCATGGAACGCGACATACACGACCTAAAGATGCTATAATTGCAAGGAATCGGAAAGAAATGGAGGGTGAACGGAGGCTCACCGACGAGGGCGGTAAGGCGACGCCTCCCCAGCGGCGCTAAGGTTTCGGTGGAGGTGGCCGGGTGAGGGGCTCAGGAGGAGGGCTACGGCCTTTATAGGGCCGGTGGAAGGTTCAGGAAACTCCGGGAGAGGGGGAGAACCGGCGGGAAGGCTTGGCGCGTAGTGTGGACATGGTGACGTCAGAGGGAATGGTTGGTCGGAGGAAAAGCACCTTGACCGGTCGGAGTTGACGTTTAGGGGAGGTACGGCGGAGTCACGCATTTGGCGTGAGGGGGAGACGCGCGGGCAC
>KE373154.1:92452-102491 GCA_000418225.1 Zizania latifolia | reverse complement strand
GGCCAGCCTCTCCCTCTCCGCTGCAGTCGTCTTTCATCGTCAGATTGAAATAGGAGCAACGTGGCGGCAATCCAAAATGGGTCCCCACGAGAGATTTGGTGCGCCCCGCCGGCACCAAAATTTTCAGCCAAGGAGAGCGCAATGCCCCGTGCCGGGTTTTCGAAAGAGCCCAGAACTCCAAAGGCATACAAAACTGTGATATGAGAATTGAGAAGTTGGGCCTTAGCCATATTGCACAACGATGTCACTCGGAGCCATGATAGAAGGTGCCCTGGCGAAGCTGTCACAAGGGTGACGGTGATCGCTATCACGACGAGGGCAGGAAATGCCCAAACCACACGGCGACGCACGTTGCGGACGACGACGCGGTCATGGGGATTCGCTTCCAAACAACGGTGTCGCACTCTGCTCCCGAAGGGATAAAGAAAGCCCAACGTGTATCACGGGTGATTGCCGCAGGCAGGCGCGCGTGAGCGCGTCCCGTGCAGTTCGATCCGTATTCCGTCCACCGGCCACCGTCACACGCACGGTCCCCAACCTCGCCGTCCGCTCACGACACCGCCAAGCAGCTGCTCTGCCTACAGGGTTCGCTTCCTCGCTTTTGTTCAGTTCCGTTTTTTATTCCCGGGGAACATTTCTGTGTGGTAGACGACGGCCGGCCGGCCGGCCGGCTGGGCCTGCTGTCCAGTCGAATCCACTTGGAGATAGAGTTGGAGAGGCTAACCATTGAAACTATAGCGACATGCTCGATCGTGTGGTGCTTTTCTTTCTTTCGATCCCTCTCGATTTGGTCCGCGCGTCAACTCATCCACAGGTCAAGATGCCGTATACGCGTAGTACGTACTGCAGAGCACATTCCAATAATATTATTCTCGACACGGAGCTATCGTCGCGGCATGCAGGAGCAGGAGGAGGTTACGATCGACTTATTACGGCCCATGCAGCGCATGGCGGTGACGACTTTGATCTGGTCTAATGGTCTCGCCAAGCACTTACAAATTATACAGTGATCTCGTGGATCGGCGTGCACAAGTGGTGAGGCAAGAGGTGGTCTTCGTGCGTGGCTGCGACGACGCCAGCGTTCACGTCGAGACTTGTATACACAAAACTACGACTACTGGTCGGACCCTTCTCAGTCTCATCGGTAGAAAAAATGATCCAACACGTTTCTATCTACAGTACTACTGCATGCTGAGGATGAGCTCACGGGAGTATCAGTCACATTAATGCGTGTCGTGAATCAACAAAAGAGCAAGTAGTACGTCCTTCGACGAGAAAAGTGGGCTCCGGAGGATCGCGACCGTGAACAGTAATTTTACGCATGTGGACCCACTCATGCATTGTCTCGTCAACAGGTCAAGAGTCAAGCGCGTATCATGTCGCCGTTAAAATTCGAGCTGTCCCTTCTCGTGTTCTGCATGGCCCGATGTTGGCATCCAACATCTACGGCCTAGCGTGCTTATCCTTCTTAGCAGTGGTACATCCTCAGCAGTACATTTTTCGACGAGGTAATATATTCCGGACATTAATAAATTCTGTTAAAAATGTACATACATATGTGTAATATTTGTGACTATTATGGTTTGAAACTCCGGTAGGTGAACCACAGGTCCTTCATCACATGGCCAATAATGTTTTCCCAAAAAATTGATTATATATATATATATATATCCTATATACACAAGCCACCAAATTCATCTTCTTTATAGAAAAATAGAAAGGATAAAAGTGACCAGTGTAAAAATATTTTTAAAAAAACATTGTATATTCAGAAGCAGAATTTTGAAGTTAATATTTGGAACTGGCAAAATTTCCATTTTTCAACAACACGCAAGCAGGAATAATAATTCCCCGGATAAGATCGACGCGTGTACTCCCGTCAATCGCACGATTTAAAATCAGGCCACTGGCCTGCTCCTTTTAGGCTTTCGATCTGATGGCTTTATCTTCTGACGTGGAGGTCTTTTTGCGTGTTGCGTCCGTACTCGGTACTTGCCTAATTGGGTGTTTAATTAGCAAACGTATGCATAATCACGTAATGCTTACAGTGCTGTGTGTCAACAAAATTGACGCATCCCGCACATACGAGCAGAAAGAAACGCTCCGAGTATATTTGCATCTTGTAGCTTCATGTAAATACAGTGTTTAGTAGCAGTCCACTCGACATGCAGAAGGCTGGATATCGTTAATAACTTCCCTGTATTCAGCACTGGAAACCAGTATACTATTTGATCAACTTCAGCTCAATTCTGGTCACTTTATTTGATCACAAATTTGTGATCAACAATCGATCCCCGTAGATGTGGCAATCGAATGGATTTCCATGAAGAACTAGCTAGCTAGTATAACTATTGGTTTTGCTAAATCACCGATCGTAAGCAAAACTTCAATCTATACTACTTTAAAAGTAGCTAGTGATGGTGGCAGTGAATCTATCATCACCACAATCCTTCTCATGACACGTGGACCCTCATTGCCAATAAAATCTACACTACTTTTAAAACCGATACAAACATTCTCCTGCCTATGTTCTTTTAAGTTATTTATATCATTTGCATGGTGTTCTTTTAATGTTGTAAATTTTTTCTCGGTTACAACGCACAGACACTCAACTAGTATATACAAACATGATCATACAGTCTAGCATATGATTGGATAAATTAATGTGGAATCTGGGTAAGATTTGATGTTATATCTGCATTAGAAGCAACAGTAGAAAGTGGCAAAGGATTTGAGCTTCTGCTCTCCTTCAGCTTCTCTTAGAGACCGGAGTTTAGGGTTGTCAATTATAGATTGGATAACTAAGTGATTGATTGATTTGCCAACCCAATGGTTAGATATATATAGAGCATGTAGAGGTAGGACATATCCTATTAGGACTCTCTTAGATGTGTTTGCCAATCACAACACTAGTTTACCTCTTTCCTAATAGAGTCTTATCTGGATACTTGAGGTTATTCATGTAGATCACCCATATATCCAATATTCTCCTACTTGATCAAACGATTAACAATTTATGTTTGAATTAAACTTATGTTCATACTTAGCATAATAGTAAACACTAGACCAATACGTCATGAGTATCATTTGGCAGTTACTAATGGCCCTTAAACTAGGACGTGATTAAAGACTAGCCACCATACTTATGTTAAGAACATACTATTTAAATAGATTAGGGTGCTGATGGACACTTGTCAGACTCTTGTCTTGTCAGGGACTCTTCGTCGAACTGGTTTTAATCTAACAGTGCTCCACGCTGCGTCAGATCCAACGGTCACTAAATTTCGGTGTTAACATCCGTGAGTGAAAGAGGTGTGACTTTATATAACAGGTTGTGTAAATAGTGTAACATTGTATTTAATTAAATAATAATTTGTTATTGTATTTTGGAAAAAATAAATAATTGTACCATTGTAATTTATATGTACATATATATGACATTAAATAAATTAACCGTATACAAGTTAAGAAAAATCATTATTTAAATCATGCAGGAAGTAGAATTGTTTCCGCCGGCGGTTGGTTTAAGCCAACCATACATGAAAACTCCATTTGAGAGGTGGTTTGGTTACGCTAGCCATATAAAAATATTTACTCAAATGGTTTGATTATGTCAACCGCCAATACAAATAAATTATTAGATGTCATATTAGCCAATTGTATTCTTATATCATAGACAATTATATGTCTGTCTATAAAGATTTATAGACGCAAAATATCAGCATATAAAAATGATTTTCATATCTGTCGTCCCAGCGGAAATATGACGAGCAGTATCTTTCCATAATTAATTAATTAACTCACTGCTCATTCGTGCGTCCGTGGTCTGGACCCGGGCCACTGCACCGACCGATCGAGCAGGTGGATTTGTGTCGTTGCGCACCCGGCCCCAAGTTACACGTACTCCTGTGCCGGTCGTGGCGCGCGTCAACGCCTACTCCGCGTCAAGTACTCCCTCTCGCGCGATCTCCGGCCGGCCTCTCTGGATCACTCCGCTTGAGCTAGCTTGCTTACCGTGATCCAGACCTCGTCTGCGATGGCAACGTCGACGACCCAGCTTCTGTCCACCGTCGAGCACCGCGACACGCTTCCGGAGGGCTATGCGCGGCCGGAATCCGACCGGCCGCGGCTCGCCGAAGTGGCCTCCGACAGCAACATCCCCCTCATCGATCTCGCCTCGCACGATAAGCCGCGCGTCATCGCCGAGATTGGTCAGGCCTGCCGCACCTACGGCTTCTTCCAGGTCCATCCTCTAGATCTCACTCACGCTCTAATAATTAACTTTTGTATGTTGCTATAGCTAGGTTTTGTGTGTTCCCACCGTGCTCCCAATTAATCATGCATGTCCAAACACGGCGGTTTAGTGTATTACATGATATCGATCTGACCTTCATAATTTTATTTCCTTTTTAAGGTCACAAACCACGGGATACCGGAGGAGCTACTGGTGAAGGTGATGGCCGTGGCACTGGAGTTCTTCCGGCTGCCACCGGAGGAGAAGGAGAAGCTGTATTCAGATGAGCCATCGAAGAAAATAAGGCTCTCGACCAGCTTTAACATCCGCAAGGAAACAGTCCACAACTGGCGCGATTATCTGCGCCTTCACTGCCATCCGTTGGAGGAATTCGTGCCTGAGTGGCCGTCCAATCCTGCAAAGTTCAAGTAAGCATGCACTGCACAACTAGTTACCTCTTGTTCATGCAGTATGTAGCTCCGACCTACTGAGTACTGGCATACTCGATCGACTGGCTATGACGATCTTGGAAGTGAAATTACACAGCAGATCATAGATTCCCTTTTGGCACAGCGGCCCGGTCAGTCCAACTCGCTGTCATCACCGCAAGCGGGTCACTAGCTACTCCTTTTCTTTATGTGTTGCCTAAACTGATGAGTAAATTCAGGCAAACACGTACCAGTCAGGCAATTCACTTATACTTAACCTCTATTTCTAATATTATATTGAGTTGCGTTCACCAAGAACAAATTCAACCCCAATAGTTTAATTACTGGATAACTAAAGATGAGCAATATAATTAACTTATATACTTAACACTTTTGGCTAAGATTTGCACAACTTATAGATATTGTAGAGTAGATTTCCCTAAGGTTTCTAGCCCTCACATGGAATCAACATAACCCGGTTAAGGATGGCATAAATCATAAAGAAGGCAAACTAATGAGATAAAAGCGCAAGATGTGCAGTTCATCATAAATTCCATTAAAGCTAGATATTTTTATAGTTCTTGAAGGGCTAGGTATAAACTATATCTTGCCGTGTAATTTTTTGTACTGAAAACCTTCCAATACCTTCCCAATGTCGTTGAGGACCAGGAGATATATTCCATACATTAGCATTGAAAACTTTAGTATCTCCCGATACTTGGAGGTATTGTTCCTAGAACCACGTATTAATGCTACAAATAACTATGATACCTCTTGATACGTGTTACGAGAAATATCGTAATTTATAGTGTTAATTTGTAATTTCTTCTCACGGTGGACAGTAAAACACCCAAAATATATGGTGGGCAAAGTTGAAATATAGTTCCAAAAATATCCTGGAATTTCCCCATAAAATAATCTTGCATATTTGGCAATTCTAAACATATGATCAACACAAATAACATATAAACTCCTAATTACCATATTTTGGGAAACGATGATTGTGGTGCATCCAAACGTGAATCAAATTAGGGATTGCACTATATGTACAATTTTGGAATCTGGAAAGTTACGTTTCTTGCCATATTCTGTTCAAACTGAAGCATACAAACCACTGTATCGTCCACTATTCATATCCGACAGTACGTCAATCAAGAACAGATAGTATTTATCATCACCATGAGTGTACCCATGTTCTATAGCACTATCGCAGTTCTAGCTAGAAACCTAGCGAGCTCGCAATCACAACCGCATATATAACACGATATATACTAGAAGCCACCGGCCACTACCACTGCTGCTACCTGAAGCTACTCTTGCCGCACTAAAATTGACCAGCTAGCTATTCTTTGTCTTCTTTTTAAGACTGTTCTCTGCTTTAATTTTGATATACTCATGTAGCCCTGTGACTCAGTCGTGTGCATGCTGTCATGCACCTAGTTCAGTCAGTTCACGACTTGGCCGGTTGGACTACTTCCTCGGTCCTAAATTACAGTCATTTTTAGACTTTAATGTGATTATTAAGATAAAATGAAAAAAAACTTAAACTACCTCTCATAAATATAAATAGTAGAGACAACTAGTACTACATGCAACCAGTACTCTAGGGGTAGAATAGGAAGACTTAGAGGAAAAAAATTATAAAAGTTATAATATTTAGAATAAAATTTAAATGGTAGAAATGATTGTATTTTACTACGGATGGAGTATATATAATCCATGATCGATCGGTGTGGTCACGTGCTCCCTACGCGTACACGCGAGGATAGCACATGCTGCTTTTGCTGGTACTCCGTGATATTGATATCTTTAGCTTCTATAGATACTCTTAGCATAATATCAGTAGGCAGCAGAACACAAGTTCCGCGCGCACTGTACGGTCGAATACATGGAACACTTATGCATATTACTTTCTCTTCACATAATATAGCAAACTTAGAGTTTAAAATTTATCTGAAATACAGCAATCTAATATTAGTAAAATGTTAATTTTTTCTCTAAATTATACTATTATTATACTTTATTACTCATTACTTCACTCAACTATTTTCGGACCCATACACACCCACACTAAAAAATGTATTATAATCCTTTTATACATATCATTAATGCCATGTTTGGTACAGCTTCAGATCTAGATTTTTTAGAGCTGATCCAATCTAACTCTAAGAAATCCTAGATCTGGAGCTGTGGATAGATTGAGAGTATTTAGTTGAATAATCTAGTTCTTATTTTAGACTAAAAATAAAAGTTTAAACTGTTTTATTATACTATACAAACCCTAGATTTAACATAAATCTTGAAGTTAGAGCTGTACGAATTAGACCCTAAGTGTCCAAATATAAAGATTCTTATATTTCAAGACAGGTGCATAATACTTACAAAAGGGAGTGGCTCAGACATGCATGCTCCACACTCCCAGGGAAGCGTTATTGCGTTTTTAATGGACTATACACTTTCTGTCCATTCACTTTGTATATACACGGTGCCTTCTGCCATCCATGATCGATCGACGATAGAACATAGAGTGCGAGGGGAGGCATTTTTTTTAATTATTCCTTTCTAGAGGAAAATGACAGTACAATGTCGTGTAATGCATAGCTACGGCCGCGGGTTACTTAATATTGACTTTATTTCCAAATCCAATATGATTTGTTGGGAAAATGATAGAAAAGGCGAATATACATCTCATCCATTAGGTCAGCGCACGTTTGGTTGGCAGCCGAAGTTTAATTATCAGGCCAATTAAACCTTATGCAGGCCGTATTTTTTAGCACGTAGTTCATTAATTTGTTGCTATATCAGGGTGGCATGCTATACTTTATTAGCCCTGTAGCTCGCATGTCATCATCCACTCGATTCCTTACCAAACTTTAATTTGTCAGTGGCCACACAAAGTATGATATGTTACACCTTTGGCAAATTGATGTGTGGAAAGGTTATAGGCACCAACCAACCATGCCCTAATTAGTTTGCTGGGTTGAGTTGCCTAAAATCTTAATTGTGATATTGTTTGGGCCTATATACCAGTAAACCTGATAATAACTTTATTCAGGAGTAGTACTGGATAACGAGTTAGCTCAGCTCAGATTAGGGAAGCTTATTTGCATAACAAGCTGAGCCAGAGCTAGCTTGGCTTGGCTCACATCAATAAAAAACTCGAGCCAGCTCGTTTGGTTAATTGTTGACCTTAGTAGGAGTCAAACAATTAGCACATTTATTTAGCATTGTGTCAGTGTAATAAATATGATACACCCTCAAATATAAAAACATATCTACATATAACTTAACCATACCTGGTATATATGGTAAAACATATATGGAAGAAATAAAATCGCCTATAGAGTTTGAGTGAAATAAGATCACATAACATGATAAGTCATTAAATACATACTCAAACAAGACAAGAACAAATCTAATTTAGCTCTACAAATTCTACATGGATAAATTGTGACACATGGGTATAAATACTAAGGCTCTGATGCTAGGAGGGCCAGAAAAAGATCACAACAAGACAAATTTCGACAAGACAAGTCAATAACAATAACAGAGATCAATACAAACTCTTTCTCAAGGATCCTAATGAGATAGCCAGTAAAAACTAGACTAAAGTATTTAATCCATATATTGTAATATGTACATTCAAATATATACATACAAATAGGACATGGAGCTATTACCTGATTTGGGCCTAAACTTATGTATTTCTCTTTCTCTCTCTATATATAAGGGCTACGTTACGATACAACATTTATCTCCTAAGGAGCTAGTAATACTTTAAATTAATCTATACCATTGATTTTAGTTATGATTAAAAATACTTGGTGACCGGTAGATAATTAAAAAGTATGCGCAGAAAATTATAAAGTTTGTACAGAAAATTAGAAAGTTAGCACGAAAATTGGAAAGTTTGTGTAGAAAAATCAAGGATGACCTATGTAACGACCCGTCCGGATTTCGGAAATATCGTTGAAATGGACAAGTCGATACGTTATCGAAGACGAACGAATTTTAGAAATAAATCGTTCCATTCGGCAGTAGTTTCATTGCAGACCTGCTTATTACAATACATAGAGTCTCACACTGCTGCGTTAGGAGGCATACCTCGCAGCGGCAGGCAAAAACAACATTCAAGCTTACAAAATATTGCATGAACTACTGTCTAACTACCACACTTGGGGACTAGGCCCGAGACCCTAATCTTCTGGTTCTTCAGCTGCGATATCTTCATCTTCATTCCCGTAGTTGCCTTCGTCCTCAGGAAGATTCTCGTACTCTGAGTGTGGGTGGTAAAAAGCAAGGGTGAGTACTCAAGAGTACTCAGCAAGTCTTGGGAAGTGAATATAGATGCAGGGTACAAAAAGCAGTAAGGGCTTCAAGGATTAATATTATTATTTTTAAAAACAATACTTCTAAGTGCTTAATCCCGTGGGTAGAGGTCCCAACCTCCATCCGCTCCCACAGTAATAATATAACAACAATATCTATCAATTTCTCTCAACTTCACCAAACCGGGAGTTGCTTTGCAACAAATCCCACATTTATCTTGCCAACTCTTTTCAACTTATCACAACAACCATCAATTCTCAACATCAACTCAACCATCCATCACTTGCCATCATTTACCGGTACTAACTTGCCCATCCGTCGGGAAAGTGTTCCCCTTAAACATTCTCTCAACCCAGTCACTTTTTATCTCTCAACTAGTTTAAATTCTCACGGTCACTCTCTATGAAACCTTTCGGCTTCCCGCTCCACACAGGAACGTTGCCAACCACTAAGGCTAGCCGTATACCCACCGGTATACTCTGGTAACGCCCCATCCCAACCATTTAGTCAAAACAAGTTAAATCCTACGCTAGGGAAGATACATGAAGTCACTCGCCCATATCCGTGGGCACGGCTGTTCGAACAGGTTATACTTCAGCTAAAGGTGCGCACTTTATCCTTGCGACCCGAACTTACTCCTTAACCGGCCTAGCTAAGGAGGTTCGTGACAAGGACTTCCCAGAGCAGACCTAGGATACCCCGCTGCCGCCTAGATAGATTCACGGTCAAGGATCCGGACCCTCTCGTCCTTCGTCTTCCCTGGACATCCCGCGGGTGCTCCACCAATTCCGTTCACAACCATTGATCTCAATAACTTTCTCGTGCCCATTAGGGACTTTAGTAAGTACCTCGAGCCACCCCGGCGATTCCATATCTAATGGCAACAGGACCATCCTAAATCCGCTAAGTACTAATCCAGGGGCATCTGTCACCTACCCGCAAGGTTGCACGATGTTGTGCTCATGCTTTCCCAAGGAATCGGTCCTTATCATTCAATCAATGATTTTCAAACAATTTCACACAACACATTTAACAAATCACACATTTG
>KE373154.1:78911-90584 GCA_000418225.1 Zizania latifolia | reverse complement strand
GCAGGCAGCAGGCAGCAGGTAGCAGGCACAGCGCAGGGGTGCAGGCGCGCAGGGAAAAGAAGAGAAGGAGGGAAAGGAAAAAGGAAGGAAGAGAAGAAAAAGAAAAGAAGGGAAGGAAAAAGAAGAATAGGAAAAAAATATTTTTCTGAAAAGTGGACTGTTTTGAAAAAGTTGTTTGGATTTTTCTGGTTTGCACTTTTTGGGATTTGAATTCAAAATTTAAATTTGAATTTTCTACAGGTTTTACAACCTATAATAGGTCACTATCTTTAATCTTAGCCATTAGATCAAAACAAATAAATGATTCTTAATATTTCTGGTGTACCGTAAAATTTGCCATATATAATAGGGTCCACCAATTGTTGTCTTTACACAAACGATCCTAGGTTTACACAAACTATGGTAGTCTGGCTACAAATTACCAATAGATTGGTAGATATATAAAATCTAATATGTTAGAAAAGTTTAGCACACTTGCTATATTATGAGATCGATATGTGTATATATATGTACGTTCACGGAATAAAACACATATTTTTTTATTTCTACCCATGAATACTAGAACAATTGGAAAATATTAACTGATTAATTATTAATCATGGATATATATTCTAACAACATGAAAAGAATAAAAGTCTTACACATATGTTAAACTAATGGGCCATGGTTTTTGTAGCCGAGTATAACGAGCTAACTAGTGGCTCTGACCTTTGGGAGCTAGTTTGCTAAGGAAGAGAGAAAAGAAAACTCGACCCATATATACAAACCGAACTTTTAGTCCATCCCTCCTTAGTCCTTACAATACGTAACAAATGAAGTAATATTTATCATATCATAGGAAATCACGTCTTAAGCGATGGGGCGTCCCTCACTTGTTAAGTTACTTTTTTGGCTGAGTTGACCGAAACATTGGTTGCAGTCTTGGAATAAAACTTGGTCATGCTCCGGTTTAGGTTTGGTTTTGGGTTGCAGTCCCAGGACGTTATTCCAGCCTTTCACAGGAGGGCTCCGCTTGTTAGTGTAGCAAGCATGGCCGGCCCATTCTGCACTGACTTAAGTGTCTACTTGATTCAGCAACAGATTATAATCCAAAGCATATATTTTTGAAATTTAGAACTTAATTTGGGGTAAATTTAAATGTTTTTCTCTACTTTTGTTTTCATAGCTATCTTTTTATTATTGCTAAGTAGACAAGTAAAAATCTACCCAAAATTATTTAAAAAAATCAAAATATCTCTGCATTATAGTCTAAAGGAGAGCTAACCAGGCCAAGCCCTTTTCTGCATGCAAATGCACGAGGATTTGTTCTAAGACTTGCACAAGGAAATTTTGTCTGGCTGATGATCAGTAGCTGCCAACCTACTAGTCCTTATGTCAAGAGACATTCCAACCTAGAGAATCGTCAAGTGTGTCCACATGCATGCATTTTCAACATGAGGCTAACTTGCTACCAAAGTTAACAATTCTGTTCGTCCAACTGGCAAAATTAAAGATACATGCGCGTGTGCGTATACTTTGCAGTTCTTCAGTAGCAGAAATTAAGCCGGAGACAGCCTTGTAGAAAAATGTGAGAGCTAGTACCTGACTTCAGAGTTCAGAGTTGATTCCATGTATTTTCCATGCAGTCCTTGCAATGTCTGTCAGTCTTCCACTACCACATGCCGTTGTAGTAGTCGCACCATGCATGCATATAATTAACAACCGAACAATACAATTCAATCACGTACACTAGCTTGAAGCACCAACCAGGAAACCGGTTAGAGTCGTAGATATGGACTTGTGAGTTTTTATTCAGAAACGAATCGAGGAAAACCAAACCACACAGCTAATTAACCTCACAGAAGAAAGGTAAGTTTTTTCTCTCGAAAAGGTCGTAGAAGAAAAGGAAGTCTTGGTCGATCTCTTCGTCTTTATTTCCAAAGGGCGCCGCAACTGTCACCCTGTCAGTAGAATTTCAGTAACTGCCAAGGGCGCTGCTCAATTTTCTGTACATTGCATTTCCTGGGATGCATGCAGGGAGATCATGAGCACGTACTGCCGCGAAGTCCGGCTGCTGGGGCTCCGGCTTCTCGGCGCCATCTCTCTCAGCCTCGGCCTGGAGGAGGACTACATCGAGAAGGTGCTCGGCGAGCAGGAGCAGCACATGGCCGTGAACTACTATCCCCGGTGCCCGGAGCCTGACCTGACCTACGGCCTGCCCAAGCACACGGACCCCAACGCCCTCACCATCCTCCTCCCCGACCCCCACGTCGCCGGCCTCCAGGTCCTTAGGGACGGCGACCAGTGGATCGCCGTTAACCCCCGGCCCAACGCTCTCATCATAAACCTAGGCGACCAGATACAGGTACTATATATACACACAATGTTCGCCTCGCATGTATATATGCATATATATTTCTGCCTTAATTTGCAACGTATGTGTGCATCTGTGAATATATGTACAAACATGCAGGCTCTGAGCAATGGCGAGTACCAGAGCGTGTGGCACCGGGCGGTGGTGAACGCGGTGCAAGAGCGCATGTCGGTGGCATCTTTCTTGTGCCCGTGCAACAGCGCGGTGATCAGCCCGGCGAGGAAGCTCGTCGCAGACGGGGACGCGCCCGTGTACCGGAGCTACACCTACGACGAGTACTACAAGAAGTTCTGGAGCAGGAACCTGGACCAGGAGCACTGCCTAGAGCTCTTCAGAGGCCAGTAGCATGCAGAAACTTGCTCAAACAAGTTAACTGCTTGGCTTTTGATGGCTTGTACGTGTGTGTGTGTACCTTTTTTTCTAGGGATGAAAGCCCCAAACTTCTATTGAAAGATAATTATTGTGTGGCATTTGATCGCAGTTCAGTACTTTAATTATGTCGGATAATGCTATAATTAATTTATCTATGTCGTTATATGTTACATAATATTTGTTTTAGTTATGACTCGAACTTCTTCAATAAAAATGGTGCCTATCATTGGATAGAATCAGTGGCAGAGTCAGCGCAATTGTTCTGCCCGCGCATCATAAACATATATTGTGAGTTGCTGGAATTTTTCACGTTTTCTTTTTTAGAAAAAATAGGGTGTAGTCGGACTGGATGTCACCTACAGTCTAACTCTAGATTCGCAGAACGTGTCCACGAGCATTCTCAGCTCCGCAGCTCCCCTCGAGCGCGCGGCGACGACTTGGCGGCGGTTTGATAGCAGCGATGCCTCGACGGCAATGGCTCAGCTAGCTACAGCGTGCAGAGCCCCAATCTTCATGGCTTCCAGGGGCGGCAGCGGTCTGCGGCTCCAACTGGCAGCGTGCACCGATGACATGTGCGCGGGGGTGCAGCGAAGCCAAACGGTGAAGTTGAGCAAGCGTGCCGTGGGGCTGTTGGATTGTCCTCGTGGACACGTGCTACAAATCCAATGTCGAGCTGCATCCTATTTTCCCCCTCTTTTTCAATACTCTCATCGTTTAGAACGTAAGTCATTTTGGACCCGTCTAGATTAATCTATAAATCAATATATACATTTTATATATATCTAGATTCATTAATCTATAGATAAATCTAGACAATATCGAAATGATTTACATTCTGAAACAGAGGAAGTAGATGTTAATGACATAGGATGATGCCGAGTCGGGGCGGCCACCCGACCTATCCGATAGCTGGCTTCGACACTGGATAGTATATATTATTAAGAGCAAGTATAACAACGCCACATCAGCAGGCTAAATACAGTACACGTTAGAAAAATTCCGGCTGGAGCGGTGAGAAAAGAAGAAAGAGAACCGAGCTGGCGGTGGTTGAGTCGCCTGGCTTAATCACGGGAAACGAAAAGTTATCGTCAGTTTCTAGCTATCAGCAAGTGACTACGACGCCGTCTTCCTCCTCCCGAAGAAAACAGCAAATCCTCTACCTCCAGCCAAAGCAAGCAGCACTCTCTACCTCCTGCCAAAGCAAGCAACACTCTCTGCCTCCCGCCAAAACAAGCTGCAAATCCCCTCCGCCTCCAGCCAAATCAAGCAGCAAATCCCCTTCTCCTCCAGCCAAATCAACTCTCCACACGCCAGATCTGTTCCACGTGCACCAAATCGAATGTTAAAGCATCAAATCTGTGCCCAAATCGCCTCCAATCGCCCCTCCAAAACATGTCTCGGTAGTCCAAGAGGACCTATGTGCCGGTGCCAAAAGCTCAAGCCATTCCATCCCCGGGAGATCAACCCGTTCCGTCGCCGGCCATGTTTGGAACCACGGCCTAGTGTCCACCATGCGCGCTGCGGCCAATGGCGCTCTCTTCATCGTCATACTGGCTCACTGGGCTACAACACCCGAACATGGCTGGCTCAGCAGCTCAAGGCCCTTGGTGGGAACCTCCCGGCATTAGTGCCTCTGCAAATCATGCGCCCAGTTCTGATAATCTTGAGGACTCCGATCTACAAGCATGGTACGCGTTCTTTCTAGTCTTATTTAGTTAATCAGCACAGAATAGAAAAAGTTTGTCCTACATTTGAGTGATGAATTGACCATGAATTCATGCATTGGACCGATGAACTTTGTCCTATGAAATTTGTTACAGTAACTTTGTCCTACATTATATGTGTGATGTTGCTTCAACAAAACTGTTATCTAGGTATTAAAATGAATCATGTTGCTTAAATTTGATATGTTTCGTTACATCGTAATAGCTAGATTGCTTATTTCTATGGTTTTGTATGGTTTTATAATGTGTTGTTTGATAAGTGACCACAAAGATATAAAGCACAGTTGATAGTATGCACATAGAAGCATTGAATAATTGTATCTTTAATGTAGCTCTTCTTTTAGCCAATCTAATAACCAAATTATTATATGAGCTGGCTATATTGTTAGCTCTACATGACATGGCACTTATATTTAGCCAGTACTAGGCTAAATTATTATCCTTGCTCTAAGAACCATTGATGATAAATTCATTTTGGAAATTACCTCTCCTTGTCTCCTGCCCTAGTGCCCTTGGTTCGGAAAAAATAGAAACGGACAGAACAGTTGTCCTGAAGAAAGAGAGTAGTAGCTATGTACATAGAAGGTCTTGAGTGCAGAATGATACTGGCACGTAAAGATTTTGCAGCAAGATTCAGTGATCCGTAAATTAGGTGATTTGTGACTGTTCCTCCGCATCTGTAACATGGAAGGGCCTGACTGGATGGGAAAGTCTTTTTATCCCTCGAGGGAAATGCCCTCATTTCTTCAAATATTATGTAATTGTTATGACAAATTTTCAATACATTTGAAAACATTGGCATAGTACGACGCATATAAAATGTATAAAATTTCAGGACTAAATTCGACATACGCATGTCGAGAAACACAAGTGGCAAATCTAATTTGTGGACAGTCCTTGCATATTCACCACTAAATTTATCTTTTTTCTCGCTTTTGCAGGTTGAGTTTAGATTTGAATTTTTATAAAGGGGTGGATGTGAATATACTCTATAGATATTTTTAAATTTTTTATGACTATTTGATTGGATTTGAGAAGTAAAAATATAACAGAGGTAAAAACCATTCCCTCTTTATGCTGCGTACATGAACCGAGATATGTGTTGAAACAATTAACTTGGACATGGTCCACATACATTGGATCTTGTTTGGTATAGCTGTTCGGGATGCACCTCGGTCTGTTTATGGGCCAGATTCAGTCAGCCCGCTGGTGGATCGGTCGGAATCGGTCTAGGCAGCTTGCCGATTGGAGGCCCATGTTCCAGAACTCGTCGTAGTAGGCTTGGTATGTGAAGGGCCGGTAGGCCAGCGGGTGGTCGCCGTCCACCAGCGCGTCGGCCGGCGCGATCACCGCGTCCGGTGACGGGCAGTAGAACGTCGGCACGGAGATCCTCTCGCTCTCGCTGTTCACGATCACCCTGTGGAGCACACTCTTGTACCTATCGTTGCTCAGCGCCTGCACGAAAAATCAATCAGTATTTCGGTATCACCAGCTAATGATCGAACTCCAATCGAACTGCATGTACCTGTATTTGATCGCCAATGTTGATGACCAGCGCGTCGGGCACGGGGTTGACGGCCACCCAGCGGCCGTTGCGCTGGACCTGCAGACCGGAGACGCCGTCCTGGAGCAGCAGCGTGACGGCATTGGGGTCCTTGTGCCCCGGCAGGCCGTAGGTGAGCTCCGGCTGCGGGCACGGCGGGTAGTAGTTCACCGCCATGTGCTGCGCGTGCCGCCCCATGGCCGCCACCATGTGGCCCCTCTCCAGCCCGAGGCTCTCCGAGATCGCCTCCAGCAGCCTCAGCGCCAGCGCCCTCGCCTCCGTCGAGTACGTGCTCACCACTTGCCTGCCAGCGCCGTCAGCACGTACGATTTGTCAGTTTTTTTACCATCTTCCATGTGCGTAATCTATGCATAGGATCGGTAGTTGAGTTTATAGTCTCTCTAGTTTCAGAAAAAAAAAGTTTATAATCTGTCTCTGGAAACACAGATGTTGAACGTTTCATTTAGGTTTGACTTAAACGACGTGTATGATTGACCTGGAGCGATGGATCGACGTGTTCGTGACTCACCTGAAGGAGGAGGGGTTGGAGGGCCACTGGTCGACGAAGTTCTCGAGAGGGAAGCAATGCAGGCGCAGGAAGTCGCGCCAGTTGCTCACTTTCTCGGTGCGCACGTTGAAGCTCGTCGACAGCCGGATGGCCTTCTTGGGGTCGTCGGAATAGCACTTGAGCCTCTCCGACTCCGGCAGGTGGAAGAACTCCCTCGCCACGCGCAGCATCCCCTCCACCACCGCCTCCGGGATCCCGTGATTCCTCACCTATTCACATACACCAACCACCGTTAGATTGTTCAAGTACTATACACCTTGCCGATCAATACAACACCGCACGTACGTGCAGCGTGTTAGAGCCAGCCGATATGATCGGTACCATGAAAAAGCCGTCGGTTTCGCACGCCGAGCCGATGGCCTCGACAACCTTGCGGCGATCCGGGCCGTCGAGCTGTTTCAGGTCGATGAGCGGAATGCCGGAGCCAGACTCGTGGTCGACACTGTCCAGGTCCGGGCGGTCGCCCACCGGCCGGATGTGGCTCGAGGGGACTTGTCCGGATTGTGCCACCAGATCGCTCAGCAGAGGCTTGGCAATGGCTGGAGACATGTTCTAGTATACGGAAGGCTGGGTGCAATATAATGCTTGTTAATGGCGGCCGTCTGCTCTTGCTGCCGTGCTCAATTAATGTGGTCTGAGTGCATATTTCGGTTTCCCCGGACCTTTTATAGGCGACTCATGGCATGCCCTGATGTGCCCAGGAAACCAAGCATCTAATTGATGTGGAGAATCATCTTTTTTTTTTGCGACGGTGACGCGACGGAACTAGCATCGATTGACTTGGTACTGATCTATCTAACTCCACCACACGATCGATTGATCAAGGTCTCAAATTTAGTTCATCTGTCAAACAAATCGTTCTCCTCCAGCTCAACTCGATACACATGCCTGCGATGCAGCCGGTTGGAGTACGCGGAGTACCGCCCGTTTTTTTGGCTTTCACAGCCTGTTTGACGCCGACCTGTATCGCTGCGGCGCGCGGTTGCCTTTAACCAGAACGCGTATGTTGCCCCGGTGATGTTTCCGAGCCTCTGCATCCGTGCCCTGTCGACGCCGGTACAGGGTCGGCGCCACCAGCCGGAGACGTGCCGTGAACGTAACTTTCCGATAAACCACCGAGCGCGCATGCATCTTAGCCCGACACGCAGGCGCCGCCAGCATCCAAAGTTCAATTCGCCACGCGTTGCCAGTTCGTCACCTCAAGATTATCTTGTCTATAAAGAAATCAGAGTAAACGACGTCGGCGACGTTTGGCACGGTCCCCTTCTTCAATTGACAACCGCCAAATCCCACCGCTATATATTGCACCGGAAGAAATGATACCGTGTCAGGCACCGCACAACGACACGGCCACAGCAGAAAAATGCACCACAAGAGCGGTATAGCACTGACGTTGTCAAATCCCACCGCTATTCATAACACTAGAAAAATATCGTGTCACGCATCCCACGCGACATAACGACATCCAAAAAATACACCACCGATCAAGAGCGGTATGACACACAATCTGACATTATCAAATTCCACCGCTATTCATTGCACCCAAAAAATATCGTGCCACGCATCCCACACGGCACGACAGCAGCTAAAAAATGCACAACCGATCAAGAGCGATATGACGCGTACACTGACGTTATCAAATCCCACCGCTATTCATTACACTAGAAAAAAATATCATGCCACGTATCCCACGCGACATGACGATAGCCGAAAAGTGCACCACCAATCAAGAGCGGTATGGCGCGCGCACTGACGTTGTCAAATCTCATCGCTATTCATTGCACTAGAAAAAATATGGTGCCACGCATCCCCTGCGACATAACGACTGCCAAAAAATACACCACCGATCAAGACCAGTATGGCACGTGCTCTGACGTTGTCAAATCCCACCGCTATTCATTGCATGAGAAAAAAAATATCATGCCACGCATCCCACACGACACGAAGGCAGCCGAAAAATACACCACCGATGAAGAGCAGTATGGCACGCGCGCTGACGTTGTCAAATCCTACAACTATTCATTGCACCAAAAAATAACGTGACACGCATCCCACACGACACGATGACAGCTAAAAAATATACAACCAATCAAGAGCGGTATGGCATGCGCACTGATTTTATCAAATCCCACCACTATTCATTGCAACAAAAAAAATATCGTGCAACGCATCCCACATGGCACCATGATAGCCAAAAAATGCACCACCGATCAAGAGCGGTATGGTGCACACACCTGTTGTCAAATCCCACCGCTATTCATTGCACCAAAAAATATCATGCCACGTATCCCACGTGACACGACGACAGCCAAAAAATACACCACCGATCAAGAGCTGTATGGCGCGCGCACTAACGTTGTCAAATCTCACCGCTATTCATTGTACCAGAAAAAAATATAATGCCACTCACTTCATGCGATATGACGACAGATGAAAAATACACCATCGATCAAGAGCGGTATGGCATGCGCTCTGACGTTGTTAAATCCCACCGCTATTCATTGCACGAGAAAAAAAATATCATACCATGCATCCCACACGACACAACGGCAACCAAAAAATGCACCATCGATCAAGAGCGGTATGACACGTGTACTGATGTTGTCAAATCCCACTGATATTCATTGCACCAAAAAAATAACGTGCCACACATCTCACCCGATAAGATGACAGCCGAAAAATACACAACCGATTAAGAGCGGTATGGCACGCGCATTAACTTTATCAAATCCTACCACTATTCATTACACCAGAAAAAATATCGTGCCACGCATCCCACGCAACATCACGATAACCGAAAAATGCACCACCGATCAAGAGTGGTATGGCGCGCACACTGACGTTGTCAAATTCCATCGCTATTCATTGCACCAAAAAAATACCGTGCCATGTATGCCACACGACATGATGACAGCTAAAAAATACACCACTGATCAAGAGCGATATGATGTGCGCACTGACGTTGTCAAATCCCACCGCTATTCATTGTACCAGAAAAAATAATGTGCCACTTATCTCATGTGATATGACGACAGCCAAATAATACACCACCGATCAAGAGCGGTATGGCACGTGTTCTGACATTGTCAAATCCCACTACTATTCATTGCATGAGAAAAAAATATTGTGCCACGCATCCCACGCGACACGACGGCGACTGAAAAATACACCACCAATCAAGAGCGGTATGACACGCGCTCGTCAAATCCCACCGCTATTCATTACACAAGGAAGAAAATATCGTGCCATACATCCCATGCGACATGATGATAGCCAAAAAAATACACCACCAACTATGAGCGGTACGGCACACGTACTCACGATGTCAAATGCAATTGTTATTCATTACACTAGAAAAGAACATCGTACCACGCATCCACGTGACATGACCACGGCCGAAAAATGTTCACCAATTAAGAGCGGTAGCACGAGTGTTCAGGAATACTGTTCGACAACACTGCTAGGAAAACAATACATATCTAATACAGAAAATGTTCTAATACGCACATCTAAAACGTCCTTATAACCTAACTAAAATTTGGACCAGAGACATACAGGCTGTCCCTGTCCGGCCTCTCGCGGTCGGGATCACTCGAATATTGATGGCGATGCGATGGGGAAGCAGAGCGCCTGGACAGCACAGCTAGTGATAGATCTCCGACAAATCTAGCGCGAACTTGCGATGGAGGTTGCTCGGCGCCGATCGATCGAGAAGCTGATACTGCACGATATGGCGTTTACAGTATTTTAGTGATCAGCGACAGCGAGATGCTTCCTGCTGCCGTCACGGCGGTGACGTCGCCACTGATGACTTCACCGATGACACACACTAGGCATCCGTGTGCTAAGCTACTTACCAGCTTTGTCAACGCGTCGTGACGGCTGGGATGCTGCTACATACCTACATATACCACCACGAACTAACTACTGCACCGCACTAGCAAGTTGCGGCTAGAAAGGGGCCGGCCTGTCGCTTTATTCTAGCTCTGAATTCCGGCGGATAATAATAATGCGGCGGCCGTGAATTAGGTTCGTCGGTTTTGGTTTTGTGATGTCTTAAATTTCTAACGCATGCATAAGAATATAAGATGCAAGCGTTAGAGACGTCCTCCTCCCAAGTTAGGCAGACGCATGGTTTAGTTTATTACTAGTAACTCTTATGAAAGACCTCTTCGGAGAAGAAGAGTTAGCTCACCAAACAATAGAAAAACGAGAAAACTTGTAACATGTGCTTTTATATGTTTGCTATGAGGACTCGATCTGTTACGAGCTAATATTCTACCAAGATTCATCGCGGACTTAGCGTGCACGGTTACAGCTTCAAGGCCTATTTTTATTTTTATTTTTAGTCTAAAATAAAAATCAAATAACATAACTGAATATCTTTAATTAATTTACATTTATAGATATAAAAATTTTAATAGCTTCATCAAATCTAAAATATCGAGTTGTGCCTGGCCTTAATTTAAGTACATGGATGCAACCAAAATAAAAAAGGGCCATCTATCGTTAGAAAAGAGGATAAACTACTAAACCTTGTTCAAGGGCGTATATGGAGGGATCATGGTAATATACTAATATGTGGGCGGGTGTGTTTTTGCAACGTCACCTAATGATGTCAGAGTATAGACATCATATCTCTTTATTGAGATGTCTCTCTAATGATTTTTTATGGCGTGTGCTACACAATTACAGTTGGAAAGGACAAGTACGAGTACAACTTAAAGAAAGTTGTCCATAAATATCATACAAGTGCATCGAGACGTCTCTTTACTAAGAGATGACCTCCTTAGTCTTTCTCTACTCACCAGCAAAATATCTATATAAAATTATACAATTATGGCATGGCAATATGAAAAAAAAACAGTTTTAAGAGGCACCAAATTCGTGTATAAAGTTAATCTAAAAAATTGAGTCTAATAGAAACTTCTTTTTCCCCCTCAAACGAGGAGAGGCGTTATTATATTAGGGAGTCTTTACGATGCCCTATTTAGTTTTATTGGAGATAAGAGGTAAAATAAATCACAGCCCTTGATTAAATACAATTAAACTAATTAAAAAATAATTTTTTACTAACTTACCTCCTCTCTCCTCTCTCCTCTCCCCTCTCCCC
>KE373154.1:61447-72561 GCA_000418225.1 Zizania latifolia | reverse complement strand
AAAGGAGGAGTGAGAGGAGTTGTGATATAGATTAAGATCCTGTTTGGTATAACTTCAGATCTAGAATTATTTAGAGTTAGTTCAACCTAGTCTTAAGAAATCTTAGATTTGCAAATGTGAATAAATTAAGGGTATTTAGTTGAATAATCTAATTTTTATTTTAGATTAAAAATAAAAAATTAAGTTATTTTATTACACTACATAAATCTTTGATCGAACATTAATCTGCATTAATCTTAGAGTTATAACCGAACATATCCTAATATAATAGTTAACGACCTGCACTACGGATGCATCGAAAAAGATCACGCGTAGGATCACGGTGGAAAAAGACGGGCGCGTTTAGCTCCACGTGACTAGCAAAATATACGGGTAGTGCTGCGTCCCCGTGTCGACTGGTCCGGTGATCCCTGGACAAGTGGACGGTGGCCGCTGTTAGCTGGGATGCCGACTGTGCGTCTGTGAGGGCACCAGAACTTTCGAGTCACAGGGCCAGAACCCAAGATGTGGTTTAAGAAAAGTTTTAGGATTGGGCTGATTTCTGTTACCCTGTTTGGCCCATGTACATACGTCTGAAAAGCTCTGAGCTTGAAGCCCATCAACACACACACCACACGGAGCGAGGCCAACCTGCCACAGAGATAGGCGGTAGTCGTAGACAAATCAAGCGTCCACGGCGTGGCCAGTGGGCCGCGGCGCCCGAGAGATCGCACGCCCCGATAGCGTGCAGCGCGCGAGAGGCACACACGACGCACGCCTAATCGCTGGCTGATGCGCGCCCGGAGCCCGCGGCGGCCAGAAGTGGTCGGCCTCGGCGACGCCGTGGCGTAGCGGTCCCGAGGCGGGCTCTGGAACTGGTCCGGTTAAGCGAGTACCTCGGGGCGGCGCGCGATAGAATATGGCCTCCCGCTACGGTCCCCGACATGCCCCACGCCCGCGCGCGCGCGTCCCAGCGCCGCCGTGCGCCCCGCCTCGTTCGCCTCGTCTTTTTGGCTTCTCCTTCCCTTCACCGCTCACTAGCTCGCTCCCTCCATGCGTGCAGGACACTGCAGGCAGCTCAGCCTCTGCGGTGGAACGGGAGCATCTGCTACCACGTATATTTCTAGCAGTGGGCGACATGGCGGGCGATGGATACTTTCCAATCATTGCAACCCTCGGATCTTTACGTGATGTGCTAGTATGGTAACTGTTCTCCCTTCCGTGCAACCTGGAATGCGGTGAGCACTACTACCGTTTAGTATCAAAGTGAACGTATATAACTTCCTCGAAAAATAAAAAGGTGAAAGAACATGGCGGTAGGAGATATTCTTTTACGAAAACAAGCAGTGATGAACAGGCAGAGTACAACGCTGGGCAAATGAACAACGGCTTTCAGCTACACGGCGAATTGCAGGATCCGAGCTTAGAAAAAGAGCAGGAAAAACCCTTCAAGCTGAAGGCACCAATTACTGTTGATGCACCTATCTCGGTGCATCGCAGCCTCCAAGGCAACCCGTACAAACTCCGCACGCACTCGCGGCCTCATGGGCTCCGCGCCTGAACCACGTGGCCCAGCCGTTGGCATCTCAGCCGTTCGCCGTTTGATTCGTGAGCACTCGAACTCGACCTCGATTCCGCCCACCCATCCGGGAACGGGGAAACAGGTCTTCCACGCTCCTCAGCCGCGCGCGCCAACCAACGTCCATCCAGTACGAGTACACCACTCCCACCTCCGGCCTCCACTCCAGCTAGTAGGTACAGGCCTACTAGTAGCAGTAGCGGCATCCACGTCTCTGCCACAGGTCGCCGCCGTCGCCCATGTCTCCTATGTCGCTGTTCCAAGTGATACTCTTCTTACTATTTGCCACCTCCGCCGCGCTTGCTGGTGACGTCGATCCCATCAGCTGTGGCGGGGGTGAACGGTGCGGTGATCTCCTACTCCCCTTCCCGTTCCACCTCAACTCCTCCTGCGGCTCCGGCACAAACTCCTCACACTTCCGCCTCTCTTGCGACCGCAACGCCACGCTCACACTCCCACTCGGTTCAGCCTTCTTCCGCGTCCTCGAATTCCTCCCGTCGGGATCGCTCCTCCTCGACTACGCTCCAGCGTCGCCGTCCCCGTGCGACCCCGCCTACGCGGCGTTCTCCCGCCCGTCCTCCCCGGCTGCCGCGCTCGACGCTGCGCCCTTCCTTGCCGTCACGCCGGCCAATGTCCTCCGTCTCTACGCCTGCGAGGACTCCTCCCTCTGCCGCGCTGGCTGCGACGACGTTGCTGCCTGCGGCCGCGCCGGGGGCGCCGCCAAGTCCGGCTGCTGCTACCCGCTGGCGCTGTCCGACGGCAGCGTGTGGAAGCCCGGGGAAGGGCTGGGCGTGTTCGCCGAGTTTGGATGCCGGGGGTTCGCGAGCTGGGTCAAGAACCGCTCGGCCGCGGCAGGAGAGCCAGGTGTTCTGAGGGGGATCGAGGTGGAGTGGGCCGTGCCGAGGGGCAGTGAAATAGCGACATGCGCAGACGGTGCTGTCCTCGTCAATGCCACGGCAGTCCGCGGCGGCGTGCGGTGCTCTTGCGCCGCCGGGCTCACAGGGGACGGCTTTGCGCAGGGCACCGGCTGCTCCAAAGGCACATGTAAGTCCTCCATGACTCTGTCCTGTGCGTCGTGCGATCAATGAGAGCTCAAGCAAGCTATACTTTATTACTTTCCAATCCAAATACATACTGTTTGTGTACATGTTTAGCCTGCAGCAATGGCGCACAAGCGAGTGGCGGCAGGGAGTGTTGCCAGGGAAAGTTTTGCTCCAAGAAGGCTGTTGCTCTTGCCGGTAATCACACATTCGCACGTTTGATCGATCGGTCGCATATGCACATATCCGCTAGCTGATCCCCATCCCACGAACAGGGTTCTTCGTTTCGCTCTTCTTCCTCGCGGCGGCCGTCTCGTTCTGGTTGTTCCTGAGGCAACCTTCCAAGGACATCCCGTGGGACGTCGACCCGTCGTGCATTCCGAAGATCCTCGGGAGAGTGTGTCACGCGAGGCAATTCACGTACGAGCAGCTGGACGAAGCGACGAGGAGGTTCGACAGCGAGAAGACCGTCGACGTGGTGGATGGCACGGTCCACGCCGGTGTGCTCGACGACGGAACCGTGGTGGCGGTGCAGAGGATCGGCTACGAGTCTCGGGAGAAGCTCAGGCTGGTCCTGGACAGGGTAGAGCTCCTCTCCGAGGTCTCCCACCGGAACATCGCCCGCGTCGTCGGCTTCTGCCCGGACTCCAGCAACGCGCTGCTCCTGGTGCACGAGCACTTCACCGGCGGCACGCTGGAGGACCACCTGCGCCAGGTGAGGGGCCGCGTCCTCAGCTGGTACCATCGGGTCAATATCGCCATCGAGCTCGCCAGCTCGCTCATGTATCTGCAGGCGCACGAGACGGCCCCTACCTTCCTCCACGACCTCAAGTCCAATGAGATCTTCATGGACGCCGACTTCACAGCCAAGATCGCCGGCTACAAGCTCGCGAAGCCAGTCGCCTATTACTCCTCGTCGCACGATCAGGACGTCGTGTGCAACTTCGGCCACATCCTGATCGAGCTGCTGACTGGGATGAGGCACCAGCACCCGTTCGACTCGGTTGCGCCCAAGGTGAGGGAAGGGAGGCTCCACGAGGTCATCGACCCGACTCTCCTTACGGGCAAGCAGCTGCCGGCGCCGAACGAGGAGGTTAGGAAGGTGTTCGAGCTCGCCGTGACGTGCTTGCTGAGCGCCGAGAACGGGATGTGCATGCTCGGCGTCGCCAAGGAGCTGATGCAAATCGTGAGGAACAACGTCGGGAGCAGCAGCAAGATTGAGATCTCCCTCGAGGACACGTTCTCGAGCTCGAGCCTGCTGCAGATGATCTCCATGTCGCCGGATTCGCTGCACCACCATCTTCCCTCTTGAAGAGAGAGAGAGAGGACGAAGCGCTTTGTTAACGTTCGGTGCAGGTTTCACCGTCCCAGTGAGGCATCTCCCCTGTCAAAAGCCATTCTACTGTTACAATACTACTGTGTATGTTCTGGTGCCAACCTTTCGTTGTCTAGTATAATTGGCATATATTTTCTGTAATACAGAGTAACAGAGGTGTATAGTGTAATCTGGCGCTGGGTGCAGGGGAATTGGCATCTTGCTATGTGGAGAGCAATAAGCTTCAATGTACTTACTGTGGTACTCTTGCATCTTTTATGTTCCCCAAGATCTTCCCTCTGAATTGGCTCTGTGCGTCCCAAGTTATCGGGGAAGGCAGCTGTTGCAAACTTTACAAACAAGAAGTACATACACTTGCCGTATTTATCAGAAAGGTTAGCGGCATGAGAGTATGAGACGTCCATGCACATTTATCAGTATAAATGTCAGCTTCAGGGAAGCCGTGTCATCGTTATTCTGAACACAAACCCAAGGGTGAAGAAAGGCATGAAAAGAGACCTAGAACAATGGCGTGAACTTAAGTAGAGAAATCTTGCACATTTCAGGTTTATCGCCTACGTGCCTTTTCTGATTTAGTATGCAGCAAATTACAACACTTTCTTCAAAGATAAAATGACAGAAATAAAGGATGGATAGCATATTCTGAGTTTCTGAAAGGTTCAAGTGTTCATCATCTCCTAAAAAAATCTTTTGGAGCCATCAAATTCCTGAAGCCTTTCTAACACTGCGAACGGAACAAAGCTCGGCTGACAATACCAGTTGCCTCAATGTACCGATAGACAGTGATATGCAACTACTCTCGCTTCCACACAGACTTGTTCATGACTTATGCTCATGACTTAGTGGAACACTGACTCTTCGATTAATTTATGGTGGGAGCACATCGTCCTAATACAGGACAACTAAAGAAAACAACTTCCTCTATAGTGATTCTTGTAACTTGAGAAATCTAGAAAGAGCGGAATTCCAAGATTTTTCAACACGTCGAGTCCAGTCCAAACAAGCTCGCTCAAAAGATCAAAAGAGCAAGACCATAGATCAAGGTGGGGGCAAAATGTTTGGCGGCACTTAGCTAGCTTGCCTCCTCTTTGTCTTTTTCTGTTTTTTCTTGTACATTTTAATATTTAATTAATGAATTCTGCAGTTCTCTTGCCGAGTTCCTTCAAAAAGTGACACTTCGCAAAGCATTTGTTTCCACTTTCCAACAGTCTGCAACGTCAACCGGGAAAATCGTATACATTAGGAAACCAATTCACTGCAAACCTAAATGTAATTTTCTAGATAATCAGTGTCAATTAAGGATTCAATATACTAGGGATGTAAGCCCAGAACATATGGTTTCTAACACGCATGTATATTGCTTTCAAGTTTCAACAATTACTTATTTAACTTATTTAGTTATTTTTGTTCCCCTGATACAACTTTTACTCAAAGATTTTCACCCATTTCACCATGGTCATCAAACAACCAGATGAGATGTAGTCTCCCCACAAGTACAAACTGGACGAGCATGCTCTACAATTTAGCTAAAAACATCTTAGAATTCAATTCCGTTCAGTCAGTGTCTCCCAGACTCACAAAGTACTTGGACCGGTACAAAATTCAGAGACCTACTCATCAGACTCAATTCAAAAAAGGACAATGACAAGGTCAAGCATCCTGAGTCGATTGAAACAATGGGATCAGATTTGTAAAAGAAAGTACTCGTATATAGAATGTTCAGTTAAGCTTATTGACTCAGGTCGCTAAACCAACCCTGTTGATTGATACTACATTATTTATTTCAGATATCAGATGCAAACAAGATAATACCCTTCTGTAGGCATACAAGCCATTGCCATGGAGGCCCACAACAATGGTGATAGTCATTGTTAAAAAAACTGCCATACATTCTAACTGTTACTGAACAGGACACTTTCCAAGGCACACATGTGCTGACGGCTGCTGTTATAACAAACTAACAATGTTGGGTTTATGGGTTATCTTATTAACCTCAATAGTTCAACTGGATTTCTTTCTTCCAGATAACTCCCTTTTAGACATAGAACACGAACGTATAAACCCTATGTGTGTGTTTTTTCAAAATAAAGAGGTTTGGAGCATGCGTTTAGCTGCAAGACTTCATGCTATAACTGGAATACATGCCCTAAAAATAGTCCAATACCCACCACATTCTGCATGCGCCAGAAATATAAAATCATAATGCATGTGTGTTATTCACAATTGTTCCTCTGTTTTCGAAGCACAAATCCATACACTCGACAGGTCTGGGGTTAGAAAAAGAAAAGAAGGTCCTTTTAGTGGTTTTGTTACACTACGGAGAATCAATCATTGTATTGAAAATTACTACAATATAAACCTACACACAGAAATATTTCTTACACTGTAAATGTCAGCCCTAAACCTCAAGGAACAAAAGACAAAAGACAGTTCTTGGCCGGCTAACAGATCTACAAATTGATCTACTTTATTCCATGGAGTTGCTGGTTACATTTATAGGGGAGAAACCTCAACCCTGTTTGGCCAGCCCCCTAATCCTACTTGCTCAGGGCAGACCCCAGTCCTACTACTATTCAGACAGGGTTCTGTATCCATCTAGAGAATCCAGCTAGAGATCTTCTACAATTTGCCTAGATATCTTATCTACTAATTATAGAAGTACTATTCCTAATCTGACTCATTAGGACTCTAAGCCTTGGGCTGTTCTAAGCCTTCTCCAGCTATTAAAACAAAAACCGACTCTGATTCCTATTTAACCAGAGCACAGGTGCAGGATTAATTAGGTAACAGTAAACAGGGAATAAGGTTTGCTATCAAATTCTCAGATTAGTTCCAAGAACAATGATATTACATTGGTAAATTTGTTATGATAAAGTTTATCTAACAATCTTCCCTCTGACTTGCATGACAGATTGGCAGTTCAACGTGCTATGTGCCAATATGGCATCCATCTGATATTCTGATGAAACCAAGTCTTATCTTGGAAGGCTGGATTAGCTAGGAAATGGGAATAAAGTCTTATCTTGGAAGGTTGGATTAGCTAGGAAATGGGAATAAAAAAGTATAGGTGAAATGTGATCACTTATACAGTGGTACTTTTGGTTTTACACAGTCAACAACCATGAGATGTGGAATTTGAAGTGTGAAGTGATGAATTGACAGGCTGACACTACTCTGAAGGAGCGCAATTGAAACCAAGAACAATGCCACAGTACTATTTTCGTACAGAATTGAAACAGGACCAATGAATCATGATATTTCTAAATGGTTAAATGTGCCTAGGATTGAGATAATTGGCAAGCTAAACTAAAGAAACTATATTAGTTCAAAATCTGCGTTGAGGAAAAAAGAAGTATTTTCTAAGGTCACGCAACCCCTGCTGATGTACGGCGTGCAGAAAAGTTAATGTAAACAAACCTGGTCGTGGATAACAATTAAACACAGTGATGCACAAAGCTACAAACTTTATGTTTCAAGGATGTGCTCATGCTCCTCCTTAATTCCACATGCTAAATCAAATTAAGCAAACACAACTTACTGTGCTTTTAGCTTCTCCAAAGTCCATACCCGCAGCCAAACACTGGCATCGGAGCACGTTTTAGGTTCCAATTGGGGCTTAATCACAGATTTTAGGCAATGCTACCGAAAACAACATATTCGCATGACACTAATCTATCAATATCATATTCAATCAAACTGGAGGTAACGAGTAACGACCACCCCAAATATGCTATTCAATCAAACACAGAGATTAAGAGTAAACACAGGTGCCAGGTATCAATTCTCTCAGATGCTTGCGATATTGCGTGATCCTATGAGCTAGGGGAAATGCCTCACTGGGACGGTGAAACCGGCACCAATTTCGTATTCACTGCAGAAAGACCAAGAGAAAGACTCCACTACGGATGCACACCAACCAACTGATAACACCATCGAATCGATCAGGGGAAGGGCACCACTGTCCAGTAATCTCACCTCTAGGAATTCCTGCGCGTATGCCCGAGCGAGAGCTGGGCCCTGATCTGGTCCACGAGCTGTTCCGCCGACCCGGCCGACCCCGCCGACTCCGGCGGCGAGAAAGAGTCCATGATCTCCGGCGGCTACCCCTTGTCTCGGGTATTGGGGTATCCTCGGTTCCTCGGCACGGTGAGCGGCGGCATGGGCCATGGCGTCCTGTGGGCTGAAACCCTAAGCCCGTCAAGTCCAAACGAATTATATTGTTCGGCTTCAAGGCCCATTTAATGGTCAAAATTGCACCCACCTCGTCCTGGTTACGTACGGGCCATTCCGTCTTACCTTTTGTGGGCAACAAGTACACTAGAGGTCCGTTTGGCACATCTTCAAATTTAGAATTTTTTAATTTTTTTGAGCTGGTCAAATCGCTGTGGATGGATTGAGTATTTAGTTAAGCAACCTAGTATTTATTTTGAAATAAAAATAAAAAATTAAACTATTTTATTATATCATATAAGCTCAAAATTCAGCATTAATCTTGGAATTAGAGACGTACTGAATAGGCTCTAGAATTACTAGATCCGGTGATCTCAAGCTCTCAAAATGTGTAATCATAAATCAAACTTCACACGGCAACAGAATGCAGTTTCGACCGGTATTGTTGGACATTACCACACCGTCGATGTGGAGCATCATTCATCAAATGCTTAGCTTTGCATATGAGTTTTGGCGAACCCAGTTACACATTTGTTTCACTATTACCCTCCTGTCCCGTGTCAAAAAATATTGGACAAGCTCGACGACGGCAGGCGGAGCCAAGGCCCGGCGGCCGGCGCCACACAGGCTCGCCGCCCGGGACGCTGCACCACTACAAAGACTTGTGTTACCGGCATTTTTCACGAGTCCATAGACACGCACCTACCCTAGGATCTAAAAAGTTTCTATGTCCGCCATTGCTCGAAGCGTGTTGCCGCTTTTTCCCGCATGGTCTCTTTCAGACTTTCAGAAATCAGTAAGAAGTAGGAAAGCACGCACAAGATAGATGACGCCGCTGCACTACACAGGCTGCGAGCTGCTGCGAAGCTGCACTTGCATCCATGTTACGTCGCCATCAGGTAGGCATCCTCTGACGCTGCACTGTTGCACTCCCATCCAACGATCTCACGTTGCAATCACATTAGCTCAAGCATCGTCCTCACTACAGCTATACATGAAGGCGAAGCCATGAAACAGCAAAGTAGCAAACTGGTCATCAGTGCATAACACAGGGAAGATAATTAATGTGGTAAACTGGTAATCTCTGTAGCAAATATGAGATGCTACTACATGTGTGTACGTTGCATGCAAGATCAGTTTTTTCTTCTGCCCGTGAATTGAAGCTGTGAGGCCAGTGGGCAGTGGGCCGTGCAGGTGCAGATGCAGGGAGCGGTAAGAAAGTGCGTGGAGAGAAAACGGTAAACGAGAGGGTATCAAGTATCGACACAGTGGTAAAGGACTTGGTGGTGCTGGTGAACTGGGGCGTGTGTGGCCGGTAGCCCGGTAACTCGCTCTGCCAGCGCTTTCAAAGCTAGCCATGCCAGCGCGAGGCATGCAAAAGCCTGCGACGAGGGCGTCCTTTGTAGCTAGCTAGCTAGGACTCCCTTGCCTGCCTCTGCACTGCACTTCACTGCACTGCGGCCACGCCCCCGCGCAAGATCAAAAAGTGGTCTAATCTAATGGGGGAGGAAAGCGCGCGCTAGCTGGGGAGCTGGGGGGCAAGGAGGAGACGCCTGTTCATGAAAGCAACAACGCATGCATGCAATGGCAGCTCTGCAGCCTCTGCAGCTGCTGCTTCTGCGCGCGGCTGCGCCCATCTCGATCTAGTCTCCACCACGCGCGGCATGCAGCTCGATCAGGCGATCAGGCGCTCGGCTCGCAGCTCGCCTGATGCGTGGCTGCGTCTGCTAGCTGCCGCCCCCTGCTCGCGCGTACGTAAATTAACCCAGGTGTGGCATGCATGGCACCGAGTACTTGCCTGCTGGCTGCTGCTACGCCTACGCGCCGGGCAGAGCACTGGGTATGTATGTGCAAGTGTTAACATGGCAGGATCTTCTGCTCGCTCGCTGCCGCTGCTCTGGTGGAACCGCCGAATTAATACGTACGTACATGAAACCGGAGCGTTTTGTGGTTGTGAGCTAGCGTTTTTTGGGGGGCGTACCGCATCACCTTTTTGGTCTCAAATGCCAGACACTATTTCTTCTTAGAAAAAAGACCTAAAACACTGAATCAGGAGGTACAAACCTTGTGCACAGCACAGCATGACTATTGGAGACGCAATATATAATAATGGGGGAAACCGTAAAACCTCAGTCATTAATACACGCGCATGATATCACGATCGATAACATTGCACATGATCAACATCGGAGACGATGTTTTCAGACTATCTACGCGGGAAGCAGTCCATGCACTTGCAAGTTGCAACTGTGGCGCGCGTCAGTGCCTGGAAATAGTTGGTTCGTCTTGCTACAATAATTTCCGGCCCTGACGAGTGACGAGTAGATCAGGACCACTGCGTGCTCTGCTTTGCACCGACCCCATGTGTCAGTGCCAGGCTAGCCTTTTAGGAATGGGCCCATCCTCTCCAGCTACCCCAAACTAATCAGTGGATATGTGGCTTGCCTAGCCTGGATCGATCGATGGCATCTTCCCTCTCCATCCCTCTTTCTGATGAGCCGTCATTTTCAGTTATTTTGGGACGAAGAAGCGGCCTTTAGCTTTTTTCGCCTTCAGAAATCTAAGCTATATAGCTAGCTATGCTGCCCTGCTCGCGCCCAACTTTCTCATCCTCCGGAGCTCGCCATCATCGTATTGCTGCCCGCCATGTCTGATGTTTCGATTCGACTTGCGCATGCATACCATGCCGCCTTCGTGGTAGCGTTTCCTGGCGCTGCTTGCAGATGATCTGCCAATGCGGCTTTGTCTCCATCTCATGCATGTAGTCATGGCACACAGCTTGCTGCTTGCTTCCATCTCTCCCACGCCCTCCCGGCTTGTGTCCGCAGTATGGTTACTGTGAATGAATATATGTGAGTATTCGAGTACATCTCGCTTTCCATGTGGCTGTACCTGTCGTACCGACTTAAACTTGTTGATGCCTGGTAGGCTGGTACCATGAGCTATCTAGATGCTAATTTACTTTGCTTGCATCGCATCACATGATTGGATCAATCATGCCGACATGCGA
>KE373154.1:30542-49012 GCA_000418225.1 Zizania latifolia | reverse complement strand
GTCTGTCGAAGCTCTAATGAGGCGCCGGCGGGTCAGACCTAGCCCCTGGGACGAGACTGTAGAGGCAGAGCACTAGCAAAATTCTAGAACATGAATCCTAAAGCAATGGAACGATTATAAGTAAATGGGCTTGATAGATCTTTTATTTTAGATAATTCGGATAGAAGTTATCTAGATTATTTGAATTTGAATCCGTATCCATCAGATACCGCTGATATCATATATGTTTCTGTATCCGAAAATAAAAATCCAAATCCGTATAAAAAAATATATATCCAAAATAGAAAATCTAGATTCGAATCTGTTTTTATTAAATTGAAATGGAAAATATCCTAATCACTTTCAGGCTTATATGCCTGTATGTGCGTGGGTACATCTCTGCAAATTAACAAAAGGCTGCGATGTACTGATGTTGATCATCATGTGGAGTATATAAAAGTAGGTATAGGGGCACTAACGTACTCACATAAATTAAAGCTGCGAGCTATCCTGCTCTTGGACTATATGTCCTGAGCGTGCATGGAGTAGCTAGCTATCTGCAAGCCTGCAACTGTGTGCCCTTCCTTCTGCAGTTTTAGTTGCTGCCGTCGACCACAGCTCGCACATGCATGCATGACAGGAAGAACGACTGGACGCCGACAGTTAGCAGTACATGTTTGATTACCGCTAAATCAATCTAGTAACCATGATAATTAACAAGTTAGTACTATCTAGCTATTAGTCGATTAATTTGGTTAATTCTACTTTAATTTGGGTCGTCTAGCTAGTATGTGCTGCCGTTTTTCCAGGGCTTTGTGGCCGCTTGCCGCCGTGATACTTGTAGTATAACTTGCGACTCTTACGTCGCGCGCGTGCAACAGCTCATCAGATCTGGACTTCCGGTGTAGAGTACGGTGGAGTTACTGTAGCAATTAAAATTTATGGCATTGCCATGGACGGTGCTCCATATGGTGACAACTAGATCATTGCTCGAATTGAGCAGAGTCTTTGACAATATCAGTTTGTATTTGGCTAAGTCCTTTAAATCGAGATATAAGTTTCTATTTGGCATATTTTCAGATCTAGAATTTTTTAGTGCTAGTCTAACCTAACTCTAAAAATCCTAAATTTAGAGCTGTGAATGGATTGAGGATATTTAGTTAAGTAATCTAGTTTTTATTTTAGACTAAAAATAAAAGTTTAAACTATTTTATTATACTATATAAATCTAGATCAGTATAAATCTCAGAGTTAGAGCTGTACTAAACATACCCTAAATATAAGTACTAGTAAAGATTACATACACCGTATTCATCTCTGGTTAGTGGTGACAACGACCATGAAAGAGGGAGCAAGGGGTTAAATAATATTGGGAGGAAATGAGGAACACAATTTAAATGCATTACCGACATAAAAAACCCAAACAAGGGGACTCACGTACGTAGTCCAAGGTTGCATCCTACCAATTTGCTTGCAACGTGTAATTCCATCAGAGGGGCCATAGGTGGAATAGAAATGGGGAAAGATTTCTCCTCATGCAGGACACTTGGTTCAAGCTAAAAATTTAATTTGTTAAATCAACAAATCATCCATACCTGTCACACTGGTAATGGACTAATGCCCACACTGCCACACATATATGACCATCAAAACAAATCATATACATAAACGGTCGTTTAAGATTGTGGAATTCACGGCACGCAAAAGTGGGTTGGCACATGAGGCATTTCACGTGATGGGTTTCATGGAGGAATAAGCGGATGTCTCGACAGTGCGACAACAGTGATTTTGGTGCCAAGTGCACCGGGATTGTATGGTACATGACTATCTTCAGTCTTCACCGACTCTCAAATCTGGTTCCGTTCGCTACTGAAAACGCATGTTTTATCGAGTGTCAAAGGATTTGCCGAGTGTATTTCTTTGAACACTCAGCAAAGAGCCAAATACATCTAGTGTCGAAGGAATACATTCGACGAACATTCAACATTCAGCAAATATGAAGAAAAGACACTCAGCAAAGACCATCCTAGCTATTTATGTATATCTACCATAGAAAATTCACACGTCGCCGCTTGTGTTGAGTCAGTGAGTTGGGATGTCCGAGCTAGCATTGCTACCTCCTAAACCCATGTGACAATCTCTGATGTCGGTATATCACAACCCAACAAGGTTGAATGGACGCATGCATGTGGAGGACCTTGTTTAGGTGGTAGACAAAATTTGCAACACAGAAGGACGATAAAAAACAAAGGTACATTGTGTAAGTTAAGAAAAGGCTAGCCCACAGTTTAGTTCCGTTCGAACTTCATGTGAAACTACTCCTATGAACCTCCTCGGACCGATAGACTACATATTAGCTGTGAGTAAAAAATATTTTCAAACAATAGCGCCAATGAAACCCAAAAATACTTTAGTCAAGTTCAACATCGATATTGTAGGAATCAATCACTACCCTGTAGCTTTAATTGTTCCCTCCAATGTTTTAAAATATTTAATTAATTATACCCGGCAAATTAAATCGATCTCTATCACTCAAATCACAATGCCTAGCCCAACAGGTGGTGGTCATATTTTTCGGTCATCTTCGTTCTTTAGGATTCAGCAACGTAGAAAACTAGGGTTAGCCGAGTGCCACAAGTCCCTTTTACACTCTCGTTGATGAATGGCCTGATCACTTCATTCCTTTTTTTCTTTCCTTTTCATTATTAATTGTTCTGACTATATGTTCGAATGTGAAATCCGTATTAATTAATTACTCTATCTGGATTTCCTATATTGATGATTCAATCTTCAGCAAGGTTTGTACAGGTTTGGACGTGTATGTCTACTCGTAACGTGATAAATATGAGTAAGTGCATCGATTAATAGAGAAACAGGAACTTAACTGTCAGCTGGCCCGTCGCCGAACACCCGTATATTGTACGGAGAATCAACTATAGGATGACACATAGCCAATTGACTTAGCCATGCATGTAGAACCTGGCATGAAGGGTTCAAATTTCAAAACGACCAGTCAGAGATATAAGATTAATAATAGCTAGATATATACAGGTTTTAATATATTATAAGAGATGCCTAGCATGTATATGGTGTGCAATTAACACACAGATATATATATATATATATATATACACACACACATGCATGTATGTGCATATATATACAACTTTAGCTTTGCTTACTAGATTCTGCAGAAGAAATTAAAAGGTAATTGTACATCACCTTACCACAAATCATTTTTGGGGGGAACCCAACACATCATGCTTGAAAGTGTAGAAATAGCATGATCGACACTAATTATATACTACTATACGTTTACTCTCACAATTTTGTTATTGTTGTCTTAGTGCGTATCCTTATAAAGGTACGCACAATTCAATGACACAGACCTTCATGATATTCCATTTCATATGAACGACATGGAGTTAAATGACAAACACTTTGATAACACGCTTGTGCATATACGCCAATTAATAGTAAGTTCTTAGATTCTCAATTATTACACCTTCATGGCTCATCTCCCTAACTACAGACAAAATGCCTATGGAGATCAACTGTGGAACTTTCTTGTCAGTGACCCAACTAACTATTGTAGTATTGTATACTCCCTCATTTTCCATTTACTTGACATCATTGACCACTATGGTTTTAACTTTGACCACTAATAACTTCTAAGTATTTAGATTGTATTTAATAAAAGTTGTTTGGTTGTATTTATGATGCAATTATCATATACTTTTAAGTATTTATAAATGCATTGCTAAAAAGGAGGTAGTCAAATTTAAAGTTAAATAATGCTTGGAGACAAGTATAAATAGGAAAGGAGGGAGTATATACTAATTTTTTAATCTACAGATCATCTTAGCATAGCTAGCTATTCCCATCATGATGATACACATATGCAAAAAGAATTAACAAATCCTCAATTTTCGTTGATTTATATATTCCTCAAAATTAAGTATATATATAATTGATGGTCAGGCATTATATGTATGATACTCACTTTTAAAAAAATGAAATTATGATAGTATGTCACTTAAGCCTTTATATTTTGGTACGGTATAGTAGGCAACTATTTAAACAATACATAATTAAGCTAGTGCATTTCTCTAAAAATGATAGACAAACACATATAAGACAACAATAATCATATCTAGTATTTTTCTATTGCATCACCAGCCTCTGTGTGTGTGTGTGTATATATATATGAACCGTTATCCACATCAATATTATTAATCCTATACAGACTCCAGTAAAAAGGTTGAAACTATACATGCATCAATGAAATTATCTATCATAAATGATGATGAAATTATAACGAATTCTTAATTGACCACTCAATCTGATTATCTCGTATACATGTTAGTATTTTCTAATTAATAAGTACAATCTGAAGTAACTATAAACAAGTAATATCTCGATCGGTTTTCGAGCGCTGTTTATTATTTTGACAAGCAAATATTGTTGCCTACACTCTGTAATAAATAAATATAGCTTATATAGGGTCCACATCAATTTTCACATATATATTTTTTACTAATGCATGTAATGTCTAATATATATTCTACATGCGAAACCACATCATGTAGTATATCAGCTATCAAAATCTTACATTCTATATTCTAAGCTAGCTAGGCAAATAAGCGTATCATGCATATATATGCTTAATTATAGTTTCAGTACTTCCATATATAGTTATGTTACGAATGCATGCATATTGAAAAAACTACTGTGCATGTCATCAGCATGCACTACGCAGACATATATGCATCCAGCAGTGTTAAGAAACATGATAAATAGATTGTTATCAAAGGCTGAACTAACCTCTCTATATAACAATGTTTACATATGTCTATCAATTTTTTGTGTTATTTTCAACCACTACTACTGGAAATCAGTAATTTGCCATGTGTCCTTATCACACGGTGACACCCCAAATGCACTCAGCAAAGGGTTCATCGAGTGTTATACTCGGCGAAGAACACTCGGCAAACCTTTCATAAATGGACGACTAAGAATCAAGAAATTTGAAGAAACACACAAACAGTTCGTTGAACACAATTAGTTTATATATGGTTCGTGTGTGTGTGTGTATACACTCCACATTATATGGATGAGTGTTACCCTTAATTTTATCGTCTAATTCTAGCACTAGTCAAATGTCCCAACATATCGAATTCCGACTTCCAGCAAATTTTCACATACAGTTTTCAATGCTAAAACTTATTGCACAGAGGTCCAATAATACATGCAACATGAATGACTCTTCTAGGAAAACAAGATGTTGCATAGATATATATATGGGCATACCGACATGATTTAGAAAAACTGTAATGAACTTGATGCATGGTCTAAACTTTTTTATTTTAAAATACAAAGTAATTGTTATTTCTGAAAAAAATGGGAAATTTATTGCCTCACTAGTAACATCATCTACAACCCTAGCTCGTGACTTTGGTTCAAGAGGTTCAATATTATAGTAATCTGCATATATGAAAGGGTTCCCCGGCCGTGGATTTCTCCGCGAATGGAATGTTGACAGCGTTGGATTGCAAAGGTCAGGCATGTCCTTGTATATACGGAGTAAAGTTTTCGTTTAAATTAACGTTGAGAATTTCTAAACAGCTTTATGGCTTCGAAGATGATGCTAAGTTTCTAAATTAACCACATATGGCTTCTAATTGTGAGGGATTAGTTCTAAAACCAGCAACTTTTTTGCTCCGATCCCTCTTTAATTTAAAATGTATATAATAAATTGCACAATGATGAAAAATATGAGTTAGTTATCTGACAAGATGAAAAAAAAGAGATTCTCAAGTTTCTCTAGATCAACATAAAGAATCCATATGCAATATGTGTACATGTTTTGTGAAGCACGATTATTGGAAGATCACATAAATGTGAGTCTATATATAAGAGGTGTAAATTAATTAAATTACTCTTAAGTAACAATGGATAGGCTAAGTAAGCACAACACAACACAACAATTAATATGGTGTTAGGTATAGATAAGAACTAAGAAACTATGAATGATGGATGGATTCAAAAGGTAAATTAAAATAGGTGAATTCTAGCACATATTTAATTATACATATTGAAGAAGGTAGTGCATCGATAGATTCTCTCGACTATGATATCAAATCGCCGCAATAAGCTTTAGAGGTTCAACATGGACGGACTGCCCGCAGTAAGGTCAGCAAAGAAAAAGAAGGGAACAGCCATGCAAAGGAAAGGAAGAAGAAGCAGACATTGCATATAGACAGCGTCCTCTCTTGTTTACTTCTCCATAACTCCCCAATCCCTTTTCCAGCATACAATGGACAAAAGTACTTATGTAAGCAGGCACAACATCTATATGTATATCTATTCTAGCCTTACCAGTGTAAAAGGATCCCCCCTTCTACACCTTGCTAGTTATGAATACCTATTGCCGAGTCAGTAGGTGGCATTGCTGCCATTGCTCCCAGCAAACATGCAGGCCGGCCGTACCTTCTCACTGCAGTGAAAAGAAGGGGAGAAGAAAAGAAAATAATGTGTGTGTATGTGTATACATAAACGCACTCTCTTTTTTACTGTGTCACCCACACAAAGGACAAGAATAGAATAGCAACCAAGACGACTCCTCCAAGAGATGCACATCTACTCGCAGCACTGTTCCTACTACTACAGCAACAGTAGGAAGTAAGTACTGAGGTCCTCCTCCCCCATAAATTCTTAAGAGACGTACAAAGAAGTTTTGAGGCCAGTTGCAAGTGCTCGGTGCCCCATCTTTACAGATTGCCAAAACCATAAAGAACTCTTGGAGTGTATGCCACATTGCCACTCAAGGCCCAGACAATCCAAACTAGACGTAATTTGGCCCGCTGTGCCGGTTAATTTTTGTTCTCCTTGGGTAAAAAACTAAATTAAAGCAATTAAAAGAAAAAAATACTTGATTTGTTTTTGCTTGTGACCACAATATGACCCATGCATATGATCAACAGATGATGCATATATATGTAGTATGTTAGGACAGAGCAAAGACCTGCAGTCCAGTACAAAAGTGTAGCGCAAAAGGCACAAAAATAAAAACAAGCTAGAATAACAGCTAGCATTCAGCACAAACTAAATGTAAGAGATGATGAGCAGTGCAGTACCAAAGAAGGGATCGAAGAGATAATTTAGAGATCAAAGGGCTGACCTGTAGTACTCTTAGTTGTAGACTCGTAGCTCCACATACATATATATGGACTGGGTGCTGTTGGCAATGAGGACAATCCGTCATCAATGTGATTAACTTGCCTTTTGGGAATTCTGTTGACACATCAATCTGAGGGGAGAGTAGAGATGGCACAAATATATGATGCAATAAGGGGGAAGCATATTGCAAATTTGGTGATGTGTTATCATATGTAAGGGAAATAAGATTCGCCTACCAAACTATGGAGGAATCACCTAGAAACATTGGAATGGAACAGAACAAAGAAATCAAGCGCAATAGTACTGGTGCTTGAACGGGAAGAATCAGATACCTAAACCAAATAAAAGCATTAATAATTCATTAATTCACCTAATTTATCTCTATATATTCTCAAACAAACACAAGAATGTGAATGGCAAGAACAAAAATGAAAACAAAAGTCAAGTGCTAACTCCTATGATCAAAGTTATAATGGAGAATTGCAAAAGGTGGAGAAGTAGAAGGCAGCGGACGGAAGAAAGACTTGTTGAACTTTCCTTTGGTAAGCTCTTGATCGAGGTCGCCTGAAATCTCCTTCACAGATCGAGATCCAACGAGGAATGCGCTTCTCTCTTGGACGACGAAGACGACAATGGGGACGAAGCGGCAGAAGACTCCACTCCAGCTGCACCAGCTGCGAAGTGCGGAGGCAATTCCAGCGACCTTAATGGTGGTGCAGGCCTTTGCCATCCGGGCATCCGTAGCGACAATGCATTGGCGTCGTGGCCGCTCGACTGGCCGCCGTCCGAATGTGGGTTGTCGAGGTTGACTCCGAACAGCCGCACGCGCTTCGCGGCCGCAGCTGGGTTGTTGACTAGCGGCACCGAGTCGAGAACCATGGTCTGGCTGGTCGTGACCACGGGACTCGGTTGCACCGTAATGTGAAGTGGATGAGGCGGCGGCGGCAAGGGCGGGTGCGGAGGCATCGCGGAGCCGAAGAACACGAGTTGCCTCACCGGCGGGGCGGTGTTGATGTTGCGGAAGTCGAAGCCCTGACGAAAACGGTGATGCTCGTAGAGCGTGGCAGGCGGCGCGGGCGGCATGAAGAAGGCGCCCGAGCCGCCGCCCCACGGTCCGTAGGGCGAGGCGGAGGACATGGGGAGCGGCAGGCGCGGGAAGCGGTGCGGGTCGCGGACGTCTGCGCGGCGCTTCCAGTCGATGAAGAGGCGGTCGCGCGAGGTCTCGACGGCGCCGCGGGAGAAGGAGACGGTGTCCCCGGCGTCGAGTCGCTTCTCCTTGACGAAGCGGCTCCAGCCCTTGGTCATGACGTAGCTCTGGCTGCTGTTCCAGTAGGAGTAGCGGAAGCGCCATAGCTTGCCTGTGCGGTCCTCGAAGCTGAGGAGGAGGCCCTTCTCGTTCGCCGCCGAGTCTAGCGGGAAGTACTTCTCCGCGTGCTGCTTCGGGATCACTAGCCGGTTCAGCTTACCCACGTCGCTCGGTGTCACCACCTTGTCGAACATGTGCTCCTTCTCGATCAGCTCCACGTCGTCGCCGCCTCCACCGCTCCCAGATGCCCCCGCGCCGTCGCTCGAGCGAAAGGGAGAGCCCGACGCCGACGTGGACGCCGCCGCGGAAGAGGCCTCAGCAGAAGGAGAGACCGATGTCGGAGAGGACGACGAGGCGGTAGCCGCCGCCGCCGGCCCCGTCATGAAGGAGATCTCTCGCGGGGAGGCCTCCGCCTCCACCTCCTCATCCTCCTCCTCCTGCTCCCGCTCCCTCTCCTGCTCCCCCTCCCCTTCTTCCTCTTCCTTAGAAAACCTACCACTCGTTGTAGTAAACTCCATAGCTAGCAGTATCTATACCTCCTCGCGGCGCCGCCCTCCGCTCCACCGCAGCTGCCACCACTTCGATCCCCTCCCCTTTTCCAGCCTGCCCCTATCGCCCGCGGCGGGGAGATGTGATGGCGATGCGGTCCAGAGGCGGTGCGCGGCGCAGCGGAAGGAGGGGGGAGCCCGAGCGAACCGAGCTGGGGAGCCCGAGAGGAGACAGAGCGAGAGGAGGACGGGGATCTATCCAGCCGTGGTATGGTACGAGCTATCTATCTACCTACCTTCGCGGCGCTCGCGTCTGCGAACGAATTTGACCGGCTCGGACGACACGCGCGGGGCGGAGAAGGCTCCGGCCGGTTTCACTTTCATCTAGCCAGCGGCGGACGCTGCTGTTTGGACCTTGCGCTGCGCGATGCGGGGATTTCGTTTCGATCGTCGTGGTGGCGACAAGAGAGGACCGGGGGAGAGACGATGTATGCAAGTATGTTGTAACTGTAGCTTAGGCTCCTGCTAATTACGTATGTCAAGATTTTTCAAATATATAGATGGCGTTCATCTATACAATCTCCGATCACTACCGAAAACAGCAACTTCGCCGAATGCCGTAGAGTTTACCAAGTGTATTTTCTCGGACACTCAGTAAACAGGTGTTCATCGTCTCTAGGTTAGCCGAGTGCTATTTGCTGAGTATTTTTCGGCCTTTGCCGTGTGTCGACGGCATATGGCAAATAATGGAATTCCGGTAGTGAATATACATGTTTTTACTCTATTTTTTATTTATAAAATTATTAAAGGTTTATCTACCTGAAAATATATTTTTATGACAAATCCACTATTGTCAATTTCGCATATCAAATTCTGGTATTTTTTAAGCTAAAAATGATTTAAAATTTGAAGTTTGAGTAGATGTATTTTAGGAAGGCAGATGTGAGAACAAAGTTAATAGGTAATGGTAATTAAAATTCTGGTATTTTTTTAAGCTAACAATGTTTTAAAATTCCGGTGCTGCTGCTTTTTACCTATTTTACTTGTTCGTATAGATTCGTGAGATGTGAAAAAGCTGCTAATGCAGTCGTGTTCCGGACTATGAAGGGAGGGAGGGACCTGCATGCCCTAGAAGATTCCTGGAAGGTGACTGTGGAGTTGGAGTAGTGGAGCGGTAGCACCACCTTGCTTCTGAGTGGTGTATATTGCCTACTATATTTTAGCAGTATTGTATTTGCTGGTCCTAATTCTGCATGTCATCTGTATTTTGGTCGTGTAAAACCTAGCCTCGATTCACAACCCTACACAAGCTGGAATAGCCACGAACTGACGGTCACATGGTTCCTGGTTATAAAATATCTCAAGTGATGCTATCATTTGCAGCATATGAAATGTTCTTCAGAGTTCAATTCAGAGCACACTGTGGTCCATAAGAGGGACACATACACTTTCTCCCTTGACCACAGAAAGAGAGCGGAAGGATCATACACATGGTGGTGAGAAGAGCATAGAAGAGGCTATGAGAGGGGAAAAAACAGTGGTGGATCCATGACAGCGATGCTGGGTGCAGTGCTAGATAATGGTGCACGCGACGACGACGATTGTTACTGACCAAAATGACATGTAAAGGTGATGCATCAGGCGAGAAGGGAAAGAATATAAACTGATGTAAACAGGCACGAGATCGAATTGGCGGTTCAGTGGACAGCAGCAAAACGCTGTGTGCATGCTAGATGATGGGGAGACAACGGTTACTGACCAGAATTTAAAAGGGAAAGGGTATGGTATCTATTGATCGATGCAAACGGACGTGAGGATTAGCGACCACAGAAGATTTGGCATTTGAGTGTCTTTATGATCTAGTCCATGATTGAATTAACTAACCCTAGTGTGTTGCTTGGAGGTTTAATTTGTGGATTGTAGGACATCGGATCGACTCCGATAGTTTTTGTGTGAAATGCCATCCGTAGAGTCACTACCGAAAACAAAGTATTCGTCAAGTGTCTCTGAGGATTTACCGAGTACAATACTTGATGAATCTTTCACCGAGTGTTTTCAGGAATTTGCCGTGGACACACGGCAAAATCCTAGTTTATGGAAGTGAGTATTTATATGTCAATTGAAACAGACTCCACAAACTTTGGCAGTGAGGCAAGAATGTCAAGGTGTTTGCCACGTCATTGAGCGTCCGGCCCTAGGTATATCTCTCCATTCGGTGTTCGGTATGCAACACATGGATATTGCTTTTGCAAGTATAATTCAAAGACTACGCGTAAACGTGGCTCTGTTAAAATTTTGCAAAATTAGTGCCCGAAGTAAAAGATTTATTACAAAATTACTACATCCGTCCTAAAACATAGCGTCTTTTAGAGTTCAAAATCTATCATAAACATAGCAAGTAATTATAAAATATCAATTCTATCTTTAAAGTACATATACCATATTTAGACATTATTACTTATTACTCATCCAAGCTACTTTTGTCACTACACTCACTCACCTAAAAATGTATTATATATTTTCTTAATATATATCTTTAAGTCGAAAACTTATTATATTTCAAGACTTAGGAAGTAGGAAGTAGTAAGGGCTTATTTAATACAGTTTCAACTCTGAGATTTATGTTAGATCTGGAATTTATATAGTATAATAAAATAATTTAAACTTTTATTTTTAGTTCAAAATAAAAATTAAATTATTTAACTAAATACACTAATCCATTTATAGCTCCAAATCTACGATTTCTTGAAGCTAGATTAAATCAGATTAAAAAATTCTAGAGCTAGAGCTGTGTCAAACGGAACCTAAGGGCCTGTTTGGTATAACTCTAACTCTGAGATTCATGGTGAATCTGGTGTTTGTATAGTATAATAAAATAGTTTAAACTTTTATTTTTAATCTAAAATAAAACTAAATTACTTAACTAAATACTCTCAATCCATCCACAATTTCAGATATAGAATTTTCTTAGAGTTAGGTTGAACCAATTCTAAAAAATCCTAGAGTTAGAGTTGTGCTAGACAGAAACTTAAGTAACATGAGAGAGAAGCAAGTTTTACTGTATCTAGTGTAGCTTCACAAAGGGTGGTTACAAGGATGGCGGGAGATGGTGGGTCCATGAATCAACTGGTTGGGCTCATGTGAGCTCGTCCTTGTCATGATTTGGGGATCAAATATGACACGCCTGCCCTGCTCCCACCATTGAAGGGCTGCTCGTGTTCGTGTAGAGTCGGTTCGTAGGCGGCAACCAATCGAGGCCAAACCACAACATTCATAGCTCTGACAGATCTGCAGAAGATAATACTTGTATTGTTTTTCATATATAGTGTGTCTACGTACGCAATGCACTGCAAATTAATTTCTGGCAAGCTTCCGTACGCCTTTGGTTTTTATCATGCTAGTTTATGGGAACAGGGAGCAGCTTAAATATAAGTACAGATGCCCTTCTCTCTTTTTTTTGACAAACCGATCTGTATGCTCTCACCAAAAAATTCCGAATCTCACATGGAAGAAAGAGAATATGTTTATTTTACCCGAAGATTTTGTAGATTTGGCTGCTGAGAATCTGCATAACCTGGTGTTTTTTAGCTTTTATATTTTAGTTCATTTTTAGATTCTATGGCTACTACTGATTGTTATAATCTGGGTTCAGAATCTATACAGTTTGTTTAAATTTTAGATTCTAGAAATGACTGTAGCTAACAGAAGCTAAAACAAATAGGCTCAGAGTCAACTGTCCTACATGTACTTGTGGCAATCAAATTAAATTTCGGCGATGGAATTATTTCCGCTCAATCCATTCAAAAATTTTACAATAATGTTTTTTGGAACTGTTGAATGGATTCTGATTCTGAATCAGAGACAATCTTGTAACTTGGTTTTGTCTTTCTAAATTCCACGCAGACACGGTGCAGGGAGTTGTAATTATTCCATCGATGACAATCCGTTGCAAGCACAGAGAGGTGGCAAGTACTATTCCACCAAAGACGACACATTGTTAAGGAGATAGCGTGATGGGACATACATGGCGCTTGCACTCATACGGTATCTGAACAGTACATACAGGTGCAAAACTGCAAGAGTCTCTTTCAAATATCATATACGGAGTAGTTTATTGAGTGGAGGTAATGATTGATACGTGTGCATGGTGTATGGACCCGGTTCACACGGAAGAGATGTCTGTCTGACGAGACTTCCCCCGAGAAAAGGCCAGTAAGGTTCCACGTTCCAGAGACCTTCACCCAAACTACCTGCCCATCCATCCATCCATCCATCTCCCCCCTCTCTCGCTGATGAGAATGAGATGCCCACGCTGATAGGATCATAGGAGTGAGACGATAAAAGCTGAGTGTATTTCACTCACTGGTCTATTCAGTATAACTTTAATTTTAAGATTTATGTTTGATCTAAAGTTTGTATGGTATAATAATTATCTATAGCTTAAGATCTAAGATTTCTTTGAGTTAAGTTAGATTAGCTCTAAAAACTTCTGAATCTATTATTGTGCCAAATGAGACATGAAACCCTCTGAAAATGTTCCGTGTCTAAAATCTCGTTTCAAAATATAATTATTTATATGCCGTTCCATACTCTATCTCATATAGATTTTTTAAAAAAATTAGATTGATTAGTATTGTAAATAAATGATTAGATTTATCTTATTTATAATGTCAGTTCTAAATTTTAGTTAAATTAATTGTGTTGTACAACTTATTTAATTGGAACCTATTATCATGCGCACATTACCCAAAGGAAATAAGCTAGAAATCAACTACTCATTTGACAAAGTGGATGGAGATTAAGGCTAAGTCCTCCTTTGAAATGAAGAATTTTTAGAAAATTAAAAATTAATCCTATAAACTATTTATGTTAGCCATAACGAGTACAGATTTTAAATTCATCCTATTTTGTATCGTTACATTCCTATGCCAAATGTCTTGTCATCTCAGTGATTTGATCTATTTTAATCCTTCGATGGTACGTGCCGGCTGCTGTTGGTGCAGGGCAGCCGTGCAGGGAAAGGACGTCGTCCGGTGAGGTATAGAGCTACGAGCTCGCATCAATTGGCTGGCCAGCGCCGAGCGCCTGCCTGCACGTCCAACTGATTGGCGCCTCTCTTCGATTGGTGGATCTGCCTCTCAAGTCCCAACACGAGCTTTAAGGTTATTTACACCTATGTTTCTCCTTAATCAACTGCAACTCTGCATCAAGTGGATCACTCTCAAGGTACTATAATAGGGTTACTCTCCCCAAATTAATCAACTAAACAATAAGGGAAATAGCTCTAAATGTGAAATAGTTGTGAAGGTGGGAAAGGTAGTTTCACCATTTGTTTTTAAAATATTAACAATCTAGTAGCATTTCGTTAATCATTGTCATGATCTCTTAAACTCATCGTACTGACATGTTACGAAGCTTATGAAATGTAAGCACGCACAAACCTTTATGGTTGTTTACATGGCTACATTGCACAAGCTCATAATCTTCCATAATGTGACATGAACTCCCTCGTCCTCTCGAACCCTGGCTACATGTGGAGGGAGTAGGTGATTGTTGTGGCTGATTATGTTGAAATAGTGGTTCCTTTTATAGCATATCCTTTAGCACGAGTTGAAATTATAGTTGATACTAAAGGGGTAGACGAACAGTCGAGCACAGAAACCTAACCGAGCGTACACGTATTAGTACCAAATGGGGTATCCAGTTTACACTAAAAGTTTTCTCTCTAGTATCGGATAGTATCTCCACCCGGTACTAGATATATTAGTACCGATCAACGTCCCTAACCGATACCAAAAGTTTTCTTTTTAGTACCGAGTGGTGTTCCCACCCGGTACTGGAAAGAAGCTTTACTACCGGTTATAACTCCCAATGAATTTTCGTGTCCTTTTTAACCGTTGCATGCTATTTTGGTACCGGTTCAAATTTGAATGGATATTAAAGAGTTGGATAAAAGGTTAATTCGCTAGCAGTGACACCTGCAACCAACTACAAACTGGTGCTAAGATTAAATCCTCTTTACATACTCTATCCGAGATAGTTTTACAACAAGAGGGACTTGCATGTAAATTAAATGCATTGTCCAGTGCTGCATAGGCAAGACTTTTGGTAAGGGCAGTCCCGTATCTATAAGTGATATCTTATTTTCATTTTTTGACATCACTCATATATAGACACTACAACTCTCAATGAATAGTTTCTTAAAATAAATTTATATTCAATCATATATCTTATCTTTTTTCTCTTAATTTTCTTATTTGCTTCTTTGGATATCGTGTATAACTGGTTTTTGTATGAGACACTGTAACCTCAATAAATTATTTATCAAATCAGATTTTTGACTGACATTATAATATAATTAATTCTAAGAAATTATCCTAGTTAATAGGGTTGCGAGTGACTAACCGATCGGGCGGGCAGGTGGGCGGCTCCACTGCGAAGACAAGTCGAACTTAGTCTGACAAGAGAACCGAATAATGCACAAGAAAATGGTGTTCTTTATTTGACTTTTTTTGGAGATGGGACAATGGGGGAGTAGAGTGGTGCGCGTGCTCCGGCTTGAATCGAGAGAGAAAGAGAACCGGAGCGAGAAAGAGAAGGGAACTGACAGTACTACGCGTACCTGATTGCTACGCTCGCCTAATCAGACCTGTGGATGGCAATTACCGGTACTAGCTCGAGTTTATTGAGCGTAAAAGATGCCGTCTCTGAAGACAGAAGCTAGCTAGGGCCTAGAGGGGATGAACACAATTGATGGGATTTTATGACTCCTGCAGATGCATGCTCTTCTGATCAGGAATCCAACATGCATGGAATTAGTGATCTTATTGACAAGTGGTACAATACAACGTTGGAGTACGTTTTGCCATAATTAAATTATAAATTAAGCATCAAAATCTGAGAGTAGGTTAGCAAACACATTCACGTCACACCAGTCTGAATTTCCTTGCCGAAGAGAAGAAGCTAGCTTAGGCAACAGGGATATGAACATTGCTAGTTCCACATAACAGCACGTGTAGTCGCAGTCCATTCTTTTTCTCGCTTTTTTATTATATTGGCCAGCTCATCATGTAAAGTATATTGTTACAGATCACACGGTGGCGCATGGTGAATTTCCCTTTTTGTGCAAAGTCTCTCGAAATAAATGGTAAGCTTCTATATATGGCGCCGAAGCCACTGCCCAGCACGCTTGATGACTTCTATTTATAAGCAAACATCATCATCATATGAATTTATTGTTGGTGTATTATCTATCAGTCTACCTATAGAAGGTATCCGAGACGTGGACCCTCGGTTCAACACCATTCTTAGAGACGCTGAGCTGTAACATTATAATACCAGTGATAGTTTCTTGGTGTTGATCTCTATTATTGGCTTTGTCTTTCAATGACTTAACAAATTCGTGCCATCCGATAGAAGAGCTCGGTGCCACTTCTAGTGATACTAAAATGTTATAGCTTAGAGCCATACATTCCCAAAAGCTCTAAACTGTGGATTCATTCTTGCAGTTAGTTTTTGCCGGGATATGTTTATGAAATAAATTTTTAAAAGGGCCAAATGTATAAATTATAGCAATAAAACTCTACTATTATAGAGATTTGGTTATCTATAACCACCAAGAAATGGCTTTGGTGTTTTACCTTCCTACCTCATATATCATTGATATAAATGATCCCACGTGTTATTGTCATGTAGTGACGACATAATTAAAGGGTCATGTGACAAATTATCAATTTTTTCACTATTATAACAGCTTGAGGTGTGACCAGACTATTCAACGCACGTTGTTGTCTTAGTTCTTAATTATATTGTTATAGTACAGTGATAACTGATAAGGTTTGTTAAGCGAGTAGTAGTACTATTTTGTTCTGCAGTTCGATCCCCAACTCGCAAACATGCTATCCCGATTGATGACTAAAGTACTAAACAATATATGAGTACAAGAAATGAGTACTAAAGATGAAGATATTAAATAAAATCGATGGTTTGTATACATTTACAAATTGATAATTATCCCAAAAGTTTGGATATACATACATACCCGGCTTGCAGTATCTCATTCTCACCAAACCAATCTCATTATCTAAAAAACCAAACCAATCCTATCTACATCAATTGGATAGCATGCAGCTAGCTAGATATTATTTAGCCTCTGATTGCTACCAATCAAAGCAAGGTGTTCTATCCCTATCAATGGTCTACTCACTACACAGTTAAAATTTAGCAACTCACTTAAAAATATAACTTTAAGTGACTTTTTATTCCACACTCTAAATTTAGAATCTTCCTAAAATAACCTCCATCCTTCTTATTTGATTTAGAAAGTTCTCTAAAATTTTGGACACTTAAAATATAGAGAGTGAGATTTAGGAACCGAGCAAGTTATTAGAGAGTAAGAAATACAGAGAATTTTTTTTAGAGAGCTTCCTATATGAAGATTTAGAGGCGTTTTCGGAGATGCTCTAATGCACTCTGTTTGTTCGTGCTTGATGGATATGCATGTTGAATATTCTGTGAAAGCAGGATTTCAGTTTGTTTAATTTTACAGGTCAATCTTACAAAGTCTTCTGTGCATATAGAAAGATTAATAACTAAATTAATCTCGGACGACAGCCTATATATACTGAACATAGATTACTCATACCCTGGACTAAGCCAATATTGTGGCTCTGAATATGCATGGTGCTCAATCAATGTGATATTTTACAAGTACTCCGTATAACTTGTATCTGTTGCGATCATTGAACAGTTGCAACAAACACATCTGTGAACTTCACCGGATCAACATCATACATTCTGTATTGAAATAACGACGGGGCAGGTACATTCCATAGGGTATGAGTGATTGCCGCCATTTTCTTATTTGCAGTATTATTGCATAGATAACTTCTTATATGTCACTAAAAATTCACTCATTTACTTATACGTCACTCACTCTAACACTGAGATATAGATCTCGAGACCACATGTCACTGAGAGAGCGAGTGTCATATAAGCACTACTAGAGAACGCGCCATTAGTACCGATTCTAAACCCCCCTTTTGTCCCGGTTTTCGATCCGGTACTGTCCATCCGAGACTAAAGGGGTAGCACATTAGTACCGGTTACTCAACCGGTATTAATACACCTATCTAGTCCCGGGTGGGGAACCCAACCAGGACTAATTCTCCATGCATTAGTACCGACTGAGACGCAGAGCCAGTACTAAAATCCATAACTTTAGTGCCGGCTTGACTTCTCAGCCGGTACTAAATACATAGTTTTTAATTGTTATCTACTGTGATCTTAGTTTTAAGATAATGATTAACATTATCTTAATTTTCATTATTTACGCTAAATTCTAGTCTTTTGATATAACTTGTAAAGTTTAATTTGGTATTTCTGTCTGATGTAGATAGGTAAAGTTTAGTTTAATTTTTGCTATTTTTTCATTTAATTTGCATCATACGTAATTTTTTGTTTCATTTCACACGGCAAAAGAAGAGAACAGAGTATAAAAGTTATCACTTTATATATAT
>KE373153.1:190196-204777 GCA_000418225.1 Zizania latifolia | reverse complement strand
TAATCATATACCACAAAAAAAAATTCAAAGGTACCAATTAAACAAATTTTGGGAAGAGTATGATCATGAACCAGCATGGTAGAGTCCTTGTCCTCCGTGGGACTTTGCTCCGTGGAGTTCGTTCTCGTTGTCAATGTCCTGCATCCAGAGGCGGACCTAGCGTGGGACATGGGGTACAGATGAATCACCAAAATTTTCTGGGGACGAACTGCTAGCTATCGGTACTTAGGTTAAGGCTGAGAGAAAGGGAGGTGTGGGTAGCATGAGAAAGAGGATATCCTACGAGTTCTCACCGGCGATGATGCGGCGGAAGCAGGACGCCCGCGCCGCAGCTCGCGGGATGGAGATCGGTGCTGCTCGGCGCAGGCGGCGGCGATGGAGACGGATCTCGAGCCGAGAGGTCGCGTGATAACCAATGAGTCGAGGCCAACTACGCTGGAGCGCTGGGCCCGTGGGCTGGTGGTATGCGGTAACAACCCCGTGGTCTTTCCGGTGACAATTCCCATGCACGTACGTGTCGGGACTCCCTGCACCTTGTACGGGCTGATCTCTTATCAACGGCCGATGATCATCAAGCTTAATCTCAATCAACTCAACACTAAAAGCTACAATATTTAACCAGTGGCTTCAAAGAACTTAACTAAAGAGATTTACCGGCTTGGATTGAGGAAAAAGGGCTTCACCACGGTCCACGGCGATCCCCTGCTACCCGAGGAGTCATCGGCGTGGAAGAAAGTTTCAACACCACAGCGACCAACGAGAACCTTTTCTGTTAGACTAGTACTACCGCAAATGGACTAGCATCATCGGATCAAGCTAAAAGACCTCGAGCAGGCCTAGCGACGAGGGACCTACATCAGGATTTAGGGTACCTCGTCGCCGGCAAGTTCTGGGCTAACGTGCTAGCTACCAAAACATGTTCAACTACGCGAGCACGAGCACATGCTACGGGTACCAGGAATCAGGGTATAAGATGGTACCTTGAGTGAAGCGGAGCAGAATGACGGCGTGGCGATGACGAGCAGGGCGAACGAACGCGGGTCGAAGAAGCTGGCTGAAAAACTGGAACCAACAAGGATCACTTATCATGTTCCCGGCTTTAGTTTGCAACATGGAGGCACAGAGAGGAGGAAATAGATGCCCACCAGGTTAGGACAAAGATGAAGTTCCAACGATGGTGGCACAGGTTGGTGGTTTTGGAGGGGTTTAGGGTTCGCACAAGGGAAGATTGGGATGGCGGTTTAAATAGACGGCCATGGAGTATCCGAGAAGCTAAGGTTTTGAGGATGTGCGCAATCGGCACTATGTCACGAAATGGCGACCGATCTACGCGCCGTTGGCCTGGACAGAATTATACCGGACAGGTGGCGACGCCAGATTGGTAGCGCCAATCCTGAGCTGGTCGCCAGCGCAGGTAGCTGACGCGGCACTGCAGGTCATGATCGACGATACTCACCGAAACAGAGAGGGAAAGTTCTTCGGTTGAGCATGGTGCAGCACAGGCTAGCACGCATGATCACTGAAGCTATGCCATGACAACTGATGCTCTGCTTGGCACTACTCAGATAGGAAAGGAATCAAATAAACTTCAAATCAGAGGGATTTTAGAAGTTTTATTGTGACCAAAGTTTTGAATAACCAAAAGTTGGATTAAAATCTTAAGAATGAGAAAGGAAAAGCTTTTGGATGGAGAATTAATAGTATTTTCTATATAAAGAAATCCTACATATACCATTCCAAGTAGGATCATTCCAAGTATGATGGTGCATATATGGAAGGGATACAACCCTCACCAAAATTCAAGTAAAACAAGATCACCTAACATGACAAGGCAACAAAGACCTACCTAAAAAAGATATGGTCATGCCTAATTTCACTCTACAAATCCTAGTAAGATTTGAAAGACTTAGGGGTATAAATATTAAGGCTCTAATGTCAAGGAGGGCAATACCACAACAGGCCACTTAAGCCAAACTCCCGAGAAGACAAATCGCAACAACGACTGAGCTCGCTATAAACCCCCACTAGAGGATTTTGATCCATATATTATACTCTATATATACATCCAAATATACACGCACAAATAAGATGCAATGCTATTACTTGATCAGGGCATAAAAAATATTTCTCTCTATGCGAGAGTCTACAAATCCTTAACTTGAAACAAATGACTTTGATATATACAAAATTAGAGTCTCGCTGTCAATGTCCTGCATCCAGAGGTGGAGCTAGCGTGGGACATGGGGTACAGATGAATCCCCAAATTTTTCTAGGGATGAACTGCTTAGCTATCGGTAATTAGGTTAAGGCTGAGAGAAAGGGAGGTGTGGGTAGCATGAGAAGAGGATATCCTACGAGTTCTCACCGGCGATGATGCGGCAGAAGCAGGATGCCCCGCGCCGCAGCTCGCGGGATGGAGATCGGTGCTGCTCGGTGGCTCGGCGCAGGCGGTGGCGATGGAGACGGAACTCGGGCCGAGAGGTGGCGTGATAACCGACAGTCCAAGAGGAGTCAAGAAGGAGCCGAGGCCAACTATGCTGGAGCGTTGGGCCCGTAGATTGGTCCCATACGTGTATACATGTCCAAACAGGCAGACCGGCCGTGTCGGCCTAAGGCCTGGTTGGGCATGGCCCGAACAGGGCCGTGCCTGTTAGGCATGATTGGTGTAGCGGGCCGTGCCGTGTTAGCCCACGTGCTATGCCTCTGGCCTAGGCATGGCCCAATGACCTCTTGTGTCGTGCCGGGTCGGCACGGCCCTTTATCGGCCCACTGGACCTGAGCCGGCCCAAAATCCTAGCCAAGCGCGACGGTGCCACGTGGCACTCGGCTAGTGGCCACGCGCAGGCGGCACCGCTACACCAGTCGGCCACATGCCACGCGGCACGACGCTAGTGGCCAGGTGCGGGCGGCAACAGTTAACATGCAGCCACACAGGGGTGGGTGAGAAACGAGGCGCTGTAAGCTTCAATGCGTGCTACAGGAAGTCAGGAAGCCACACATCTCATTGAAAATTTAATTGTTCTTTAGACTGTGCATGCGTTGGTTCATTGGGAGTAGAAAAGCCTCTTTACTAAGAGGAGAGAGAAAGCGTATGCAACAAATGCAGCAAGGCAGCATGCATGCATGCGCTGCGGGTGTAAAACGATGCACGTGGGAAACGAAGATCTCTAGCTGGAAAACGAGCAGGCGTGGCGAGCTAGGCAGGAACTAGAAAACAAGCGAACGAGGGCACGACGTGCTGGGCAGGAAACAAAGGGCGCCTGGGATAGAAAAATGGAAAACAACGGGACAACACCGAGCGTGTGGCTGGGAAAATGTGCGGGCCGCATGGGCCGTGCCGTGCTGGACCGGGCCATGGACCGTGCCGTGTCTGCCTCTACAGTAAATGAGCCGTGCCGTGCTGGCCTGACGTGCCAGGGTGCCGGCCCAAACACGGTATAGGTAAATGGGCTAGGCTAGCACATGCCATGAACAGTATACGCGTGCCTGGGCCAGTCCATTTCGACATGGCCCATCTGTTCATGTATACGTACGTGTCGGACTCCAGGTATGAGGTAACAACCCCGTGGTCTTTTCAGTGACAATTCTCATGAACGTACGTGTCGGGACTTCCTGCACCTTGCACGGGCTGGCCTCTTATCAACGAAGCTTAATCTCAATCAACTCAAACACTAAAAACTACTCTCTCCATCCTAAAATACAACCATTTCTATCATTTAAATTTTGTCCCAAATATAATAACTTTTACCATTTTTCTCCAACAATCTTCCCATTTTACCCTTTTGACTGTACCTGTGCCTATGTCTCACAGTCCAAAAATTAATTCCCCAACAACTTGGCTCCTGCAGTCCAGTGCAACCGAATCCCTTACTCCTGACCTCCTCCCAACGCCATCTCTCGACCTCCTCCTAGCACCATGTCCTCCCAGCGCCATCTCCTCCCAGCGATGATCTCTGGCGAGCACGGATCTCCGGTGAGTAGTGACCCCCTGGCGACGACGGGTGGGATCTGACTAAGCCCTGATCTATTGGCGGCGACGGTTTGGCGCCAGGCGGGCGCTGGGAGGCGGGGGCCGAGCGCCGGGCGGTGGGCGGCAGGGGGCGAGAGTGCGGGCAATGGAGGGCGAGCGTCGGGCGACGGGTGGTGACTGGCTATGGTGGACCACTGATGATAGTGGATCTAGTGGGCGACCAGCTGCGGCAGACCACTAGCGACAGCAGATCTAGTGGGCGACCTCCTGGCAGCGGCGGGCGGGATCTGACCGAGCCTCGATCTACTGGTGGCGGTGGTCGGGCGCTGGGCGACGGGGGTCGAGCGCCGAGCGGTGGGTGGTGGGGAGCGAGCGTCGGGCGAGCGCCGACGATAACTGATCTGTAGGCGACTGGCTACGGCAGACCACCAGCGACAGCGGATTTGGTGGGCGACTGGCTGTGGTGGACCACCAGCGACAGGCTGCGGTGGACCACCGGCAACAGTGGGCAGAGTTTCTATGGTGGACCACCAGCAGCTCCCTGGCCAGCAGCCACACCACCGGCGTCGTGGATCTGGTGGGCGACCAGCTGCGGCGGACCACCAGCGATAGAGGACAGAGCTTCTAGTGCCATCGATATGGCGGATAGGCGTCCTGTGCACGCATGAGGAGTCTGGCGATGGGCTGGCGGCTGTGCGGTAGAGTCTTTCAACGGTACAGGGCAGGATGCCACAGTTAGTTGAGGCTACTGATGATTCCCCGCACGCCATGGCAGAAGATGATTTGATGGATGGTGCCAACCGACGAAGATGCAAGCAGCAAGGAGTGAGAGGCCATCGAGTACAAAGCGACAGGGGTGGTTTCTGGCTGGCCCTCAAGGGGGAGAATATGGGAGCCATTGTTCAAGAAGGGACATATTTTGTGCAAGATTCAGATGAGGGTGGTGCCGATGAGTTCCTCTTCGTGTCAGAATCGGATGACGAAAGCAGCATCGATTCACAACATTTTAGTGGAAGAAAGAGAAGTGTTGGTGGGGAGCAGCAGTCCGAGGATGACCTCTTTGTCCACTCCAAGCAACAGCCCAGGGGGCGCCCTGCTCCAACCATCATCAGGAGATGAGGACTTGGATGGATTTGCAGTCACTCGTAACAGTATGTTAAAGCTTTTACTTCCCATCTATTACGTGCTGAAACCTTGCAAATAATGGTATGAAAATATATGAACTCTAGGATTGTTAAGTTTAGTACTCACTGTGGTAATATGTACATAAGGTTTAGTGCTAGCATCAATATTATAAGTGCTAATATGTATTGGGAGTATATAAGGGGTAGTGTCTCTAGGAGTAGGTGACTAATATTACTAATGGATCTTGAACCTGTGCTCACTGTGGTAACCTTTTTTGTTAATTAAATGTATAATTAACCTCTTATGGCTACTTCACATCATCTTTTGGATGGCTTAGATGTACTATAGATGACTGTGCCATTAGGTTATTTCTATGGTTTTTGGTGACAATGCAGTGACTTCTCTTTTTTAGCCCAACTTTTGAAAAGGAAGCAGTGGTGACGAGGGTTCTATGCTTCTTAACCTTCAAAAAGTTCAGATTGAACATAGTGTGCAGCTAAACTTAGTTAGTGGAGGCAACAAAATGCAATAAAACAGAACATTTTATACATAGCATAAATACATCAGATTACATCACAGTGTTGCTTCAAAATTTAGTCCATACAACTTAGTGTTCTGTCTACCAGAGCTTCCAAGCTTCCAATCTCACCTAGAATGTATTTCAAAGCTCAAAACATTACTCTAGATGCACTATTGTTGGTGGATGCCTGATAATAGAGAGATGTTTTTTGTTTTGGGAACTCAATTGAGGTTAGCAAAATGGGCCAGGAACTTCTGTCTTTTTATATTATACTTTTATTTATCTCATTGTAAACTCTAGCTGCCTTTTATAATTGTAAAGCGTTGCATATGACATTTTACTGATGGTGCTAGATTGAACTATTGTGACCATCCCTAAAAAGTTTTAAGAAGTGAATACTACCGTTTTACTGAACTTAAATACACACACACACACACATATATGAAACCAGTCGGTTTGTAACATTAGAACACATTACTTACATGAGCATTTGATAATGCTTCAAAATAAACTATACCAAAATAAGATTCCACATCTGTATCCCATTATCTAGGTTCTATCATTGGGCTAAAAGCTACAGCACACTTTCATATAGGCAATGATCACAACTAAGTCTAGTAGAAAGAACTCCAAGCAGCTCCATTCCTTCTTTGTTCATGTGGGGAATCTTATATCCATTGCCTCCTCTTGCCTTCATAACCTCTATGAAGCAGGATTGTAGTGTAAGGAACACACGGTTAGCTTTAGCTGCATCGTACTCAGCTTACTCTTGTTCAACATTACTAATTAGTTCATCCATGTTTCTAGCATTCCTTCTTAATGTTAATGATTGAAGAGAAGCAAAGAAACCAAGGTCTAGAACATTCATATTTGGAGAATTAGCAGGCTACTGCATTATGTGAATGTCTAGCCCAGTTTGTGCTACAGTTTATGCAAATGCTTCATCATTTGCTGGTATATGTGTCCAAGCATTGTCTTATTGAATCCAAATAGTCCTTTCCTCTTCTGGCCATGATGCTGCAATAGCTGGAACAACCTTCGAAATCAGATATTCTATCATTATTTCCCTATTGACAACTATTCCTTTTGTCAACATTGTGCCCTTTTCTCGGTTGCAACTGCTCCTCACCACTGCTTCCTACTCAATTAAATACAATGCTTAAGAATGTTAGTACATGAACATACAAGTGCTATAGTAAATAATTGAAAATACAATCCAACCTTCTTAACGAAAGGCTACACGCCTATCTTCCCATCAAATGTGCAATTTCTAGCTTGATCATATCGTGGCCTAGCAAGTGCATCCAAGAACATGACTTTGTCAATTGAGTTCTTGTTATGAACAGTCCATAATGGGTCTTGCTCATTCGGTAGCATGTAGAACCTCCTAGCCTTGCTTGTTGTATTGAACTATTTCTCATCCAAGTGAATTATGTTGTGCATATCACTAAGGAAAATCTAATTATGTAAAATATCAACATCTAGCATATTTAGACAGAATTGGAATCAGGCTTTCTTGTTTTTTCCTTCAAGAAGGGCTTAATTGTGTTAGAATGACGATGAATCTTTCCTTGTTTGAATACTCTATGCATCGTGCTTATACTAATTTACAGCTCAGATGCAAGAGCTCTAATAGTACCTCTTTTGCTCAAGGGAATTGATCGGACCCGAGGTAAGTCCACTTGGACTCTATGTCACCCACATTTAAGCTTTTTTCGATGTTAGATCAACTGGACTACCTTCTACATGATAACGCTTTGCTTTCCTCCAAATACTTTGGACTAACCACTGATTAATGTTAAACAAGCTTGCAACAATAGTTGTAGTGGCCTTTTTAAGTTTCATGTTTATACTTCTTGCAAGTAATGCTTTATAAACTTCACGTCTTTGCTCATCCGTCAACCAAGTTCTGCTACTATTAGTGATATTTTCATGTTCTTCTTGCTGCACATGTTGATCTAAGCTGTGTTATTCATCATCTAAAATGTAATGCATAATTTAGTTGTGAATATATACAACTAAATGAATTAATTCATCTGAATATCTTTGATGATATGGGCAGCTTTAAAGGCATTGTTTAGATTGTTTTGGATTCTAAAGCTGCCAGGGAGAGATACTTGTTCATGTAGGAGTTGCTGAGTTTGTAATGGTACTGACTTGTTTGGTTTGTTTCTTTGATAACCATGCTAAATTTTAGAACCACAACAAATAAATTAAACATACTCTAGCCAATATAATCATATTACTACTTGATCTTATCAAAATGTAGACATGCTAAACTTTGTCATGGTTTGTTTGTGCTACAAACATCTTTTGTGTGTCTAATCTCCTTGATAAGTGCATGGTTCCAATGCCAAGGTTGGAAGCATGCAGAATTGCATATGCAGGCAAGGGAGATTAATGTGGTTGAGCCTTGAGAGTCTTGTGTGTTTTGCTTTGTCAGTCCTACTCCCATGTGGTGTCCCAGCAAACAAAACAGGAGTGCAAGCTTGTCTGGTTCTCTTTGGGCTTGTAGCTACTAGGCTCATTGTCCCCTGCAAATGCTTGCATGGGTGATGATGTTCTATTCCCTGCATCTGCATCTCAGGATACAAGGAAGTAGCAGTACTTGTTTACTACTCCTACTAGAGTGTGGTACTGAGTGTGGTACCGATCTGCCTATAGTTCATGTGTAATGTGAGAGTGAGGTCATCATAGATAACATCTCCTACTAGAGTGAGAGGTGTAGATTCCTCTATTGCTTCAGTTAAGGTGCTAGGAGATAGGAAAGAGAGCAATGAGAAGAGCAAGGTATGTAAGTACATATTATTTCTTTACTGTGTTAGTCAGATCAATGATCAATATGGGCATCATGTTGTTTCTTTGCTATGATTTTAATCAAGTTTGTATTTTTTTCTTTTCCTTATTAATGTGTACTCTATTGGATATAGGGGCTTTTATTATGCAAACATACCTTGTTGTTCTTCATAATTATCTTTATCGGGTTCTTCCTCTTGTTCTTCAAGTGGTATGTTGCCCTCTTCATTATCTTCTTCAAGTGCTACATTAAGATCAAAGTTGATGGAGGCCTCATGTGCGGTGAGCTGGAGATGCTATTGCTGCTGTTGTGTTGTCCAAACATGCTGCTGTGTAGTCCAAAGATGCTACTGTGTTGATGGATTATGTTGAGCTGTTTGTGGATGTAGTGCTGGTCCTGTTTGGCTATTTATGGCTGTTCAAAAGAAGCACTAATCTGTGTGCTGTATTTATAAGCAGAAGATTTTGGCGGGTGTGAAATTTTGCTTTGCCACTACTTTGTTCAAATGTTCAAATAGTGTATGACATGTGTGCACATTTGCTTGTTCTGTTATTTGCTGGAGTAGTACTACAGTATTTGTCTGTAGTGCTAATTGCCTGAAGTGTGTTGTTTGTATAAGTGTGTGTAATAGCATGGAAGTTTGATGAAGGGTAGTTTAGTCTTTTTACATTGCACCTTAATAACCGCGTCCAAGCCTAGAAATAACTATATTGTGGGACGGAGGGAGTACAATATTTAACCAGTGGCTTCAAAGCACTTAACTAAAGAGATTGACCGGCTTGGATTGAGGAAAACTTCCCGAGCAGGGATGGGATGGGAAAATATATCCCCACCATGTTTGATGGAGATGGGGACGGGTAAAATATTTTCCCGCGGGGATGGGTATGAGGAGGTATCCCCGATGGAGAATTCCCTATTGACATATCTAGTTGGACTCTAGGTATAAGGTAACAACCCCATGGTCTTTTTAGTGACAATTCCCATGCACGTACGTGTCGGACTCCCTGCCCCTTGGACGGGCTAGTCTCCTATCATCTGATCTCCATAAAAGCTCATCATGCCCCGTAAAACATCTGATTGTGCGGATCCTCCTAGTTCCACAGTAGTATTCTTTCAGAATTTTTTAATAATATCTTTTTAAAAATTACAATTCTGCTATCCCAATTTAACAAATTGCAAAAATACTCACTCGTCGACACCTTAGGTGTCAGATGTCGACATAGGTCCTGTCGATAGCTTAGGTGTTGAGATTCCCCCTGTCGACACTTGAGTTGTCGATATGGGACGAGCGGTGGGAAAAAAATTATCCTATCGATAATTGAAGAGTCGGCGATCCGCTACGCCACAACGTCGACGATGAGTTCACCGTGAACTTTGAAGGCCACAAGGTCTTCCGTACTCTAATGACAAATCTGGTCGCTATCGAGAGGGCACCCACCACGCTGCTGAAAATGTCAAAGCTCTAAAAGGCTAGGGCTATGACCTAGGCCACTGCCATCCAACTCAATGAACTAGCTCCCTTGGGCTGGTCCCACTCCACCGGCACGACAATCGCTTGATATCGAAACAAGGGCAAAGAAGTCGATAGTCACGACCAACGCTCCAAGCATCACGAGCAAGAAGAAAGTTCCTATACTAGGGATGCTAGAGAAATCCTTAACCAAATCAAGGACACCCATAACACTATCTCCATCTGTTGGAAATGAACCACGACCGAGTAGAAGTTCGACGCCGAGAGAAATATGACCACGACCAGCTGGCACCATGACCTTGACTCCAAACACAATGATTTCCCTGCCTTCACTAAGCATCTCCACCATGTGGTGTGGCCAAGGGGTTTTGCTCGACTGGCATCGAGTCGTATGATGGCAAGACTAACCTGGCACAATAGGTTAGGCTATACTATACAATTGTCTAGGTGGACAACGAGGATCACCACACCATGGTCAACTACCTCTCGATCATGCTCACAACGACCGCCATTAACTGGTTGGCAAACCTTCTAGAGAATTCCATCAACATCTAGGATTAGCTATGTGATGCCCTCACCACCAACTATCAGGGAACCTGGTAGAGGCTAGTCTTTTGGTATGATCTGATGGAAATATGTCCAAGAGAATTCTGGGGAAACCAAAAGTTCTAGCCTGAGGCCGAAAGTTTTGGGTTCTAGAGCATCCGGAAGTTTCGGTTAGACCGGAAGTTCCGGACCAGCCCCAGTTTCGGTTTCTGGAGGAGCCGGAAGTTCCGGTTGAACCGAAAGTTCTAGGCCTGCCTGGACGAACCGGAAGTTCCGGTTAGACCAGAAGTTCCGGGTCGAAATAAATTTGATACAGAAGGTTATTTTTGGAAGTTCCGGTTAGAACCGGAAATTCCGGTCCAGACGAATAGATTAGATCTGTTGGGCTTTAATACAGATTAAAGGCTCGTGACAGGGCACTATATAAAGAGAAGAGGGGCTAGTATGAAAAGATTACTGCTTGATATTGGTTTGATCAAACCCTAGCCGCCACCTCTCTCCTAGCTACACCGATTGTAGCGATCTCTCCCCGAATCTCGCGAGTGGTGCTAGTACGCTGGCGCGAGGTGATCATGTCCCCTAACTACATATGTATAGTTAAGAGATGTACTGTATATTTATTTTTATGTCATTTTAATATGGCTTGTTTTATTCCAAATTTAGGTTTGAGACTGTTGACATGGCAGGGAGGTTGCTTGTCCCTATAATTGTGCTACAGAATCACAATCAGTATAATATTTTTCAAGCAGGTCACAACTACAATATAGATGTTCAAGTTATTGAAATAGAGGTGAGTTACTTAGTTGACCTTCTTAGATGAATACTGTTGGGTTATGGGTAGGCTACGCTAGCGCTTAATTTCAAAAATTTTACCTCGTTAGCCTAGGAACCATACGTGTAATGGGATCATGGATCGTTACCTTGAGCCTCGAGACGCGCTCAGGTAGCGGAAGTAGAGTCAATGAAGCGCGTCCTCGAGCTACTCTTTCCGGCTCCGTACATCGTCGGCGATCCGGCGATGAAGACGACGCGATCCTATGATCCGGTGATCTCCACTGGAAGAAGACTAGCACCACTATTGGAGTAGTGCCTCTACGGTATCCACACGTTCGGGGACAGGATCACCTCGCGCCGGCGTGCTAGCACCACTCACGAGATCTGGGAGATCGATCACAACACTTGCAATCGAGGAGAGAAGAGAGGTGGCGGCTAGGGTTTGGTCAAACCAACATCAAGCAGCAGTGGCAGCAGCCTTTTCGTGCTAGCCCCTCCTCTCTTTATATAGTGCCCTATCACGGGCCTTTAATCTGTATTAAAGCCCAACAGATCTAATGTGTTCGCCAGGACTGGAACTTCTGAAAATAACCTTCTGTATCGAATTTATTTTGACCCAGAACTTCTGGTTCGTCCAGGCAGGTCCGGAACTTCCGGTCCAACCAGAACTTCTGGTTCCTCCAGAAACCGAAACTGAGACTGTCCTGGAACTTCTGGATGCTCAAGAACCCGGAACTTCTAGCCCTCAGCCAGAACTTCCGGTTTCCTCAGAATTGTCTTGGGCATAATTCCATCAAATACATCTGTTGGTGACTTGGTAATAAGGCTGCAATGCTGCAGTAATTTATGATGATCTTACTGGTTTGTATTATTTATTCATGAATTACTGCAGTGATTCAGGCAATGGGAAGAAGTCTAGGTCAGGGACTGAGCAAGTGAGCATACATCTTTTTGTTTATTCTATAACTCTTTTTGTTACTAGCATCATTACATAATATTGTTAGCAATTTTGCCAATAAATCAATATCATTCTCCTATTTTTTTTACAATTTATACTTTTTATCGTTGCTTAGGATCTAAACTTGAAAGGCTTTCTTTTCTTATTGTTGTTGTTGTTATACTTTTTATGGTTGAAGTTATTTGTTCTGCAGTGGCCCAATGCGCTGCAGGTATGATGGGTTTTCTCATATGTTGTTCAATTTTAGCGATTTCTCTTGCCTCCACCTGTTGCCTTCTTCTTGGTTCCTCTGTATTAAATCATCCTCTTTCCCGTGTCATTATCTATTCACTTATATATGTTTCCCCTAATCAGGGAAGACAGTACAGGTAAACTAATATACCATTAAAATCAGTTAGACCTTTCGAATATGTTGAGGTAATTAGCCATTGTCATTGCCCAATTACTTCATGTTTACTTTTAGAGATGAATCTCACCATTAGCATGCCATGCAGGTTGCATTGCAAGATCAAGAGGGTGTTGAGCCCAACAGAGAAGCATCTGTATATGAGCATCTGGACAAATCTGTGAGTGTTGAGCTGTATAGTTTTGGTTTGAAACTTGCTTCACATTCTTGAGAAATAAACCAAGACATTGGTCCATACAATTGCAGTCCAATAATAATATCTTAAACACAATTCCATCAGCAATGAAGTTTTAGTGGTTGGATGGTTTTTAGAATAGTAGTGTTACTGACAACAGAGCTTCTTCAGGTAAGAAATCTTACTGACAAAACAACAGCAAGTGGATCAGAGCCCAAGCTTCCACTGGTCAGAGTAAAGGTAAATCAAGTGCTCTTCAGAAAATGTAGCCTTAATTTACAATATTGTAAAATGCTGGATACCAAATTTATTCAGGCAGACTACTCTAGATTTTCGACAATAATCCCGTAGCAGTTTGGTCAGAAGTATATTAGGAAGGTAGCTCAATCAGACAATCACAAATGTGAAACTTACTTTGGTGGTGTATTACTTTATTGACAACCTTTTCTCTACAGGTCACAAACCCAAATGGCATTCTTATTTTCTCAGGATCAACTCAAAAGCATCAAAAATAAGGTACCAGTTTGTTTATGTTTAATGATAAATGTGCACAGCTCCTTTTATCAGAGCCTAGATGAAATTCTTGATTCCACCAAGGAAGGTTCCATGTACTGTGAGCTCACAACTGATCAAATTCAGCACTTGGCCGTCCAGAAATGTGGCATCGCCCCAGAGCTTTTTATAATTCAAATATTTCTATTTTTGATTAATTTTATAGAATAATATAAAAACAACTACAATATTAAACTGATTTTATTAAATTCACCATGAAATATAACTTAATATGTATTTATTAAACTGATTTTTCGATCAATTTTGTTTCACTTTACACTATGTAGGCCTTCTTTTAATGTAGGGTTTCATACAAATTTTACAAAATTTGAACTAATACATATGAATTTTTTGTGTTCCAAATGAGCCTCTATCCTTTTAAGGTGCATGGTGTTTGAAAAATTGTAGCTTCTGTTAACAAGGCAATGAAAGCCAGGTGGGACTGATCATTCCACCTAAACCCAAGTCACGAACCATGCCCTGGTTTGTCTCGTTTCTGTTCTGCTTGCTTTGCAATCTCTGTAGCTAATCTTGGATGCCTCTTTGAAGTGTATACCTTCAACATGTTATAGAAAAGCTGATTTGCTACTACTACTCTTGCTTCATGATTGTGTGCAGAATAGATGTGGGCTGTATTAGATGTTTATTTACAGTTGGATTAGATGTTCGGTTCTTTTGCTCTTATGCTTTTGCTCTCTTCCTTTTTCCGACATTACATGCTTATTGATAGGGCGCCTCCCTGCGCTAGTAGGATTTAATTTACTTCAGTTTTCAGTTTTATAGCATTTGTTAAGTTATATATAATATCCAATCTATTTAACACTTTGTTTTTTAATCGAGCTGGCCAAAACCATTGCACATTGTGTTGTTATGTCTTATTAAACCTCATATTGCATCTGTTTAAAGTTTAGCATAGGGCACAAGATTTTTTCAGAATTTTCTAGAAAGGCCTAGAACTGTTCCTAGGCCGGTGCAGGAGGGGCAATCGCCTATGACCCATGAAACAAGGGCTCCATATATATATGTGTGTAGATATCATGTATAAAAATAGGGAAAACCAACCATACTAGAACTATCAGCGTAAGAGGACAAGAGGCAGTAAGAAACCTACATAGTAATCTCCCTCGGTCCTTCTCAACTCCAGTGTATCTTACCTCCCATACAGTGGCTGAACCAGGATCTCCACACGCCCGGGGCTCAAAATAAAGCAGGATCGGAGGCCGCGCGGGTACTGGCCTGGGGGCGGAAGCGCTGGCCGGAGGGCGGAGGCGCCGGACATGGGCGCTG
>KE373153.1:132854-167183 GCA_000418225.1 Zizania latifolia | reverse complement strand
AATACCAATAACTTGTTTTAATTTTTATTTTGGCACTCAAGATGCAAATACCAATAACTTGTTTTAATTTTTATTTTGGCACTCAAGATGCAAATCCAATTAAAATCCAAACTTCACAATAAAGTTTTTATTGGCATAACTTTTATAATATAATTACACCGAACCAGATATTACAATAAGTCTTTATATATAAAGAGGCCGAACAACCCCCTAATCCACACCTTCATTTTGACTTCTTTGACTGCTACCGTTTATGCTTGTGCTTTTGCTACTGTAAACTAGTGAGATTCTCGTTGGGTGTCATATACCCGGCAGGTTAGAACGCAGGTTTGGTTTAAAACTCTCAAGTTTCGTAGACATTGATTTGAGGTGTTTTACGAGTTTACTTTATAAGTGGATTTTTAATGAATCTATGGGTTTTGTAGGACCGTGTAGTAGAAGAATCGGAATTTAGAATCATATCAAATAGAACATAAGCTGCAATCTTCTTCAGTCTTTCAGTTCCCAGCTTCTCTTTTATTTTTCTCCCTTTTCATGTGGATGAGTACTGCTCTGAAAATCTCAGTCTCAAAGGGGGCGTGTTAGGCTGGACATGCTGGGAGTTGGTACGATGGATGCAATGCAACGAGCCAATGAGTCGGTTTCTGCGAGACGGGGTCATTTGTTCTATTATTCAGAGGGGCATCGATCCGCATGTCTCGTCAGAGGGATCAACCATCTGTTAGTTTCTGGGTGAGACATCTGAGATCAGAGCCAAATGATGGGCAGTTGGGCACCATGGGCGCAGGAGACAAGCTGCAGAATCATCGGCTGGTGGTGACAAGTTTGAGGCTCCCTTCAAGTTGACCATGATCCTCTTACTTGCGGGGTTGCAGACTTTCAGTCTTAGTTTGTTACTCCTACATTCCATGGTTGTGTCTACTTGCGTCAATTTAGATTAGAGCAGCAGCTCTCGTCAGTGCAGGTTGCTTGCTCAAATGGGCGTTACCACGTTGAACTTACCCGATGCACAATTTTTGGTTGTTTTAGCTAAAAAAATTATAAAAGACAAATTTTACGGTACACTAGAAATATTATGAACCGTCTATTTATTTTAACATAATGTCTATGATTAAAAATGATGACCTAATATGCCAGCATTGATTTTTCTGTTAAGACTTTCTAATTTCCTGCGCTAACTTTCTAATTATCTACCGGTCACTAAGTATTTTTAATTTTAGTTTATTTGTAATCCTAACTAAAATCAATGGTATAGATTAACCTTAAGTATTATCTCTTAAGAGATAATAGACGTACCGTAACAGAGCTCTTATAAAATTACTTGATAATCATAGTAGTATTATGGTATATTGGACCTCTAGTAAATTGTCTTGGATTCACCGATAATTTTATATGTGGGATTAGGTATCTAAAGATACCTAATTTGATGTATATATCCGCATATTTATGGGATTTGACGGTCGAGTACAAGTTTATTTTGAAACCAGGTACCCACCGATTTAACAATTAATATAATCTTCTTTATTTTTTCTTCTACTACTTATTTTGCTTTTGCTGCTACCGTTACATGTTGATCTCACCTGGTTTCGGGTGCCTAATGAGTTCGGACAAGGATTTAGTATAAAATCCATAAATTTTACGAGCACGAGTTTAAGGTATTTTATGAGTTTACATCGCATACTGGTTCTATGTCCGTTTATCATCAGCTTGCTCAGCGCCTCAGGGCATGTACAACAGGGTGTTCCAGGTCGTCTGCAGCCTTGGTGATTTGAAAAAAAAAACCCGGTTTGCTACAGTACGAGCACATCCACGGCAGAAGCTCGTGTTTCCATACGAAGTAGTATGCTGGCCACGTAGCATTGCCTCTAGCTACATGTTTGTAAGGTGAAGATTGTACGGATCCAGCTACAAGAATTAAATAACTTATAGATAACTTTTATCTGTGAATTATACTTGTTATCTATTTAGCTGTTCGTGTTATAAATTCTAAAAACTTATAGATAAGAGTTGTCTGTGGATTGTAAATGCCTCCGTGTTTCTCTTTTAGTTTTTGTCTTGAAACCTGAAACAAACAAACCAATCAGGAGTAAGGGTTCAGAATTTGAGACATTTGTCAGTGAAAAAGTAAGGCTGGAACAGGCTGAAAAGGGCCAGAAAAGGCCCAAAATATAACACAACCCCTCAAATGCCTACGAGAAGACGTCGCAAAGTCGTTCGCTCCCAGACGCTGCACAATGGCCCAAAACCAGCTGGACGACATTACGGGCATCGGCCTTCGGTGGTCCGATCGAAAACGGTTAAGGAGTTCATTGTTTTAGGTATTGTTAGATTAAATTTTGCACCCTCCTAGAACTGGGGATGTAGCTCAGATGGTAGAGCGCTCGCTTAGCATGCGAGAGGCACGGGGATCGATACCCCGCATCTCCACTGTTTATAAATATTTTTTTGCTGCAATGTTTGTACTCAGTAGTAATTCTTTTTCTTAACCTGCCTGCAATGCAATGTTATCATAGATGTATAACAAGAGGTAACACGGGTCGTTATACGTCCATGATAACTTATTGGTACCATTAGGATACCTCCATAAGTTCTATGACATCTCAAGATATCATGAGATATATATCTATAATGCTTTTATGAAACATCCATGGCACCGCCATTAAACTTCGGTAATGCCCTTCAAAATTGGGCATAATATTTGCTGATTGATGCACGATGATATACTTTGTGATAACCGATGGTATCCCATGCTACCCATTGATATTACTCGTGATACTTCATGAAATTAAATATCGTTGATACTACATGGTATCATGTACAAACCGTATATAATAGACGATAACTCAAGGTATATCATAGTATCTTGGGTATTACAGATGTATTGTGATATATTAGAGCAGATATGGAGTTTCGTGGTAATATTATAGAGATGATATCTTTAGAGGCATCGTGCTATCTTAGGTATTAAGGAGCTATCATTACATATCAAATGTATTATTAAGGTATCGATATTATAGATATTTTTGAAAGTGTCGTAAAGATGCCACTAAGGTTTTATGGTGGTATCTTATAGGTATCATTGATGCTTTTGTGATAATACTTAAAAAAGGTGGAAGGAAGCGGTCAACGGCAAGTATAGAAGGCAGACAGGCATACCAGCAGGAGAGGCGGTGTGAGTTAGCGGTCAGTGGCGGGTGTAGGAGACAGCGGTCAAGGCAGGGCAGAATGAGTATTCACATATGCGTGGGAGAGCAACATAAAATAACATAGAGGGAAATACAAGCTCTCTATTAGTGGGGAGTCAATCTCTTGATTTTTGGGACACTTCATTTTTTAGACTTTTAAATATATGTTGGAACTTTTTTTTATATAATCCTAAAAAATTCTTGAAGAGAGTTATATATAGCTTCTTAGAACTTAGATTTCTTTTTCAACAGTGTTAGCTGGATTATAACTATTTTTTAACTTGCACAAATTCTACTCCAATCTATCTAGTCAGATTGTTACTTTTGAAGATCTCCTCGTTTTCCTTCACTAGGTCTAATAAATATAGAGTAAAACCGTGAAACACTTTTAAATATACATCAATAAAAACTAAACATGTTAGATATCTAAAACTCATTAGAAAACCCGCACATGTTCCTAGATATTTGAGCGGTAGCATGAAGTAAATCCGTAAGTTTCAAACTAAACTCACGTCCGATCTTTGAACCAACGAACCACGTGATTATCAAATCAGTAAATCGTAGATAAAATTATCATCCCTATAAATTAATTAATAAGAAACTACTGTAACAATAATGTAACAATAATGGTCAATCAGATCAACCCGCAATGGCCACGGTCTCCTCTGCTCGAATTCTCAATTCCCACCAGATAGATAAAGGTAAATAAATCACACGCACCGAATATGCTTTTATTTTCCGCAAAAGAGCACGCCGAGTGCGCAACAGAGCGGAGTCCAGACTCGAGACGAGGCGAGGCCGCACTCCACTCCCCTCCCATCCGCCGCCGGCGAGGGGGCGATGGCGTCCGGGGTGTCCACCAGCATGGTGCTCACGCTGCTCGGCTTCTGCGTCAGCGTTCTCTTCATCGTCTTCGTCTGCTCCCGCCTCCTCTGCGCGCTCGTCCGCCGCCACCGCCGCCGCCGCGCCGCTCTCGCTCGCTTCCCGCCCCTCGCCTCCTCGCACTTCCTCTCCTCCATCTACGTCGATCGCCAGGGCCCTCCGGCGGGCGCCGCCGGGGGTCTCGACCCCGCCGCCGTCGCCGCATTCCCCATCCGCCTCTTCTCCGCTGCTGCTCCCCGCGGCTCGGCGGCTTCCTCCGACTCCTCCGACGCCGCCGCACTGTAAGTGCTTCTCGATGGCTCTCCCGTAGCGGTCGCGATTCACAGCTGCCGAATCTGTTGTAACATTGCCTTGCGTGACATCTAAGCTTGGAATCTACTGTGTCGCGGTGATGCTGCTTAGCGCACCTCGGTTTGATAATCGCATTAGGGTCGAATTCTTTGTTAGTAGGGTGAATTAATTGATCCCGATGGTTGTGGTTGCAGTTCGAATGGAACTAGTTGGTATGATTAAGCCGGTGATTGGGGGAACTGAATGCCGCTGCAATTAGGGGCTTGTAGTTGCGAGGGTGCCCTCAGACGAGTGAGGAAAAGGGGATCTATCAACCATTGTATATTAAGATATAGAGATTTTCTGTTTAAGCACATGTCATTGTCAGCATTTATTTGAGATTCTTCTGAATGCCACTTAGATTACTACCATTAACCCTAAGGTGCTACGAGATCTGTCAAATTCTAGTCAATTTATGAGACCATATGAAGCACTCATATGGTGACACACTATCGCTAACTCTGCTGTATATCTGAATTGCGATTTCTGTTTTGTGTATAGATTGTTAGCATTTGTCCCTGTTTACACCAAGCCATCATTCTGAATTATTTCCTTCGCCATTGGCAGGTGTGTCGTCTGTCTTGCAGAATATGAAGAGAAAGATGTGCTCCGTCTTCTTCCTTACTGTGGTCATGACTTTCATGTGGCCTGCATAGATATTTGGTTGATGCAGCACTCAACATGCCCAGTCTGTCGAATTTCAATGTGTGACTACCCTGATAGCAAGCACACGATATCTCCTCTACCAGCTGCAGTGATAATACCTCCATGCTCTCCAGAAGCATCAAGATCAGATCAATGCAATTGCCTGTTTGTTGGCACAGGGCATTCACCAAGGACATCACAGGTTCTTATAAATGAACCAGACCAGGTGAATCGGATATTATTTGCTCCGCCTCCACCGGTGGGAGGGGGGAACAACTTGCTACCATCTGAAGCTAATCCTCCTGGTGAAAATAACGACCAAACGATGAGAAAGCACGTGGAGATTCCTTGTATTCATGACAAATCATGATCTACCCAGCTAAGATCCTGCAAGTGGCCGCTTGATGTTTCTGTTGTGCAGTCAGCTGCCTGCAGGGTGAACTACATGTAAAACTAGAAGCATCAATATAGGTGGATTCATGGATGCTATAGTTTACTTTGGAGGATGTAAATATGAGAATTTGTTCTTGTTTCTTGTTGGAAAACACATTTATTTGTCAATCACACCCGGTAGTTCATTCCATTCAATAGCTTATCTCGCTTCTGGTAAACCCCAGTACGTCACTGACGAATTGTTTTTAAAATCAACAATATGCCTGCAAAGTTGCAAAAAAAAGTACCTGTCATGGATCAGGGACTTGAGAGGACGAGGGCATCTTGATTAGTTCTTGGTTCAGGGATTTGAGAGCAACATGATGCTTGGACTGCAGATCAACAGACCAACCAAATGCAGCTGTCTCATCATGCAGTCACGCAGAAATTCTTCCGGAACAGCATCTAGATCAGTCGTCAATTTGCCATCATGCCTGTGACTGCATCTACTTGGAAGCGCTTAGTCAGACATCACACAGTGCTATTCATACGGTAACTGCAGCAGCATGTGGCTCCCATGTCCTATTTTTGTCAAGTCTGATGCTGCCATGGTAAAGTGACCCAATTGGTGTGATTAGTGAGTGTGTCTGAGTCTAGTTGATCAAGCATGATCTATAATGGTGGGAACCAGCACAATGCTACACAACTCTGATCCAAGATCTGAAGATTAAAGTCCAGATTATGATCTCTCTTCTGAAAACCAAATCTTTTAGGGCCAGAGGGCCTCCTGTGGGCAGGAGAACAACCTATGGTTGTCCACGCAATTATGTCGGTCAGTCCAATCATGGCTCTTGCTGGATCTAACTGTATGCTCAAACCAAGCAGCAATGGCTCATCTTCCCTCCTGCAAGTCTGCAACAGTGTGGGGGCTGACTGTGCAGACATGATTCAATCAAGTGTACTGCCAAGAAAAGCCTTAATAAGTTTTACAGTGATCCCTGTCGGTGGTGGTGGCCCTCACCGGAGCAGAGCCTGTGCTCCCCTCTCTGTCCTTAAAAACGGTGGCCACCATGGTGTGATGATCGCACCCGGCAAAGGCACTGGAGGTGAGAGCTTTGCACTTTTTTCGAGCTTCAGCAATGGGGGAAGTCAAGCACCTTTGCCTGGTGAAGTTCAAGGAAGACGCCGTGGTGGATGACATCCTGCAAGGCATGACCAAGCTCGTCTCAGAGATGGACATGGTGAAGTCCTTCGAGTGGTATATGTACATCAACGCTGTTATATTTGGACTTGTTTTTCTGCTCTGAATCTAGCTTCACCAGTACATTCTGAAGCAGGATACATCTTAATCCAGTTTCAGTACCTTCAGTAGCTAGATGAACTTGTGTCTTTTGAGCCTTAAAACAGCTAAGACTCACTGTGCAAACGCATTGGATCTGTAATTCTTTTGCAGGGGAAAGGACGTGTCGAACCAGGACATGCTGACGCAGGGCTTCACCCATGTCTTCTCGGTGTCCTTCGCGAGCTCTGAAGATCTGACGAGCTACATGAGCCACGAGAGACACCTGGAGTTTGCAGGCACGTTCATGGCGGCAATCGACAAGGTCGTCGTCGTCGACTTCCCCGCCGTCGTCGCCAAACCATCGCCGGCGGCGTAATGACAATTCCAGGTGTCCGTCAATCATCCGTCAAGGGCGTCAGGTACCCCATCCGTCTATACGCTGCAGCTGTGATCGATGTACCTAAGCTCCATTATTGCATGTATGTTCTGCTGTTTCAGACTTTCAGTGTTGAGCTGGTGTAGCTTACTACTAGCTGTAATGAAGCTCTATCCCGTGCATTCCGTTCAAAGTTTGTTTGGTTATTCTTGGAATAAATTTCTGCCATGATCTAGCTTTCGGTTGCTGTCACTTACTCCCTTTTCTTTTCGGTCTTAATGATGGATTGACGTATTCCTAAACAGTTTGTTTTAATGATTCAGTGGCTCTTGAACTTTTGATGAGAGCAGGTTTGCACTGACCAAATTTGGTGGTCACCCATTGTACAGTACAGAGGTAAACAGTAAGATGATTTTTTGTAAAGTTCAGAACAGTGAGATAATATCAGTGCTTCCACGTGAGGCCATTTACATCGGCATTTAAATTCCGATCTAAAGAGGAGCGGTGTTACTATTTTACTTGGCTCTATGTATATCTTATACTCTTTAAGAAATAAGAGATATAATTAATTTTAGTCGTTGGTTAGAAAAAACAAAGCGACATATTATCTCTTAAAAACTAAGAAGTTAATTTTTTAAATCGTGGTTGTTAGATCAAGGTGATCTACTATCTTACAGAAGGTAAGCCATCGATATCTTTTAATCATAGCCGTTAGATCTATAAAAAATGAATCGTGCTTATTAATTTGATATACCTTAAAATTTGACCAATACTTGCTTTCTTTTTGTCCTTTGAGACGTTGGAGTGCTATCTTTAATTTGTAGCATCAGGTTGAAGCACCATACGAAATCGACATTTAACATGAAAAAAACGGTGATTTAACATGAGAAAATTGGTGGTATACCATATGGACATATACCTATTATTTCGATGTTATGGGTGTGCCTAATATCCAACTGATGTTTGGCAATAATCTAGTGGCCATCCTACGTATGACGCTGTCACAATCGTGATGTGAAACTCATGGACCATTGCATATTTCAATGGCTTGAGATGATGAGAGCAGATATAATCTATTGATATCATGGGCGGCGATTTTGATAGTTGTTCTTCATCTTTCTATTTTCTTAGAAAGAACCAGTCTTGCATCGACAGAAATGTGCAACAGTAAGATTGGCGACTTGTTGAACTGGAATGGGCTGAAGGGTGAATGCAAACAGATTTCAGATAGTGAGTGATCAGTTGAAACATTTCAGATAGCGACCAGTTGCTTTCATATCACACACATATAAAACGGAGAGGTTTACAAAACTTGCAAGACAACCTTATAAGACATATTTTTCTAAGTACTCAAGAATCATCGTGTTTTTTGGATACGTTCACGAGGACGGATACATATATGAATACATATTTTTTAGATACGGTTACAAATATACAACAGATATAAATTAAAATAATCTACGTAACTCTTATCCAAATAATCTAAATATAAGGCTAATCAGGCTTCAAGAGGTGCGTATAATTGCTCCAAAACAAGTCCGGGTGATGTTTCCAAAGTGGTGACGATATCATTATATCAACCGTTCTTGCTAAGTTTTAGCATGTTGCCATCTAACTACATAGTAAATCCACGCCACATCACCGTAAAATAAAGATTACCGTTCGAATCAGGGGTTAGTCAGAGAGCAAGAAACACCTATGTTGGGAGGAAAGGTTGTCCAGGAGAAGCATATTAAGCTCTACATCTCTTCACGAAAGACAAGATCTTGCACATGTTCATATCTTCTACGTTTCTAGCCGAGCATGAGCTGAGATGTGGAAGGGAAGAAAATAAACAAGTGATTGATGCCTCAGGAAGGCGGTGAATTCTGGGATTTGTGGCTGGTTTGTGGTTCCATTACATCTGTAGCTCTCTTAATTTACAATACGATACTATTATTTACAGTGCAAAATAAAATAATAATTATTTTATTTGACTATAATTTTAATAAACTATTGTATCACTCCGTCAATTTGAGAAGCGTGGTTTAAGGGGGTTAATATGTTCTGAGAAATATTTGTAACATACTTATTCTGATTTATATTCGATCTATATTGATATATAATATAATATGTTTTTGTATCCCTATCCAAAGTATTTGTGTTTATTTCTAAAACCGATAAAAAATATAAAAATAAATACGATGTCACTAGTATCTATCTGTATCTGATCCGTTTTCACTCTTACGTGCAGCAACAAATGATAGAGTGATAAACCTGATGCTCTTTAAGTTAAATGTCGAGGTTAACAGTATGAGCACACTGTCAGCAACTCAGCATACATGAGCGGTGAGCCTAAACGTTGCATACATACCTTGAAAGCAATGCATAATAAATCGTGAAGGCAACAACTGCATTTGGCCAACCTCCAACCAAGTCACAGTAAACAACCAATATATGGACGGCCGGACCGAGTTGAGCTCGTCCAATCCAATTATCAGTGCCGACGTGCCGTGCCAAGAAGGATCATCTCCTGCCTCAACCCCTGCACTAATTCCTGAATCAGTTGCAGTTAAACTAGGTTGATCAAGTGACAGAGTAAAAGGTATTGTCAGGTTCATTTGTTGATCAGATGCTTTTTCAACAGAAAACTAGGAAACTGAACTATGTTTGAGCATGTAAAGACACAGTCGTATGCTATTGTAGCAAGTATATATAAGAAAAGGAGAATACAAAATGAGCGACGTTTTTGTCGCTTTATATTGCTTGGCAAATACTCCACCCATTCCAAAATATAAATATTTCTAGTTTGTTTAACAGAAATTAAGGTTAGCTAGGGATAGGTGGGTGGTTGGAAGTAATGTAGGAAGAAAATTGAATTAGTGATAGTTAATAGGATAAGTAGTAGTCTAGAAGTGTTTATATTTTTGTACAAATTTCAAATGCATAGAATGTTTATATTTTAGAACGGAGGGAATATAGTTTAGTGCAGAGCTGATGACGGAGACAACACGTCACATGTGGGGTGATATCACCATCACTCTTTTCCCCCAAATTGTAATGGCAATTTGGCATCAGATGGTAGAGCAGAGCAAAATCCAGGGAAAAACACAACAACCAGGGAAAGAAGTACCTGAAGCCAACTCATTCTCTCGTGAGAAGCAGCAGCAGCAGAAAAGCAAAGCCAAGCTCTCACGAGTTGTACCAGGAAACAAACACCAAACAGTACTTCACCTGCTAGCATGCAGCTGGGAGCCTGGGACCAAGGTGAAATCAGATGAAAATGCCATTACAATTTACACCTACAACTACATCAGTGTAGAATGTAAAAGACCATGTGCTGCACCAGCTATATACAAGTCTTGGTACTTGGTAGAACAATACAATATTACAACTTGTCGAAATTAGTTCTGCAGAGTGCAACATGATGGAAGCAGATGCATGTGTGTTTTCTGTTGAACAACATATGCATGATGCAAAACAAGACAATTAAAAGAAAAGGATAAGGTATTAAGATGATATTATCTGCAAACGTGTTGCAGATCTCAGGAATCAGTACCAGAGAGCTGAATTGCAGCAGTTAAGCTGACAGTGCATGGAAGAACTGTCAACCGTGCAAGAGATTTTGATGGCACAGTGCAAGAATTTATGCTGACATTGCTTTGTTGATTGCAGATTTGCATTACACAGTATATACATATAGTAGCAGTACAAGATAGTGCAAGTCACTCCTATCACTGTTAGTGATGCATAGTATTGAAAAATTTGATCATATACCCTCTATTTATATAGAAATCGAGAGTATCTGATCCAATCTCCCGTATAACAACAGTAAAGAGTAAATGCAATGCAGGTTAAGATGGATTTTGATTTTACATCAAGCAGAAACTAGTGCTCCACAATCCAAATTGCTTTCTGTCGTTTTTTGTTAACTGTATGGACACATACCAAACTAACAATTCTTCAGAAAAGAGAGGGAAAAAGGGGAAAGAAAAGGAGAAGAGGATCCTACACACTCACCAATTTCATCAATGTATATGCCCTGTTCATGATCTTGTTTCTTTTTCACAAACATGATAATTATCACTCATAAGAAATCTAACTAAGTTGCAATTATCAACCACACATTGCTTTGATGGTTTGGTAAAGAGTTCCACCAAGTTTCCAATGGAAAGTAGCCAGAGCAGTGAGATCGTCGTCAAGGCGGGCTCTTGAAGGCTTGCACAACGAGGGAGAAGCCCGGCGAGGCGGCCTCCTCCTCCAGCCAGAGGCGGCTCTCGAGCGCGCTCCTCGCCCGGAGCATCACCACCGCGCACCCCGGCGGCTCCCGGAACCACCACCCATGGAGGTCCCACATGACGTCGATGGGCGCGCCGTCGACGAACACGATCTGGTTGCCCCTGAAGTTCCATCGCAGCCGGCGAGCCTGCACAGAGCGCTTGCCGTCGATGCTCACCCACAGCTCATCCCCTCCACTGGAGCCAGGCGCGCAGCCGACGCTGACGTCGTGTTCCGGCCCGCCCTCCGCGAACCGGACGCGGGCGGTGTGCATTGCCGCCGGGTCGGACACGACAACGCGCTCCCCGCGCGAGAGCGCCGTGATGCGGGCCCTGGGAATCTGGCCCTCGAACTTGGCCTTGACGAACTCCGCGGCCAGGTCGCCCACGGCGAGCACGACCTCCGCGCTGGCGACGGCCACGATGTAGTACCCGGAGACCGGCTCCGGGGAGACCGCGGGGTCGTAGCGCGCGGCGGTGAGATCCCAGAACAGCGCCAGCGGAGGCGAGGATAGCCCGCCGTCTTCGTCGCCGGAGCCGGAGCCGGAGCCAGATGGAACGGAGCGGGAGCCCCTGCGCCGGCGGAGGAGAACGGCGTTGGCGGAGGCAGACGGGGAGAAGGAGAGCGTGGGTCCGAGAGGGGAGTGGGCCCACGTGAGGCGGAGGTGGAGAGGCGGCGTGGACGAGTCATCGGCCAGGAGGGTGGCGCGGTAGGAGGCGGTGACGGAGAGCGTGGGGGGCGCGGAGGAGGAGGTGGTTGACGACGAACACGTAGATGTGCGGGTGGAGGACGGGGCGGTGCAAGCGGCAACGTCGACGACCCGGACGGCTCCTTCGCCGATGCAGGACGCAAAGTCCCGCACGGACGACGGCAGCAGCAGGCTGGACGCGCTCACCATTTCCGAATTCGCGAGGAGATCGGCGGCGGCGAGGCGAAGCGAAGCGCGGAGAGAAGAGGAGGTGGTGGTGGGGGTTACGGTGACGGAGATGAACTCATTATAGCGGAGGCGGAGCGACCCGCCGGCGAGGCTGCTCAGCTGCGGCCTGCGATTAACCGGTAACTGTCGCTGCGGACCGGAGGTGGGGAGGAAGCTTCTGCTTTAACTCCGGCCGAGATGATGCTCCTGACCGTCCGATCATAAGCCGAACAACACGGACCGTCCGATCGCGCACACAGGAATTTTTATAGTCTCCTCCCAAGTCCCATCTAGGACTCAAAAGTATTTTTAAGTAAACCTCCCGCAAAATTCTTACTTTCCAAATACTTGCAATTTTAACGTACATTCTACAATTAGTTTTATAGAAGCATAAATTAATACTCTTGATTATTATATTTTAGCTATAATCATTATTAACGAATTTGTATTTATCCATCTCTTTATTTGCATCCTCTCCACATCAACGGATACATTCTCCCTTTAACAAGTATGTTGTATAAAATTATAATTTTATCACTTGTTTTTCTACGGTTTTATCCTTTTTAATTTCACATACCACTAATTAAGATAACAATAGAAATTATTTTGAATCTTTAGGTAAAATAAGATTTATTTTACTAATAGTAGAATGCACATTAAAAATAACAATTATACCCTTTCTAATTTCACATGCCACTAATTAAGATGATAGTACAAATCATTTTCATTGTTTAGATAAAAGAATGCTTATTTTTCTGACAGTAGAATGACCGTTTAAAAATAAGGATTTTGCCTTTTTAATTTCTCATACCACTAATTAAAATTAAGATACCAGCAAAAATCATTTCTAATATTTAGATAAAAGAATCTTCGTTTTAGCGACAACGCACATTAAAATTTCTCTACTTCCAAGGACCCACACGAGAAGCCTGATCACTGATCGGCCAGGCGATCGAGAAAGTACAAATCATCGCACTGCTAGATCTCGAACGCGTGCATGCTCACCTCTTTTTGTAAGAGCGTGATTCTCAATCCACTCGTCAGTACCATGTTCCTTTTGTGTTGTTTCTTCTCTCACGAGTCACGAGCTTGTGGGTTCATAGTTCATACATATATATACCATGATGGCATGAATAATGGTGTAAGAAGCCATCCAGCTGCAGTCACGAGTGGTTTGCGGGTCGCGACGACGAGGAGGGCCATGGCAGAACTCTTCAAGCTAGATGGACGTGTCTCCATGGACAGACAGTGTGTGTGCAAACCCAATGCTTTAATTTGTTGTGGCTCGGGACGTCAATTGGATACCGTAGATATGAGTAATGTTTATTCATATTCTCATTTCTAAATTTTGGGTATACCCATAAATGTTTATAGACGTAAAACAGAGATATACTTATCACCCATGAGTATATTCGATTACTCGCACAAATGAGAGACGTACCGAAGGTCTCTAGGCAGCGGGGCATGGCCTCCATGTGGTGGCAGCGTGACACGAGCGCCAGATGGGGTGGTGTTAGATGAGGTCCACTTTCGCTGCGATGCCACTCGTACGGTATGGGCATCGATCATTTCTTGTTGTGTCTCCTCCTTCATGGTCGAGAGGCGGGCGGCGACAACGACGACGACTAGGATGCAGGCGGCGGCAACGACCGGGTGACGGGTGATGGTGGTAGTAGCTAGGAGTAGGAGTAGGAGGCGAGCGGTGCGTAGCTAAGGGCGGCGTCTGATTGGTAGCATGGAGCATGGGATGTGGTGGCTAGGGTTGTAGTCCTAGACGAAAATTAGATTTTATACTTAAGTTCTTAGCGAGTAAATGAGTAAAGCAGATATAGGTGGTCACTATCAATATTTGTACCCGTTTATCCATCGGGTAGAGAATATGACCAAATATTATACCACGGGTATCAATTTAAAAATATACTCGTCTCTAATAGAATTTTTACCCACGGGTAATCAGGTAATCGAGCAGTATTGTTATCCCCCTGTTGTGGCCAACATTGTCATGCTCTTCTTCCCTTCATCTGAGAAACAAGATCCTGACATGTCTTTGCTCTAACATATTATGGCAATGGCTCTTTCTTTATACTGGAGTTCAAGCTTTAATACATATGAAGATGTGAAGCGAGGATTTATACAGGGGATACCAGTGAGTACAGGAGAGGCTAGGAAATGAATGTGCCTCATGATTCATGAGGTTGATCTCCCATTGTGTCTTGGGGGCATTTTCTTTTATTCATAAAGTAAGAAAATTATGTCTCTGTCTTTAGATTTTTATCAGAGAGTAGACTCAATCTATCTAAGAACATTATGATCACTTCACTATCTCGCTGCTGTATATGTGAGATATAACATAACACCTACTTGTTCCCGTCTAAGCTATACTAATGGCCGGTTATCCAATCCTGTGGGTTGAGGAATCTTGAAGGCCAAATGGTTTGAGAGGATCCAGAATGTCTATAATTCTGAGCTCCAAAATACATAATAGTCCATAGGAATTATGACTAGAGGAAGCTATGTTGAAATCTTAGTTTCACGCCGGTGCATATGTAAGATGAACAAGACAAAGTCGCCTTACGAAGGAAGAGGGGTGTATAGCACCTCTCCAAAAAATAAATCAATGTTTAGGATATCATATTGACCATATACGTATTTATACCTTCTTATCTAAAAATCAGTTCATAAAATCTAACCTATATACCATTTTAATTATTTGCTAGCTCCTCTGCGTATGAGGATATGTCAGGGTATGTATAGGTGCGTGCATCCATATGTACTCTCTCAAAAAAGAAAAAAAAAAAAGAGAGAGGGTCCAGGTATCGATCATGCATTGCATGTTTGATCTTTCTTTGTTGCTTTGTAACTCAGGCTTGTGTAGTTGTGTGCAAGCCCTAGGATGTTCTGATGATGATGGAGCACAACTCAAGGTGGCCACAGTTTCAGTGACAAAATCTGGTAACACAAAGATGGAAGTAGAGAAGGCAAACCAAGGGATCAAGTGTACTGGCTCTATCCATCCATTTGAGTGTAGACATTGTTTTTTTTATTATCTAAAAAAGTGGTAAGTGTGGGATCAGATTGATCACCGGTGGAGCATGCATGTAATTGTCATGGTCCCTTGGCACGTATGATGAGGCAAAAAGATTGTACGCCTAGTACTGTCATACATCAAATCATAGGCCATCACTACCAACCCTCAAGTCGATAAATGCAATGGAATACTATGCCACTTTGTTAGCTTGTCATATTCTTACCTACCGTGTCAGTTTTATTTTCTACTCTATTTATTTTATACCATAAGCTGTTTGTTTGGTTTTTGTTTAAGTCAAATTTCTTTAACTCTAACTAAATTTAAATATAGATATATTAGCAAGGGGCAAAGCTCGGTGTTAATTTGTGGATGCAAATGCACCCACACAAAAAAAAATTAGCTATTATTCTCATATTTTCGCCGTATGTACACCTACCTCAGCTTAATATAATACATCCTCACAGTCTAATTAACAGTATAGTTAAGGAAAGTAATCTTATATCAGTTTAGTTTTCATTCACTTGTTTTGCTCTAGTTTCACCACTGTATTATCACCTATAATATCAAATAAATACAACATATTTTATGTTAGATTTAATAAAACTAATTTGATGTTATAGTTATTAGTCAAAGTTTAAGAAATTTGACTCCTAAAAAGTCAACCAACTTATAATATAACAATATTTAATCATAAACCAAAAGGTTTCACCTCCCAGTTATTGAGGATTAACTAATGAGCAAACAACGTCATGGAAAGCATGGCGATGGATTAGAAATCAAGCAAAAAAACTTGCCCCCTTCGTCTCTCGGCTAATGTCTGAATTTTTACGAAAGCTGCTCGTGTCGCTAGCTGTTGAGAGGTGATTCAGCAATCAAGGAACCAACACTGTACCAATCGCTCTTAAATAGCACAACTCCAACACAAACATGGCAGATAAAAAGTGTCGCACGGAAAATTTTAACCGTAATCTCATCATTTTGCATCCTTACCAGACCATTGCGTCAAGTAGCAGAAAGAATATATACGGCAGATTAGTAATTAATGGACTAACCTGCTGTGCTTGATGACATTGCAAAGCTCATGGCTCATTGGACGTCCATGAATAATGAATATCTGAATGACAAAATTCCGGATATGCCACTAAAAAATTGCTATTTTTATATATACTAATGTTTTAATTTTTGTGTTCATATATATCACTATCGTTAGTTTCAGCGTTAGTCGACGTTAGTTTTTTTTCTAAAGACCAAAACTATCCTTAGCTCACAAAGTTAGCTAGCTTGCTTTGCTCCTGACTGATTTTAGTTGCGCTAGATTAAATGAGTGATTGGTACGTGTATGTCAGCCTGAGCGAGTGCAAGTTGATCACGGAGCTTAAATCATCCTTGATTTTTAGTGAGAGCAGTTTTAGCAATTAGAAAAAAAAACTAACGTTTAAACTAACGGCAATAGCATATATGGATAAAAAAAAATGAAGTAGTGGCATATATGAAAATAACAAATTTTCAGTAACATATAAGGAACCGGTGAATTTTCTGTAACATATATGAAATTTTCTCATAATCAATCGGTCTGATCTGAGAAGTGAGAATTCAAAATAGCTCTAAAATAATTTGTTAATGATTTTTATATATTCGTTTAAAAGATTTCCAAAAGGACGCCCTCTAGACATAAGCCAAAGTGTCTTAGCGTTGAGGCTGACCTGATGGCGTCGCTATCTCCCACTGAGAAAAGACGTCCCAAATTGAAATTTGTGAAACAGACAACAAGATCATAAATGGTGCTTGGTTCAGTGTTTTGCTTGCACAATCACAAAGATACTCAAACAACATGATAGTAACACAATGGTGTAAATGAGTTTCTCATAGGTAATAATGTAATGGATATGTTATTTACATATAAACAGTAAAAGATGTTATTTACACTTTTTTGTTTGTTTGAAATAAGGATGTTATTTGCATACCAGATATTCAGATATTAATTAATATATCCTATTTACATGAGTGTAAGATATTGGCATGCTAGTTTCCCTGAAGGATGCTGCACCAGAACATGGATGTTACCTTGCAGAAGTTAGAACTCTTCATCGGTTTCTGTCGTCCTGGTAATGGGTATTGACCATCTGCCTAAATGGGCTGTGTAATTTGTGCATCTCACAGCACCTCTCCCTTTTGGTCCATCTGGGAAATCGATCACACTGATGCTGCCATCGTCTAGATGAAAAGATGACATGTGCTCCATCGTTAAATCAAGGCACCGGCAAATCAATGCTAGATGAACACCCGGATGTGCTACGATCACCAGAGTTGTATCGGTTGAAGTATCATCTGGCAACTCATTCAGCAAGGCTTGCCATGCATCCTTCGACTGTGCCCATAATCCCTGCAGAGTTTTGTATTCCATGCTGCCCAGCCAACTAGACTGAGCTATTTCTCCAAAACTCTGCAGAAGAGAAGCAAGGATTGTTATTTGAACTCCCATAGAAAATTCAATGCTATTAGCATTTCCATGTGATTAGACAACCTGCCACATGGTAACTGGGGAACATTCATAATAAATTTTGATCTTTAAATGGTGCAATTTGCATAGTCTTAGCAAATATCTCCATAATAAGTGCAATATATACCCAGGATCTTCAAATCCTCTGTTCTTAAATTCTTATCATAATGCCATAGAAAGTGGAAATGGTCTAACCTTTTGCTTTGTTTGAAAGGCATCGTCAATTTCGAGTTCAAGCAATTTCTTCATTTCCACATAACGGGGCACACAATCGGCACCTAAGCAATCTGCAGCCTCTTGGACCTGCAATTCACTCTATTACGGTTAGATCAAGCAGGTAATAAACAGATAAAAAGGATAATGCATTGGACTAAACTTGGCAGTTAGTTTAGAATTAGCTACCTCGCATATAGTAGTAGCAGTATCAACTGCTGCAACTTGTGGGCTACAGAGAATACCATTCACCTTCTGATCTAAAAGTAATTCTGCAGTTTTCTGAGACTGAACGCATATGACCAGTAATGAGCTTACGTTTAGTTAGAAATATACAATTTGCAGCGCCAGGAATAGTGTGAGTTACCTGTATCATCCCAAGCATGTTCAATGGTGCATACCCCAGTCCAGTCAAACTAATCTGGAATACGAATAAATGTAAATTGCATACATAAGTGGTAACCCGGTGGACCCTTTACAGAAACACACTAAAATCATTATCTATAATTTATGATCTAGAATTCTTTCTATAGTTGTTAACTCATAAAATACCTATATCAAATGAGATTGGTTCATTTAATTTTCCAAATTAAATTTCAGGAAATACAAATCAGACACCCAGGAAATAGTAGGCATATCATATATCCATAGAAAGTGTATACATGTAGCCCAATGTTAGAGCAGTAGGTTAAGATGGTTCAGGTCATGGGTTCAGGTTCCTTCATTGCACAGAATCAAATCTACTTAAAATCAAATGTACCCAGTTCCTTCAACACATTCTCTTTCTTTTTACATTCTGATCCATAGAACAAGGGCAAAATTCTTCATGTAAACATGTCTACACAAAATAAAATCCATACCTCCGCACTGTCCTGTGTAGCTCCTTGACATACTAGAATGATCCTCTTGCTTGTCTTTCTTCCTCCAGAACTGCCTGAGGCAACAGGAGAATTCGGGGTCTGCCCAATACGAACATGGAATGGAAATACAATTAATCCTGCATTTTATTGGTTTCATCTTCTATTTCTGTCTTGATGAAAATTATCGTATCTACTTATTTAGAAGCTGATATGAAATAGGTAAGGCATACAACTAAAAAGGGGAAATTTAGTCATCCAACTGAAAGTTACACACCTGATTTAAGCGGTTAAGGCATACACTTGGAGGTCCACCAGTCCGAGGGGTGAAATCCAGCACACTAGCACCACAATTGCTCTGGAGTAGAATCCGAAAGTACTCCGTGCCAAGACCTAAACACGAATACCAGGAAATCATACATCAATTGCGGACAAAACCTTGGAACTACAAATTCAATAGCAAAGCTAGCAGCACCAACCCAACGAAGTGGCAACAAGAGCCTGGTTCACTGCATTATGTGCAACAACAAGAACCGACTTGCCCTCATGTGCCAGGATCCTCTCCCAGCAGTTCTGTGCGCGATCCCAGAGCTCCTGCACTGGGTAGTGCCCATCAATGCTGAAGTTGGCTGCGTTCTTTTGCCATTGCCTGTAGAGAACCCCATACCTCTCCTTCCCTTCATTCTTCAACAGTCCCTGCAAATGTTAACCAGTGAACACCAGTCCAGTCAAGCATCCATCAAACCAGCAAGCTAACAAAACTGCTCAGGCATTTGCACAAACACCCAGTGAGCATCATAAATAACCAGAGCAAGATCTCACCTGGAAGGAATAGAGATCGATCTCGCGGAGGTCGGAGTCCGGGATGAGGTCCTCATTGCGGTCCGCCCAGATGATCTCCGCGGTGCGGCGTGAGCGGGCGAGCGGGCTGGTGAAGCAGGCGTCGAAGGAGTCGGAGAGGAGCATGAGGCGGGAGGTCTCTGCCTGGGACTCGCCCTTGGGCGTGAGCACGGAGATGTCGGAGCTCCCCTGGATGCGCCCCTCCGCGTTCCACGTGCTCTGCCCGTGCCGCACCAGCACCACCCTCTTCGCCTCCCGCAGCGGCGGCAGCCGCGCGCCCGGACGAGGGCTCGGGGACCTCTCCAGCTCCCGCAGGCTGGAGCAGCGGACGCAGGGGGCTGCTCCACCGACCCTCCACCGGCGAGCGGTGGCCGGCGCCGGCGTGGGAACGAGGAGGAGCATGGGGTGTGTGGAGAAAGGTAGGATCTTTTTCGTCGAAGATTTTGCATGTGTGGTCTGGGTTGGGTTTCCCGCGAAGATTTTGATGGAGAAACACGTAGGAAGCGTACTATTGCATTACGCGTCCGATCTCAGAAGGCGCACCATAAACACGTATGCCGCACGAGGTCGGCAGCTCAAGACGGGATTCTAATTATGGAAAGTACTTTGAAGCTTATCTCACCGAATTTCTTTGCCAACTGACCATTGACATGCATTGTTCTGTATAGTCTGACGTAATACTAGAGTAGTGAAAGAGCACAAGAAGTTAAGTTAACTATTGTAACAAGAAATAATTGCTCACATGACACGTAGTTAAGCGACGTGTGTTCTTTGCTGTACTCCATGTGTATAACAATTGGGTTCAATGGCACATATCATATACACGGGTTGTGGTAAAAAAATAGACGTTATTTAACTTTATGACATAAGAGCAAATATTCTTATAATATTTGTGCTAGAATTTTAGGTCACACCCACATAAATATTTCAAAAATTCTCAAACAAATCTTAAAGGCCCATACCAGGTCGGGGGTAGGCACTCAGCACCCGGGAGTCAAAGGTCGGCACTCGGCACTCGGGGATCAGCAGTCAGGACTCTGGTTGTCAGTAGTCAGGACTCGGACGGTCAGCAGTCAGGACTTGGGGGTCAGCCAGTCGAGCCCGACCCCATGTCCGCCAAAATACCAGCTTTCCGTCTTGCGGGGATTCAGTTCCCTTTGACCGTTCTGATCTTTTGGGAACTTGGCGGATTTTATGGGATATGGAAATTAACTCAATTTAGATCGTGATCGCGACACGAGATAGTGTTACTCCCATATAAATATCCGTCCATCTAGCTGGTTCCATACGTGTGTGAGTCTAAGAGATACAACATATTAGATCAGAACAGATCGATTTGCCTCTTCTCTCTGTTGCGCTGTCGGTGTAGTCTACTTCATCCCTTTCTCTGACGTGCACCGACGAGAGGGAGAGCAGGTCTCCAGAACCTCTCGCTCTTGTGATCCTACACCGGGAGATGGCGAATAAGGTTTTTGGGAAGCGCTCCGCGTGACTGCTCATGTCCGTCACCACGGCGCGTCTTCCTTCCACGTCTACTATCGGTCGCCATCGGGTACTGCGATCCGACACCAACAGGAGCAACTCTGCACTGACCGTGGTTTTGTCTACGGCTACCGTACAGTATGTGCGCTACTTTACTGTTCGGTTATTGATCATGTTTTACGAAACCATGATTACTATGTTTAAGTTTACTAGTGTGTTAGATGTGTACACGCTAGTTCTTATAGATGTCATGATTTATCTATTTCAAAAATTAATATCGCAATTACTTAATATTCTAACAATCCAAAAACCTTATTATAGGCAATCTGCAATTTATTCAATGGCTAGTTTTGCGGATGCACTGAGGCTAGAAAAATTTTCTGGTGTGCATTTTAAGAGATGGTAAGCAAAGGTCCGTCTCTGGCTTACTGCTATGAATGTATAGAAAGCGAGACTTGGCAAACCTGAGGGTGAACTTTCTGTTGATGAGCAAAAGAAATTCGCTGAGGCCAATAATCTTTTCGTGGGATGCATTCTAGGCATGATCTCTGACCGTCTGTGTGATGTTTACGTCACTGTGACAGATGCGAAAGAGTTGTGGGATGCTCTGACAGCAAAATATGATGCATCAGACGCAAGCAGTGAATTATACCTTATGGAGAGTTTCCATGACTATAGGATGATGAATAACCGTTCTGTGGTAGAACAAGCTCATGAGGTTGTGTGTATTGTCAAGAAACTTAATCTCATCAAGTGTCCTCTACCCGATAAGTTTGTGGCTGGTTGCATAATCGCAAAATTACCTTCTTCATAGAGGAGCTTCGCCACTACTCTAAAACATCAGAGATAAGAGATATCAGTTGAAAACATGATAGCGTCTCTTGATGTTGAAGAGAAAGCTCGGGCAAAGGACGCTTCTGAGAAAGGAGGCGAGGGCCAGTCTAGCGCCAACTTAGTACAGAAATCCCCACATAGTAAGAGCAAAGGAAAAATAAGTCTAACAAGGTGATGAAGACCACTACCTTTAAGAAGAAGAAAAATAAAGCCGATTTAAATTGCTTCACTTGCGGTGAATTGGGACATTTCTCCAAAGATTGTCCAGATTGCGCAGACCGCAAAGGGCAGAGGGCTAAGAATATCAACATGGTGACCATAGATAATACTGAGGATATGTATGGTAATCTACCTACTGTTCTATCAGTCTTTCAAACTACCAGCTAGTGGTTTGATATGGGTGCCAATGTTCATGTGTGTGCTGATATCTCTTTGTTTTCTTCTTACCAGGTCGTCCAGGATTCTTCCGTCCTAATGGGACATGGGTCATATGCTTCTGTTCATGGTGTTAGCACGGTACATCTGAAGTTTACTTTGGAAAAGATCGTGCAGCTGAGGAACGTGCAGCATATCCCTACTATCAACAAGAATCTTGTTAGCAGTTCTGTTCTGTGTAAGGACGGGTTTAAGGTAGTCTTAGAGTTCCATAAATTAGTCTTGTCAAAACATGGACAATTCATTGCTAAATATTATGATTGCGGAGGCCTGTTCCGCTTTTTCCTTTCAAATTTTAGCAATAAGTCGGTGAACTATATTTGTGGCAATATTAATGATGATGCAAGTGTTTGGCATTCTCATTTATGTCACGTTAATTTTAGCTTGATGTCTCGATTGTCCAGCATGAGTTTAATTCTGAATTTTACCATTGCCAAAGATTCTAAGTGTCATAGTTATGTGCAATCAAAACAACCTTAAAAGCCTCACAAGACTGCTGAGGAGAGAAACTTGGCACCTCTAGAACTCATATATTTTGATCTTTGCGAGATGAATGGTGTGTTGACAAAGGGTGAAAAGAGATATATGACATTGATTGATGATGTGTCTAGATTTTGTTATGTTTATCTGTTGCAAAGTAAGGATGATGCATTAGACTACTTTAAAATTTATAAGGCTGAAGTTGAAAATCAACTAGAGAGAAAGATCAAACGTCTAAGATCTGATCGTGGTGGTGAATATTTTCCCAAAATATTTTATGAATTCTGTGAGGAATACGGTATTATTCATGAGAGAACGCCTCCCTATTCACCCGAATCAAACGGGGTTGCCGAGAGGAAAAACCGCACGCTAACTGACTTGGTTAACGTCATGTTAGATACTGCTGGCTTATCAAAGGCATGGTGGGAGGAGGCTTTGTTGACTGTAAGTCATGTCCTGAATAAAGTTCCAAACAAGAATAAAGAGCAAACTCCATATAAGATATGAATTGGGAGAAAACCTTCACTTGCGCACTTGCGCACTTGGGGTGCTTGGCAAAAGTCAATGTTCCAATTGTGAAGAAACACAAGTTAGGACCTAAGACAGTGGATTGCATCTTTCTAGGATATGCTCAGAGTAGCATGGCATATAGATTTTTGGTAGTAAAATCTGAGGTGCCTGATATGCATGTTGATATTATTTTAGAATCTCGTGATGCAACATTTTTTGAGAATGTGTTTCCTATAAACGATATGTATAACACTGCTAGATTTTCTGCTGAAATAATTTCTGAACCTGATTCACCTGTTAATTTCAAGTCTTCTGAATAACATACTCAATTTGAGGAAATCCTTGAGAAGGATGACAGTGAAGCTTCTAGAAGGAGTAAGAGACAGAGGGTTATAAAATCCTTTAGTGATGATTTCGTTGTGCACCCTGTGGATGACACTCTTACGACCATTGTCGAGGCATATGCATCTCCAGATGCAGATGATTGGAAAGAAGCTGTCCATAATGAGATGGACTCGATTCTATCCAATGGTACGTGGAAACTCACTAAACGACCGTACGGTTGCAAAACCGTGAGTTATAAGTGGGTATTCAAGAAGAAGCTTAGGCCTAATGGTACTATTGAGAAGTACAAGGCTTGGCTTGTGGCCAAAGGTTACACACAAAAAGAAGGCGAAGACTTTTTCGATACTTATTCACCTGTCGCTAGACTGACCACTATCAGAGCATTACTTTCTCTAGTCGTCTCATATGGTCTTATCGTTCATCAAACGGACATAAAGACAGCTTTCCTAAATGGAGAGTTAGATGAGGAGATCTACATGGATCAGCCTGATGGGTTTGTAGTGAAGGGTCAAGAGAGTAAAGTGTGTAAACTATTAAAATCTTTGTATGGCCTAAAACAAGCGTTTAATCAGTGGCATGATAAGTTCGATAGAACTTTAACTTTTGTAGGCTTTATCATAAATGAGGCCGATAGATGTGTATACTATTGACAGAGTGGGGGCGAATGAGTTATATTATGTTTGTATATCGACGACATACTGATCTTTGGCATAAACATTAATGTAATCAATGAAGTCAAGTTGTTTCTATCAAAGAGTTTTGATATAAAAGATCTGGGAGAAGCTGATGTTATACTCAACATTAAATTAATTAAGGGCGAGAATGAAATTACACTTTCATAATCTCATTATGTGGAGAAGGTCTTGAGCCGGTTCGGCTATAAAGACAGTAAGCCTTCTCCAACACCTTATGATCCCAGTGTGATACTTCAAAAGAATAAGAAGATAGCCAAAGATCAACTTAGATACTCTCAGATTATTGGTTCACTCATGTACCTAGCCAGCGCAACAAGACCCGACATATCGTTTGCTGTGAGCAAATTGAGCAGGTTCATGTCAAACTCGGGTAGTGATCACTGACATGCACTTGAAAGTGTTATGCGCTACTTGGTAGGTACTATGAGTTATGGGATTCATTATTCTGGACACCCCGCAGTGCTTGAGGGATATAGTGATTCGAACTGAATATCTGATGCTGATGAGCTTTATGCCATGACTGGATATGTATTTACCCTTAGAGGTGGTGTAATATCATGGATGTCTTGCAAACAGATCATTTTGATGAGGTCAATCATGGAAGCAGAACTCACTGCTCTAGACACAGCAACTACAGAGGCAGAGTGGATGCGTGAACTATTGATAGACTTGCCTGTGGTTGAAAAACCAGTACCGGCTATCCTTATGAACCGTGACAATCAAACTGTGACAGTCAAAGTGAACAGTGCTAAGGATAATACGAAGTCATTAAGACACGTTAACAGACGATTGAAGTGTGTCAGAAAGTTGAGAAACTCCGAAGTAATAAGTGTGACTTGCATTCAAACAGGCAAAAACCTAGCAGATCCCTTTATAAAAGGGCTATCACGGAATGTGATAGAAAATACATCTAGGGAGATGGGTGTGAGACCCATATGAGTTGCCATATTGGTAACCCAACCTATGTGATCGGAGATCCCGTGAATTAGGACCTAGAAAAAATAAGCTATTGGTTAACTGAGGAGAGTAATTTCTATTACTAACCCTCTCTAAGTGAAGATGCAATACTCTCAGCTACTGTAATGTAGATTGGCTTTATACCTTAATGTATTCTGTTGGCTTTAATTAGCGAAGATGCTATCCTACAGAGCATTCTTGAAAGAATACACATATATGAGCCTGACTGTTTAATGTCGCAGTCCACGAGACTTGGGTGATCTCTAGTAAGCTCATTATGAGACCAGGGAGTACGACGCATATGCTCCACCCGCGGGGTAGGCCACTAGCAGCCAAGTACTGGTTATGACTTTGAGTGAAACTTGTTCGCAGAAAACTTATAATTCAAGGCATAGTCTATTGTTCAAGTTATGGATGAGTGTAACTTGAAGATCTAGGCGAGAGTTCAACTTAACAATCCTCGCTGAAACGCTAGTATATCAAATAACAGAGAGAAACAGGCAAAACTCTAAATGGGCATTTGAGATCTAGTGGGGGATTGCTAGAATTTTGGGTTACACCCACATAAATATTTCAGAAATTCCTAAATAAATATCAAAGGCCCGTACCGGGTCGGGGGTCGGCACTCAGCACTCGGAAGTCAGAGGTCGGCACTTGGCACTCGGGAGTCGGAGGTCAGCACTCAGGACTCGGGCGGTCAGCAGTCAGGACTCGGGCGATCAGCAGTCAGGACTTGGGGGGTCAGCCAGTCGAGTCCGATCCCATGTCCACCGAAAACTGGCTTTTCGTCTTGCGGGGATTCAGTTCCCTTTGACCGTTCCGATCTTTTAGGAACTTGGCGGATTTTACGGGGTATGGAAATTAACTCAATTTAGATTGTGATCGCGACACGAGATCGTGTTACTCCCATATAAATACCCGTCTATCTGGCTGGTTCCATACGTGTGTGATCTAAGAGATACAATAGATTAGATCAGAACAGATCGATTTGCCTCTCTTCTCTGTTACGCTGTCGATGTAGTCTACTTCATCCCTTTCTCCGGCGTGCACCGGTGAGAGGGAGAGCAGGTCTCCAGAACCTCTCGCTCTTGTGATCCTGCACCGGGAGAGGGCGAATAAGGTTTTTGGGAAGCGCTCCACGCGACTGCTCACGTCCGTCACCACGACGCGTCTTCCGTCCATGTCTACCGTCGGTCACCGTCGGGTACTGCGATCCGACACCAACAGGAGCAACTCTGCACCGACCGTAGCTTCGTCTTCGGCTACCGTACAGTACGTGCGCTACTTTACTATTCGGATAATAATCATGTTTTGCAAAACCATGATTAGTATGTTCAAGTTTACTAATGTGTTAGATGTGTACATGCTAGTTCTTGTGGATGTTATGATTTATCTATTTCGAAAAGTAATCTCGCAATTGCCTAATATTCCAACAATTTGTGTCCATTTTAATTCCCTTCGAAAGGAGATTTCAAAGAGGGGTCAAGATCTCTTCAAATAATGCCACTTAATTATATTATTAACTTTATGGCATAAGAGCAAATCTTCTTATAACATTTGTGTCCATTTTAATTCCTTTACAAAAGAGATTTCAAAGAGGGGTCAAGATCTCTTCAAATAACGCCACTTAATTATATTACACATCGGCACAGCAAACATGCAAAATAATTGTTACTGCAGCAGTATATAAGTATCTCTTAATTGCCATAGTGTTGTCTAGTCTAAAGTCTGAACATTTATGAACTAGTGAAAGAATACAGAAAGTTCAGAACTTCAGAGATAGTTCAAACTATATACCACCTTGTAAGTTGTAACTATCAGTGTCCATTTTATTTCTCCCAAATCAATTAAAACCGCTTCTTCAAATAACACCATTCTGATTATACACAGATACACCTAATAGGCAAATAATACGGCAAAATCCATACATTCCAACAAATTATAAGGCATATAGTTTTTTTACATGCGTAAAATATTAACCATTTCTTATTTTTATTATATCATCAGTAATTATTTAGATAATAACATATAAAGTAATTTTAAATATCGATTTAATTATATGATATATGTTTTTAGCTTAATTATTGATAAAAATTAAAAATATTGATGTTTTCTAAAAAGTCAGAATGCATTATATTTTAGAACAGATGTAGTAATTATGTACTGAATTTGTTCAACACATGGGGGGAAATACAATTTGCCCAAAGAGCTGTTGTGGATGTGCTTGTGGCAAGCTTAACCCTGATTAATTAGGACACCTTTTCTATTCACTCTTATGCTTCTCTTTCTTAATGGAATAGCACAAATCCTGCCTTCCTTTCAAAATTAAAAAGAGATATATAATATCGTACATATATATACATCGTCCTCGCCGAAGTGGAAGTAGTATCCGTAGTAGTACTCGCTGTCGTAGCTGAGGGCCCATCCGTCTTCGTCGTCGTCGTGAAAGTCAATGAAGTTGGGGTCGTACTCGGAGTGTTCAGCGTCGTCGTCCTCGGAGGCGGCCGCGGCCGGTAGCTCTTCGGCGGGCAGCTCATACCGGCAGAGCGGGCACGAGCGGCTCTGTTCGAACCACGTATTGAGGCACGCCTCATGAAATCTATGGCGGGAAGAGCACGGCATCACGCTGGTGTCCTCACCCTCCTTGTAATCCTCGAAACATATCACGCATGTAGCGTCGTCGTCGGACGCCTCGTCGCCGTCGCCGTGCTCGTGGTTCTCCGGCGCGCCGACCGACGCGGCCGAGTCAGGCAGGTCTCCTCCGGACCCGTCGCTGGCGCCGCCGCGGCGTTGAGTAGCAGCTTTTGATTGGACCATCCTTTCGACGGCGGCTATTGCTTCGTTGCTGTTGCTGTTGCCTTGTAGGAACAGTGTCGCCATTTCCAAGGGCTCGGGGGTCCTCTCGGCACCACCCTGCTGCACCTGCGCCTGTACTATCTTCTGCTCCGGCGATTCGCTGCCGGCATCGGGCGAGAGCTCGTCGGGGTGATCGTAGAAGCTTGAGCTGCTGGCGCCGACGCCGAAGTAGTCGTCGTTGAAGGCCGTGTAGGAGAACCAAACAGCATTGAGCTCTTCAGCGGATAGGAGCTCGGAGATGTGATAATATAGCCCGGAGCTGGCGCCGCCGACACCGTCGTAGTCCGTGTCGACCCTAGGAACGAACACTTCTTCGCCGGATGGGAGTAACAACAAAGAGGACGGCTGCACTATCTGCTCCTGCGCTTCACCGCCGGAATCCTCCGCCGACGCCGGGATCTCGTCTCCGTGATGATGCATCCCTGAGCTGGTGGAGCCGGCGTCGAAGACGGCGCCGTAGGCCGTCACGGCCGTGTAGGCTCTAGTGAACTCTTCTTGGCTTGGGAGGCACGAGAACTCATCCCAACTACTGCTTACAACGATGGCATCCTCATCGTAGTGGTGAGTTTCATCGGCGTCCATGGCTGCCGCACGGTCGTCGTCCTCACCTAGCCTTAACCCATTACTGGATGCGTCGAGCAGGCAGCCATTGCCGTGAATCCCGTGATACGGTACCTGATCAGCACCGCGATCATCTACCTCGTCGTCGACGCTGTCTCCTCCAAGACGTTGGTAGGCCTCCCATTTCCCCAAGATCGAAGAAAGCCTGGCAAGATGAGCATCGCGGCGGCGTCTACGGTCGTCGTCGTCGAACATTGCCGTCGATCACTTCAGTTCAATCAAATTAATCGATCGTACTTTTTCCTGCAGATCGATAGAATTGGTTGATTTGGTTCTGTTTGCTCCCGTGTAAATATATACGTGGGGCGGCGTGCGTACGTAACGTGTCCGAGTCGGACAGGTACACGTAGGAACGTGCCGGTCGTGGACTGTACCGTAGTGTCCGAGTCGGACAGGTACAGGTACGAACGTGCCGGTCGTGGACTGTACCGTACGTTTGGACTCTGGTTCGATCGGGTAGTCGAGGAAGCTGGTCCAGAGCAGAGTCGGAGACACTGTGGTTTGCTGCAATACTGTGCACAGTTGGCATGGAATTTGCTACTTTTTGTTACTCCAATTCAAGATCGAATTTGTCTTAATTGTACCGTTGTAATCTATATATCTTGTCGAAAGAAATTTCAGATTTTATATAACATGCATGATGCAGCTGCAGCAGCTAGGTTCATAAGACAAACCGACAGTGACACAGCTCTATAGCTGGTTTGATCATGTGGGGTGGAAGGATAATATTTAGTTGGGCTATCTTGTTTTTATTTTAAACTAAAATAAAATTTTAAATAATTTTATTTTATTACATAAACTTCATATTCTTGAGCTGAAATTATGCCAAAAACCGTAAACTTTACGAAGAAAAATTTTACAGTCTTTGATTAGATACCAGGAGGTACCATATTTTTCAATGTTGATTTTGGTACTTCTAATAGATACCAAAATTAATACTGAAAAATATAGTACCTCCTCAAGATCTGTAAAATCACTCTTTTATGAAACCTCGAGTTTTATTGTCGAACACTACCAAAAACAGTGTTTTTTTTGCAAACGTTTCTCTTTCACTGCAAAGACAGTCAAGAAGAAAATGGCATGGCAATGGAGGAGGGGGTGGACAATTAATCACGGCCCGCCTGTGTAAACTGATTTGGTCCACGTAAGGACGTACCGCACGTAAAAATTATTCTATTTTCGAGTACAGTAGACGTAACATATCACTTGTGAAAATCACTGTTTTTCTATGTAATTACTTTAAGTTCATAGAGTTAAGAGATGACAGACCCATTATGACCATGCTTGACAATATTAGAAAGAAACTAATGGTCCGGACGAATCAAAAGCGAGAGGGTGGCCAGCAGGACACGTGGGAAATCACTCCTCTTGTGGCCGGGAAATTGGAGAGATCGAATAGAAAGAAGCTAGATCCTGTGGTGCATATCAATCTAGTGTAGGACTATGAGACATTTGTAAAAGTGAAATATGTAAAAATCATATAAAATTTGGGCAGCGCAACTCTCTATTCATCAGCTCATCGTCCATGTTGCCGGTGAAGCTAACGAAGCCTCTTTTTATATTATTTACGTGGCTTTAGTACCATGTTAGGAGATTACTAACACTAAAATTATTAGTACTGGTTAGGCTCTCCATCGGCCCAATATTAATTCCTATGTTTTTAGTATCGATTTATGATCTTAATCGATACTAATAAGTTTAATATCATATAGTCTTCTAACCTGATCTTTATTAGTACCGATTATACTCGTCAATGATTCTTTATCTCTTTTTGACCGTTGCAGATGATTTTTAATACCAACTCAAATTAGAATAGATATTAAAAAGAATAGATAAAGGCTTACTTCTCTAATGTAGTGGCAGTGGAATTTCAAGTAAACGCAGAGAAAGCCTATAGCAATTGGAGCTTAAGCTTGAGTACTATGATTGTCTTTAAAATATTATTGAAACTGAATGATGTTTTTGAGATTATACACTGATTAGCTAAGATTACATCACAGAATCTTGCTCTTCAATTGGAGCTAGTGTACAATGTGGTAATGATACATCATACATAGAACACACAGACTTTAATTTTCTTAGCCGAATTTCTATTCAGAAAAAAAATCCATCTGTTACAACACACACGCGAAGCAAAATCCATCCAAGTTTAAACGAAACGAGTGTGTGGGCTGTTGAGCTGCGGCACATGGCGGCAGAGCGGGCACGAGCGGTTCCGCGCCAACCACTCGGCGAGGCACTTGTCGTGGAACCTATGCCCGCTCGCGCACGGCATCACGAGCAGGTCGTCGCCTTCCTCGAACTCCTCGATGCAGATCACGCACTCGGTGGGTCCCTCGCCGCCGCGCGCTCGTCTGTACTTGTGCTTCTTGAGACCGCTGACCACCGCCGCCGTGGCGGTGGCTGCAGTCACGACGGCGCCGCCGCCGTGGTGTGTCGTCGTCGCTCCGGCGTCGTGCCGCGCGCGGGGGAACGCGCCGAGCCCGGCCGCCCCGGCGCGTGAGCGGGACGGGTTGGGGGGAGCGAAACCGGCGGCGACGCGCGGGCCGGGTCGGGTGAAGCGCTCCGCGCCGTCGGCACCGCCGAGCTCGAACTCCAGCAGCAACATGATGTCTTCCTCCGCCTCGAAGACGTCTGGGGCGAGTTCTTCCGACCCTAGTATGAACTCGAGGAAGCGGTAGATGTCGTCGTCGGCGCGCGTCGCCGCCGCCCGGTGGTCGTACAGATCTTCTTCTATCGGGAGAAACTGCGGCAGCGACTCAAACGCCGGCGCCATCGTGGTGTCTCCGCTACGCTGGTTGGGCTCCCGGCCGGCCATCACGTCACAGGCTGAGCAGCTGGAGGTCGGCGACGACGACGACGACGACGAATCTGACGTAGATCGATGACTTGATTGGTTTGCAGGTGCGTCCGTACGTGGGCTGTTGGTACGAGACACGTCTACTACTTTTGTAGACACGTGATTAAAGAGTTCGAATCGGAAAGGTACAGTTCGGCGTACGTAGCATGTCGGACTCGGACTCCGACTCTGGTTCGGGCTGAGAGAACTGGTCCGAGTCGGGAAAGGAACTGTGGCTTGGAATATTCCACGTGGGCCGGCCTAGAACTTGGGAGATTGGGTGGCCTTTCTGATACTGTTCAAATTTACATGGGCTAACCTGGGCCGAAAAATCTCATCCAAGATGCAAAATTTCATGGACAGATTCGGATTCTGCGGTGCAGTCAGAAATACAGACATAGTCAGAGGCAAGATTTCATGGACATGTTCAGTTATCAGTATCAATGCTCGTAGAGAATCCAAACCAATTTAATTTACTACAGTTAAACTAGTCTGATTCTGTCTTGCATGCATTCATATGGATGCAAACCTGAACTATGCAAGGACAGGCTAGCTTCTCTCGATGTTTGTATTGTCATGCTCAGTTGTTCACTCGGCTAGTTGCATGTTCGTAGCTGATCGAGCTAGCTGTGCCATTGTGCCTGCCACTTCGTCTTTATGAAAACACTGGCAAGATGTATCAGTTCTGCTAATTTACGCAGTGGACACAGTTTGGAAAACTAGTGGCGCCTGCGACTTCGTCTTTATGAAAACCGGCAGATATACCTGCCACCTGATGGAACGATTTGAGAAGCTCCATACTGATAGCTCAAAAACAGCAATTTTAACCTACAGATTTTGTGCCAAAAATATAGCTTCTTCTCTTATTTAATTTTTTTCATCTATTTTCTCCATATTTGCTTATAGTGTAATTTTTTTAAAAAAAAACTATATAAAAAGTATCAATAATCATTTTAAAATTATTTATCAACTCTTTAGCATTAAATTCATCTATCACAAACATATGAATCTTCAAGGCCTGTTTAAGGCAGGCCATAGCATGGCGGACGCCGATATAAGTAAAGTACAGTTGTACCCAATTTTTTTTACAATTATTTATTATTATGGAAAATTATAAGATATATCGTTTATTTTTATATATTTAATGATCACAATTAAATAAGTTGACGTCTTATAATAGATCATCCTAATCTGATGACCATGATTAAAAAAAATCGACGTCTTAGCTCTTAAGAAATAATAGGTCACCTTGTTTTTTTTAACCAATGATTGGTATTAATTTTATATCTTAATTTTTCAACAGATAAGAAATATATCGTAAAAAAGCTCTTATATATTATATACTCAATCCGTCCCATAATATTACGACATATCTCTCCGTTCCATAATATCTTAACTTAGAACCAGATTTGATATTTTATAATTATTGTCTAGATTCGTTGTACTATAAAATATTAAATATGGTGCTAAGTTAAGATATTACGGGACGGAGGGAATTCTCTCTGATTTCTAAAATAAGTCGTTTTAGACATGATTTCATATACCAATGAGCAATTAATTAGTGTGTACTTTTCTTATTTGTCCTTATTAAATACAATGTGGGAGTAAATATAGCGTGAGAAATGAAAAAAAGTAGTACTACATCAGGGGTATAGTCATCCAAAATACATAATAAAATATAAAACGACTTGTTTTAGACAAGTCTTGATACAAATCCAAAACGACTTATTTTATAAAATTGGAGGAAGTATATATATATCGGTTACGCGTAAGAATAGATAGACCGTACTAAAAACTCACCTCACCACTCACCGTGTACTTTAATTTCGCTCCTATTAACTTTCCATCAAGCAATACTTCTTCGTTAAGTCTATACTTATTTCTAAAATTTTGGGTCGGGCACTGATGCGTGCGTGCGTGCTTACTTCCTCTTCGTCTTGGACGAATGCATCAACTAGCTAGTGCGAGAACCTGACACCTAGCTAGCTTGCAAGCTGCTTTAACCAATTAAGCCACCCACTGACCCACACCGGCGCACTACACCACACTAGTCACTACTCACTACGGCCGCTACACTATACACTCTGCATATCGAGAAGAAGACAACTACAGACTACAGTAGCAGCAGCAGAACATCTCATATGTTACAGTACTGATAGATCACTAGCTAGCTAGCTAGCTCGATATACCAGATTTAACATCTCATATGTTACAGTAGCTAGCTCGATATGTTATAATAGAGCTGACACTGTTGGCCACTCAGCTTAACCCAAACACAGAGTCACACACCTAGAAATTAAAGAAGATAATTGATCAAGTGGCCGGGCATGCACTACCTAGCTAGCTATCAAAGGTTCAGTTTGTGCAGACAAAAAACAAGTTAAGAATATTGTCAGTCTATATGAGAATTCTGGCAGCAAGTGAGTACGTGTAGGTGCATGCGTTAGCTCGGGTACCTAGATACTTAGATAAGCTTAATTTGTAGTTAACCTAAGCCTGAATTTGACTGCTCGATCGAAGCTAGCAGCTAGATAGACATCTTTCGCATCTACCACAGCAATTATCAGATTGTTTGATGCAAATTGGAGATGG
>KE373153.1:69238-96253 GCA_000418225.1 Zizania latifolia | reverse complement strand
TATATACCAACAACGACCCATAGACTCATGCTACAACAAAAAGACATAAATACTTATATACTATCTGTGTGAATAAGAGATATGATTGCTAGGCTAATTTAAACATATATAGACCTATTAACCAGTAATGACCCATAGGCTCGTGCTACAACAAAAAGACGTAAATACATATATACTGTCTCTGTGAATAAGAGATATAATTATAAAACCTTATAACTAAATGCTACCCTTATAAATAGGCCCTAGGAGTTTTTGAGGAAACATATCAATAGTTACTTCCAAAATCCCTGTTGTGGTATAACACGACAACAAGTTTCATGTCGTCTCGAATCTGACCTTTAGTGTACACCTTTCGTTAATTTTGGATGTTATCTCTACAGATGAAATCTTTGAGATATAAAGATCAGGAGGTGCATACATGCTTAATGAAAACTGTGAACAAATCAAGTAGGAAATCACAGTTGATCGACTTTGCATTGACGTCAATATTGGGCATTGGCAGTCTTTAGTCCATTGCTCCAATGTAAGCTGCAGCGTTAAGCGTTTACTGAAGAATCTGAAATCAAACACCTTGTCCGTTGTCTTGATAACCAAACTCAAAAACTTTCTGCAGACCATGGCAGGTAAGAGCAATCTTTTGAGATAGATTCAAGTGAAGTACAGTGGAAATCATGCATCCATTTGTGATGAACTTTATCAGCTCGCCGATTCCTTATTTTTTTCACCTTTTGCATCATGACCGGTGTCTTTGCACTATTGCTCCTGCCACATTTTTTTAAGGAAAAAAATGCATGCACATTTGTAACGACGAAGAGCTTATTTTTTATGATCCTGATCCAAATTCACATCTAAACCCCAAACATTTCTATCACTCAAGTGACTAGGGTTTATTGGAGCATGTGTGTTGTTGAATGAACTTAAAGAGTATGGCACATGCTATATATCTAATCAAGAAGATGCTTTTCTTATATTTATAGGTTTATTTGGTGAGCTTCGGATTCTAATAAATAGCTAATAAATATCTAGCTTGTAATAATATAGAGAAGCTGATATTTCTCAACTTTTGTATTCTAGTTTTTTTTAGATTTTATAGCTACTAAGTTTTACAATGTAGAGTCTAAATCTAAACCGCTCGAAAGAGTTTTAAATTCTAGAAGTAGAAATAGTTACAGTTAACAGAAACTCGCACAACTTCACGATTTATGTTGTCCAATCCCTTGTCAAGTTCACATGAGTTTGTTATATTTGTTGTTAATTAAGATATGAAATAATCATTTTCTACTGTTAAGCTCCATGAAATTGCTTTACCATAGATCCATAGCTACTTTAACTAAACAACTTTATAACTTTTTTCATAGTTTATAATATTTTTTCACAGCTAACAGCTCACAACAATTTTTTATACCTCATAGCTCAGAATAGATCTTCTAAAATCTACAGCTTAACCAAAATGGTCTAATAATAAGATATTAGTCTATAAATAACATAATGAGGATGAGGAATGTGATGCATCTTTTATTAACTGGTAATGCAACTGACAAACAATTTACTTGTAAGTTAATGTAAAAACATGGTACAAAAATTATCTGTGATATCGCCACAACCCTCGACAAGCGACACTTGTGGCAGCGATCGTAGGGCATAACCATGGTAGACGGGAGGGCAAGGAGGTTCAGTACCTCACTGGCCCAATGCCGTTACAGCGAGATTGGCTGCGACACAACGTGAGAATAGAGGAAATTGAGATAGAAATTTGAGATTTCTTATTTCTTGTTGTTTTCCACATATACAGGAGAGGCTACAACTTATTTTTAGAAGCCAAAATAATCTAAGGAAACTAATCTCATATAAGATAATTCTAGCAGCAATCAAGTAAACCCAAATCAGAAAGATACTCTTGCTAATTAGAGATAACAACTGGCCCTGGCTGGGCCGGTGCAGTCTCTGGCTGACCGGCGCAGCCACCCTCCGACGGTGGTAACTGGTAAGTGCGCCTCCAGCTGACAGATGTTCTCATCAAATGGACGTACCAAATTATTTTCCCATGATGCCATGAGCCCATGACAAGAGTCTGTAGGTGCAGTTAATTTTTGTTGGAACCTTGGCTGTCAAATGTATCAGAGAGTTTATACCGTCTAACTTTCTGAAGTTTCACCAACGTTAAGTTTGAAGTATGAAGTTCACAATATACGAAATTATTACATTGTTAGATCTGTGATCAAAAAAACTTTCACCGTAATTTTTGTTCATACATATACATTATAAAGTTATAGAATGTAACATCTTGGAAACCTCATAGAGTCAATAACACCAAGTAAAAAAATAGAGGGAGTAGCATTTTGATAGTATTTTGAAAAAACTGGTAATCATACTTCTGCATCCTTGTGGGATAGGACAGATTCTACAGCAGCTCTTAGAACAAGAGACTAGCAAGTTGGACATAAAAAGTTCAGAAAACAGCTAAACTGAAACTAGGCCTCCCTTAGATCTGAAGCAAAATCTTGAAAACCGATATGTATGGTTCAGATATGGGGATGGGAAACTGCAGTAGAAATGATCGATTCTGCTGAACAAACAGAGGCAACAACGTAACACACAATGCAAGCAACATGCGAATTACAATATAATCAAACAAAGCTAGTGAGCTATAGTGGTCCAAGATTAACAAGTTTAATTTGCATGTATTGAGAACCGAGTTTTCACCAATACAGAAGAAACCATACCATTACTCTATAAGCTTTACTGTCTCCACGCATGCTACCATCACTAAGACGGAGATGCTTCTGCTAACCAGCTGTTTATCTCATATCTACTACGTTAGTGGCCAAGGCAGTAATTTTCCGCAGGGTGCAACGAGCCACTCAACGGTTCGAATTTTTATAACATTGCAAATTTAATATACACAATGTAAAAAATTGTTAAGTTAATAAAAAAACATTATATAAATATAGGAATAACATGTCACAAAATTATGATTTTTTAAAAAGCATTGCTTACACTTTACAGCCTACTCACTACTCATCCCAGAATACCAGTGTATACCACGGAATAAAATGATTGGAAGAGTACCGAAATGACCAATATAACATGAGGGAAATTATTACTACCTCTAGTTTGTATATATACAGTATCATGGGAATCCATTATTTGTCACCATAAATCTTGCCTTTCTGGGCTAAAAAGAAAAATCTGGATTCTATATATCTATCATATGCATCACATCTCCACAAAAAATCTACTGTTTAAAAAAGATAGGTAAAACTGAGGTTTATAACAATTATCTAAAAATTCAAATGAATAAATTTAATACTAACAATTGATGGGTATCTTTAAAATATTTTTTGATAGTTTTTATATAGAACTTTTTTTTAAAAAAAGTACTTCTTCTGTATAATGTTATTCTCATATTATAAGTTTTTTAATTTTTTATAAGTCAAATTTATTTAATTTTGATCAATTTTATAGAAAAATCTAGCAACAACTATAAGTCCAAATTAGTTTTATTAAATACACCGTAAAATATGTATTAAAAATATATATATTTAAACTTGGTCAAGATAAATTTGATTTATGCTTATAAGAAAGAAGAAAGGAATAGAAAAGGAGTCATTTGTGAGCTGTACGTGCTGAAACGAACGGTAGGATGGGTTCCATTCTACCGCACAGCATGTAAGCCGTTCGATCGAGCAGATCTAACCGTCCCTTCTCCGCCAACTACGCCCGCAAGTTGAACGAAATTACTCACCTTACCCTCCGCCGACCGCCAACCGCCAACCGCCAACCGCTGGCTCGGACCGATTCTATTTGTCACCGTATCTCTCTAAATATCACCGCTGTCGTTATAATTAATTTTTTATCACTCTTAATATAGAAAAACTAATTTTTTAACCATTTTGCAGCCCAAACATACCAAATCACCTGCCATATCAGCATCACGCGTATCACATTAACGTGATTTTACCTTTATGCCCATACATCTATCCCAAACGCCCTTGCCCATTCTGTTCATCTGGTCCTGCAGCGCCTGAGCGAGTCTGAGCGGACGACGGGCGGCAGCCGGCAGCGCGTGAGCGGGCAGGTAACGTAGCATGATTTGGAGCACTGATATGCCGCAGAACAGCAGATTTGAGCATACGGCCATGTGAACCAATAGCTTGAATTGCTCGCTGCATTATGTGTCAGATCATACACAAAAATAAACAATTACTCCATTTTGAACTAAGGAAAGATTTGTCTTAACTATGACTTCTTTTTGTACCACATACTATCGTTTTTTTGCAAATGATAAAATCACACATAACTACAGATAGCAATACATCAAAATAAAGTTGTCCTGGATGGCTCAAGACTCCCATGGAATTTGAAAATTTTCCTTGTCCCAAACAGGGGAGTTAGCATATTTAAAAAACTTGAGTGTTGTTGCAAAGTTATTTGATATGCTTTAGTACAAACAGAATAAATTTTCATTGCGCACAAGCACTCTGCTAGAAAGACTAGCCAATCAATTTCAGTACAACAAACCAAAGCAGCGAGAAAGTCCAGGCAAGTGAAACAAACTGCATATGAGGCTGCGAGATGCCAGGCGTCGCCGCGCGGCCGCCCGCCCGCTCTCCAGGCGCCGCAGGGCAGTTGAACAAAATGGAAAAGGGTTTGGGGATAGATGCATGGGCATAAAGGTAAAATCACATCGTTGTGCTACGCGGCCGCTAATATGATAGGTGATTTCACATGTTTGAGCTATAAAATGCTAAAAAATTACAATAATAACGGTGCCATTTTTGACAAATAGATAAATTTCCCCCTCCTCTCCTCTCGTGCGAACGGCGACGGCGACGGCGACCCCGCAGGAAGGTTGGCTACTTTCTGGCAATGAGGATATCCACTTCCGTTCCGGAGAAACCTCCAATTCCATGGAGAACTTCCGGTGTCCTTTCCTCCTTGGTTGAGACGGTAAGGCTCCTCCACCTAAACCCTAGCTGGCTAGATCCTCTATTTCCGGTTCCCAATTATTTCCCGTCTCGTCTCTGCCGGCTCGGGGATCGATTGCGGAAGCCAGCGCGCAGCGCATACACAGGGACCGGCTGGGGGAGGAGCGAGGAGGAGGCGGTCGACTGGGGGAAAGGGGGGAGGAGGAAGCAGTGCCGGCTCAGGGGATGAGGGAGGAAGCGGTGTCCATTGCCAACCGCGCCTTCCGCCTCACTCGCTGGCCTCGCCAAGACACCGGTGCCGTCCTGCACCAAGACAGGCGCCGTCGGCCGCGCTCAGAGTCCCCCGCAAAGCCCTGTACGGTTGGCCGTGCTCGGCGGCTTCAACCAAGACCAGCACCGTCCGCCGCGCTCTGTACCCTCTGTGTCTACCTAGGGCATCTGCTCAACCCACGCCATCTGCTGCGCTTGTTGGCCTCCGCAGCTACACTAGCATCACGCCGCTGCTCAGAATTCTGCATCAGCAACATCGTTGTCAGTAGTTTGATCATTCTGCATCCTCATCATAATCATCATTTTTTTGTATGCCATTTTGAATCGTTGCTGTGGTTGTAGCAACTAACAAATTATTCTCCTGCTTCTCACCCACTGATAACTGGTAAGCATTCTTCGCATATATTCTTAACATTATTTCAAGTAGCAACAGAGATTAGTAACAGCAACACTCAATCTACACACATTTCACATGTTTGATGAAATGCGCAGAGGACTAGAGGAGGTTACCATAAGAGACATGCTCTGGGTGGTAGTATTTGGATAACCACAACACCAGTGTTTGCAGGAACATGGTGAGCGATCAGTAAATCATTTCCTAAAAATGGACATATTCATTGTTTGCATGGGGTGAGAAGTGGGAACTAGAGGAGGGTGAAAGAATATTGTTTGGGTTCCCAATAAGGTGTTTTGTAACTGCCATACAAATAAAGGCATTCGTTGTTGGCTTGGTGAGCAAGCAATTGTCATAAAGGAACATAAAAGATAAATAAACACATACTATGTTTTTCTTGATGCTTACACATGTTTGGAGGCAAATAGGGTGATGAGGTGGCATAACTCATGAGGAAAGCAATTAGCAATGTGCACAGTTGTTCAGAATGAGCTGCTGATTTGTGCTTCATTTTACTTTTAATCTCTCTTTGATGTAGGATGTGTGAAGGATTATCTTCTGCTGCCTTGGCTACCAATTTAATCATTTTATTTTGTTGTGCATAAGTGGTAGGATCATGGTTTTTAAGGCGTCGCCTAGGCATCCGGGCGCGCGCAAGTGCTGGGTGTCAGCCTCGCCTTGGCTTGCGCCCGTATGGTGTCTTTCTTGCTCCCCATGGTGTCGTCTAGGCACGATTTGGCACCGTCTTGACGCCCAGCAGCTTGAGGCGGACGCCATATGGGATGCACTCAGGGCAGCACCACAGGGGAAAACACATGTCTGGAGCGGGAAAACAACGCGGGGGATTAGAGACTAGGGAGGGAAAAGAGAAGACAGGGAAGGAGGTCTAGAGTGGAGGGAAAAACCGAAAAAGAGAGGGCGGTGTCACCAATTTGTTCTGCTTGGTGACGGCAGCGGTGCCCAATTTGCTTTGGCAGGCGTCGGTGCCTGATTTGCTTTGGCAGGCGTCGGTGCCTGATTTGCTTTGGCAGGTGGCGGCACCCGATTTGTTTCGGCTGGTGGCAGTGGAGGTTCATGGAGCCTGGCGAGGTTGGCAGAGGTGAGCGGCAGAGGTTGCGAGCCAAGAAGTGCTTGATTTTCTATGCTAGACTCTTCCTGTGCTGATTGCTGCGCCTGATTTGCTCTGCTCGGCGAGGTTGTTGTGCCCGATTTGTTCTGCTCAGCTGTCCCTGTGCAGGATGTGCTCTGTTGACTCTGCTCCCCTCTCTGGTATGCAGCATATCAGCAATTTTTGTGTATGCAAATCACAGCACATCAACCACTTTTGTGTATGTGGGATCCTGTCCTGTCTTTGCTTGCAGGACAGCAGCATCCAACAGTTCTATGGCAGCACCAATGTAAGTATATATGCTACACTGCTACTAAAATCTAGAGCAATTATAGGTTAGGACGTGTTTATGGCGTCGCCTCGCCACACGCTTTAAATGCCTAGGTGGCTGGAAGGGGGTAGGTCACCGCGCCTCGCTTTATTGCCTTAAGAACCATGGGTAGGATTATTGTTTTTATAGGCGATGAACAATTTTGAGCCTACTATATATTAGAATCTCTAGTAATTTATATGAGATAATTGTTCATTTGAATTAATACTTGTGTCATGGCTCTCAACTAATGGAACGTGAGGAAGAGAGCGGAGGGCATAGCTGTGGCAGACGGGAGGGCGAGGGTGTGCTGTCCCTTGCTTCCCGGTGCCGTGACAGCGAGAAGAGAGCCAGCGCAGGGAGGAGAGGTGGAGATTTTGAGATAATTGATTGCTTTATTTCTTGATGTCTTGAACTCTTGACCCAATATGCCTGCTCCCTTTATATAGAGGAGGGGCTACAATTATGTTTAGAAACTAGACTAATCTAGGGAAATAGATCTAGCAGCAAATAAAGTAACTTTATCTAGGGAAATAATCCTGGCATTTAGGAAACAGGAGATAATATGGTGATTGTGATCCTACTCAGATCCAGGTGGGCCGGCGCAGCCCGCTGCCCCCACCTAACACTAGTCTAGGGGGCACCAATTTCATGTGCATGCTCACTATTGTTAAAAATGGTATGGGATTTCTGAACTACATTTCTAATGCTAATGTGACCTTGTCAAACTGTGCTTAACCTTTGATTTGTAAATACATTTCTATTTTATGATTTACTATTTAAGGTAATAAAATAATTTACGTATATTTTATTGGAGACAAGGTTTTGTTTGTTAGTCTATTCACGAAAGCCATATTTAACTTTTGAATTATCCTTTCTTTCTTGGTGCATGCAGGACCAGAATACCAGATAGAGAAAAGATGCTCTATTGTTAAATCATATTGAAGAAAGAGGTCGGCTGTCCAGGACTGGTCTGATTGCAATCCATTCATTGTCAGGCGTGTCAGCAATGCTGTAGATAATTTTTCTAACCTTTTGTGCATATCTTTTGCTAAGTTAGTAAAGTTGCATCTAATTGTATAAGTTGATGAAGATTGTTTTTAGCTGAGTTGGTGTAAAGTGTATTAATTCAACCCTACTCTGATTCTAATATGATTGCAAGGTTATTGTTCTTTTCTCCAAGTGAGTCTTATGATGGCCTGGCATGGATGGTCGATGGCAGGGAACAGCAGCAACAACATCTGCACTCGGCCATTGCGACTTCACTATCCTAGGAAATGAATTGCAAGAGAGGCAGGGGCTCCAGATCAACTTCATCCAGAAGAACAAGTAATTCATCTTAAAACTCTGACCTTATCATTGTTGCATGAGCAAGGCTGAAGATCACAATCTGTTTTTATATCAGTTTACATATGCCATGTTTATTTTACCACAACATGTTGTTTAGTTTTCATATATTGTGCCCCAAGATTTCTAACAGTTTAGCTTGTTTCGAGCGATTTCACTGTCAGCATCCATCTTATATCCTACGAGCTTCATGATAAACTTCAATATATTCATTTAACAGAGATGATTGGTTCTAATCATTAAAAAATTATTTCTGTTGTAACACAGACACTCAGGGTAGTTCATGTAAATAGTCAAGTCATGTATTTTTTTACTGTTCTTATTTCAAATGGAAAATCTTAATGTGAAATAACTTCTTTGGCTCTTTGCCCCTTGGTCTACCCAACAAGCTGTACCACAGGAGCACATGCTGTACACCTTTTCCTGATGGGAGGTAGTAGTGCTGAGTGAGTTCGTGTCGTTGGTGCCAGACACCTCCCTGGATGCTCCTGCCTCCATTATACTATGAATTTAGAACAGGCTCATTTTCTACGAGCCCTAGAGCTGCCGCCACCCTAATTTCTGGCACTGCTCCAGTGGGTTCGTGACCCTTATCGTCATATCGTATTCGGCACTTCCACCTCTTTGCTACCTCCTATCTTGTCACAGTTGGGTGAGCCAGAATGCCTCTCCTAGTCTCCTTCCCTATCACCACTCATGGATCTTTCCGCACAGCATCGGTGGAGCCTGTGTTATCAAAGTTGCATATTCACAGAAGTACCATATGTATGCTGCAGGCCAACCAGAAGCCTACGAAATAACTTATCGACAATTCATCTGATACTTATAAAGTACACTGAGAATCCATAACAACTACTACCTCTGGTATAGAAGTATAAGTTGTTTTGGCCTTCTACTTCAGTCGCCTAAATCATGTCATTTCTATTTGAGGTGGTTTTCTTCCTGTTCTTGTTCTGCCCTAGCTGCATGCGGATGCCATTTAATTTGTTGCTTCGTCTTCCATGCGTGCGCTACTTGTCGCGCATGCATACTTCCAGCATAGGCGCATTTAATTTGTTGCTTCGTCTCCTCGCTTGCTGCATGCAGGTTGGACGCGCGCCATGCAAAAAGAAAGCTCTGACGCGCGCCATGCAAAAAGAAAGCTCTGACGCGCGCCATGCAAAAATTGCCCTAAAAATGAGGCTGAGAGGAATTGAACTCAATGCCTGTGGCTTCAAAGTTCGTGATAGTATAGAAAGAGATAATTAAATATAAAGGACTTTGCATGCTATTTAATATGGATAAATAAAAGTAGTACCTCCTAATTAATCATTTCTTGTTACCTGAAATTATGTCTTAAACGACTTGTATTTCTATATTGGAGGGAGTACTCAAATATGGAGCTCACATATTTTGCGCTCCTATTGTGCATGTTGGATTTAAGCTACTTTAACTTTGAGTATGTTTTCATTGCTTTTATCTATCTTCCAGATTTCATACGACCAAATCTTTACTGATAATTTGGACTTGTTCGAAATTCACTTGACCTATATGACTTAAACTGTCCTTGTATGTAACCTCCTTAAATTATGATCTCTTGGTGATGCAGGTTGCCTACCGGTGTCCAATGAACTTCTGGCAGTTACTATTGCGGCTATATTTTAGATGCATTCCATCTCTCACGGTTGTATCTTTACTCTGTAACGGTGCTTCAGTGCTTCTTGCATTACAATCTTGGCCAATGCATTTCGTCTGCAAACACCTAGCACTAAACCGTTTTAGGCCTGGAGATGCAAACAATTGCTCATCTTGAACCTCTGAAGATGTATGATCGTCAGCAATAAATGGCGTAGCAAGCAAACGTGCGATAATGCACACTCAGTCATATCACTTAGCACCTCGAATCACATGCATACGTGACACAGTGTAGCATACGTGCAGAGGTGACTGAAGCAGTCCAAGAGCAATCACGAAGCTAGAGGCGCACAAGTGCAGCAGCAATGCCCGTACACAACTTACACTGTGCACAAGCGTGTGACTCACTGCACTCTACTAGGGCCTTGTTTGAAAGAGTTTAAAATTATAAAAACAGCGAGCTAGTATCTAGTAATCTAAAGAATATAAGGTTATTTTTTGATACTAATTGTTTTATTCTATACTATTAACTTTTACAATCTAAAATAAGAGTAAGTTTTTGATAAGTTAGATTTTAAAATAACCCGTATCTGACATAATTTCTCCGGAAAGGGCCGGTCGTACCACCAGAGAAGACTCGGGGAGAGATGCAGGGGGAAACGAGTAACGACGCCCACGGCTACAGCTCTCGCAGTTCCTTCCAGGTCCACGCGAGCACGCTGGCCTGACTCCCTCCACCGTTTTGAATTTGAAAAGTGCACCACCTCTCCCTACCTCTCCCTCCATTTTGCTCCGCCAGTAGCCAGCCGCCAGCCGCCAGCCGCCGTGCGCGCGCGCGTGCGGGCAGTTCGACGGTGCTACGACGCGCGTGCTGCTGCCTTGCCCCGGTCCGAGCCAGGCCACCGGCCACGCCACGCCAACACGAGGCGCTGCACCGGGTCGGTCCGCTCCGCACCGGCATCCGCGTGCCCACCAACCCCCAACGCTCGGTGCCTCGGTCTCTCTCCCGAAAGGTGGAGTGCCCCCTCGCGGGTCGGGTTTGCGCGGAGCGGTTGCGACCGGCCGGAACCCGAACTCCGGGGTGGAAAAGCGGCACGGACCGGACGGACCCGAACGCTCGTGCGGTTCGCTTCTTTCCTTTTCGCCTCCTCTCCCCTTCCTTCCCCTTCTCTTCCCTTCCCTTCCCTTCCCTTCCCTTCTTGTGTCATCTCCACCTCTCCCCCCATCTCTCCCTCACCGCCTCCTCGCCTCCCACCGCCGCACAGGGGGTTGCAACTCGCGAGCGCTGCCGGGCGGCTGAATCCCCACCACCAGTAGGGTTCCACTCATCCCGCGGGGATCTCGCGCGACCGCCCGCAAATTCGCGGGACCGGCCGCCTCCACGACTCTCTCTTTCTCTCTCTCCAGATTCATACCCCGAGTGTGCCCAACTCCGCATCTGCGTCGGTGCCGCCTCGCTTCCGATAGGCGAATCCCGTCGGAATCTCGAGTCGGGGGCTCGTGATTCGCGATGCCGACGCACCTGTAGGCGCACTCGCTAGGGTTTTCGTATCCGATACTTTGGACTTCGTGGAGCCCCTGGAGGTTTCTGATCGGATGCTTCACGCCTCTCCCGCGGCGGCCCCGGCGCCGGCGGCTGTTGAGGCGAATGAGGAGCGCGAGACTGAAATCGCAGGGAGCAGCGCGGCGGCGGAAGGGCGCCCTGCAGGCCCTGCTGCGCTGCCCTCGGCGAGTGAGGCGGGGATGGATGGGGTGGGCGAAGGGATCGCGTTGGAGCACGAGCATGCTGCGGCACATCCGGTGAGCGAGATGAAGATGGAAGTGGACGAGGGCGGCACGGCCGGAGCAGAGCAGGCCGCGGCACCTGCAGCCGGGGAGGTGAATGGGGGCAGTATGCTGGACATGGAGCAAGATGCGGCGTGCATGCTGAGTGAAGAGAAGATGGAGCTGGGTTATAGTGGCATTCCAGAGCAAGTGCATGCAGTGGCTGCTGTGGCAAGTGGGGCAATGATGGAAGGATGTGAAGGCAGAGCAGTGGATCAACATCCCACCACACCTGCCAACACCTGCCAGATGAAGGAGGAGGGGGAATGCCTCGTGGGTCGGTACATCAGCCAGAGTGTCAGCGGGCATTGTCGAATTCTTCTTGGTAAGGTTGCATCCTATGATAGCAGCACTGGGATCTATAGTGTGGTGTTTGAGGATGGGCAAGATGAGGAATTGAGTCTTCCTCAGCTTCAGTTGCTACTTGTTGGTGAGGAGAATGGTGCATTTGGTATGAAGGTGAGCTGCCGGAAGAGGAAGCTGGACTTGCTAGTTTCATCCGGGGGTGCCACCGAGGTGAAAGGTCCGCCAAGTACTAGGCAGAGAGTCAATGAATCCGAGATGTCTGCTAGGCCTGGTGTGTCGCAGCAGAGTGGATCTGATTCGGATGTGTCTGAGGATGTTGAATCTTCAAGCAATTCGTCAAAATACACGAAGGAACTACTAGTAGAGCATGATCCACCAGTTCAGGTCCCGGAGTTGCCTCCGTCTTCTGAGGACATTGCTATGCCGGAGGAGGCCATAAGTTATCTTTTTTCTGTATACAACTTTCTGCGATCGTTCAGTGTGCAGCTGTTCCTCAGTCCATTTGGGCTGGATGATTTTGTTTCATCCATTAATTGCACCATGCAGAATACACTGTCGGATGCTGTTCATGTCTCACTACTGAGGGCACTTAGGCGGCATCTTGAGACTAAATCCTCTGAAGGATCAAAACTGGCTTCAAATTGCTTGAAGTATGTAATTGTCAACCTTCCTTAACCAGAATTATTGTTCTTGTAAATGCTTGTATCTTATTACTTAAATGCTGATCTTCTCATCTTTCTTAAATTAATTGCAGGTATTTAGACTGGGCATTACTAGATGCATTGACCTGGCCAGCTTTCTTGCTAGAGTACTTCTATATAATGGGTATCATTAAGGATCTAGGAGGCCAGAGGTTTGCTAGGGGCATCCTAGCCATTGAATACTATAAGCTTCCTGTTACCCTGAAGCTTAGGATCCTGCAACTACTCTGTGATCATGTCATTGATTCAGAAGAACTCAAGACAGAACTGGAAGATCGGGAAGGCTACAGTGAAGAAATGGAATATGAGATGGATTCTTGTACTTTCGTGGACTCTGGGTCTAGATCAGTCTTGACTAGAGGCTCGAAAGCTTTAGCTTGCAAAAAGATTGACGGTTTACAGAATATGGAAACTGCCCCAAATGGAAACAATCCAGAAGCTGCTTTAGGAAATGCTTCCCAGGATGGCAACAGTGATGATTGCCGGATATGTGGAATGGATGGGACTTTGGTATGTTGTGATGGCTGCCCATGGGCATATCACTCAAGATGTATTGGTCAAAACAAAGCTTTCCTGCCCCAGGGACTTTGGTTCTGTCCAGAATGTGTGGTTAACAAGCTTGGACCAACCTCTTCAAGAATAGAGCGTGGTGCAAGAGGAGCTCAATTGTTTGGCATTGATATGTGTGGTAGGAGCTTCCAAGGATGCTGCAACTATTTGCTGGTGTAAGCTCTTGCATCCTCATTCTTCAGTACTTGTGATTTACTCATAGTTGTTATGGCGACGATATATCGTCGCCATATCGCTATGACGGTTTTTGGCTATTCGCCACACGGTGCCATAGCGTTGAAGGTCTATGGGAGGCGCACAGAGGGCTGGGCAGAGGCAGGATCCGGCGCTGAGCGGTGGGGTCAGGTGTGAAGCGGAGCGGCGGGGCCGGTCGCGGCACAGCGCGGCTAGGCGCAAGCGGCACGTGGCGAGGCTGGGTGCGTGCGACGCGCGGCGAGGCTGGGTGCACCGATGCGGAAGAGGGGGGAGAGAAGAGGAGGGAGTCAGGGAGAGGAAGGGAAAGGGGTGTGGCGGCGGCTGGAAGAGGGGATGGGAGAGAGAGAGGAGTGAGAGAGAAGTTAGGGTTGAGAAATGAAAAACCCTAATGGGCTTTAAATATGCTATGCTATAAATAGACTGTTTGATCAAATTTATATAAATAGATTATTAACTAAATTTTAAATATAATATTAGATATAATTTTAAATATGTTATTGAAATTTTAATTATATTTTTTTATCTTATAAGATATCTAAAGTAACAATATTGCAACTGGATATTGCATTGCTATTTTTATCATGCTATATTGTTATTGTTATTTGCAATTTACTTATATATTGATATATTTTTCTAAATCCTATAAGCTATTTTTTTATATTGTTCGTCACACCGATGTGTCTATGACATGTGGCGTGACCGCACGCCATAAACGCTGTAAAGTTGTGAAGGTGGTATGTCGCCATGCTTCGCCGTGTCGCCGTAACAACTATGGATTTACTAACAATTCATTCTGCTCTATCAGTCTGCTATTGATATGTACTGCAACACTCATTTTAATTTGACAGTAGGAATTTTTCATCTTTGAATAAGGATAAACTTGTTAGCATGGGAAGTTGGATGAATTAAACTAACAAGGGAACAATCATACTACTTTGACTTTGTAACCATAGTTAAGATGCATCTGGAAGTTCTTCAGTATCCTATACTCCATACAATTTCACCATCCCCTTTTTTCACTTCTGTTTCTTTTGCACCGTGTTGGCTTCTTCATGGGTTACCAATGATACTCATTTGAGAGTGTTTAACAGTAATTCAGCTGTTACCCCATGAAAACCTTTGCTTTTCTTGCATGCTTTATTGAATGCTAATTCCATCAAACAATGCAGGATTGGAACATCCTCTGATGCTGAGTTTTGTGCAAGATATTACAATCATTATGATGTTATCAAGGTCCTCCAAATACTTGCTTCATCTGATGCATATACAGATATATGTAGGAGAATAACAGAGTACTGGAGTCATCTACTTGATATATTTCAGAATGAGAGATCAAAAATAGGTAAAGAGGTTGGTGGAAGCCTAACTCCACAGTCCAATATACTGTTGAGCTCTACTCCAATGAAAGCAAATGATGGAAGCATTCAGGCAACTTTCAAAGATGGTGGGGACAGTAAGATGGCAGTACTTTCCCAGACAAATGCACATAATAAGTTTATGGCTAATCAATTTACAACATGCTCAGCTGAAAACTTGGTGGAACAGAAATCCCTGTTTACTAGTGTAGGTGTTGCCACCGAGAATTCTAATGAAGCTTGTAGGCAAACTCCATTACCTCAGAACCATGCAGATAATGCATACAGAAATGGTGGTTCCATGGTAACAGCTGTGCCTAACATAACTCAAGCACAACCAGCACATGGATTGATTCGTCCAGACTTGTCGTGTGGTTCAGGAATTGGTAATGGCATGTCTAGAATAAATATTGGAATCTCTATTTCGCCAAAGACAGATTCAATCTGCACATCTTATCAAAGCAAGCCCCCTGTTCATCTAATTTCTGAAAATATGAGTGGTGGAAAGCCAGTTAAATTATCATCTTTTAGACCTCAGGCTTACATGAATCTGTACAACCACGGCAATGTTGCAGCATCTGCTGCTGCCAATCTAGCTGTTCTTAAATCTGATGAAGGTAAGGCTTCAGCTTCTCATCTGATCACAAACCAAAGGAAGAAACTGGCAGCTGACTGTGCTTTACAAGTGAAAGCATTTTCCTCAGCAGCCATACAATTTGTTTGGCCAAGTACTGAAAAGAAGATTATGGAAATCCCAAGAGATAGATGTGGCTGGTGCCTTGCCTGTCAAAGTTCAGCTGGTGGAACTAAAAAGGCTTGTTTTCTTAACATGGCCACTGCAAATGCTTGTAAAGGATCTGCTCGAATTCTTAGTGCCATGCGTTTAATCAAGAGTTCTGAAAGCCATTTCCCCAGCATTGTAACTTATTTATCCCATATGGAGGAAAGTTTGTGTGGCCTATTAGTTGGTCCACTACAAGATGTGCAGCAGAGAGAACAGTGGCGTGATCGACTAAAAGAAGCTTCCAACTGCAGAAATATAGTACCCCTCTTGCTTGAAGTGAGTAATAGGATTTAAGTCATGTTCATTTCAGCATCCTTTGATATTTCTCAATCTTGCACAATTATTTTTATAATATATATAGTTTATAGTTCATAACTCTCAAGGGTATCATCATGTTTAACATACTGTGAAGTTTCTGACCATGACCTTCAAGTATTTATAAGAACAGAGAGGTTGTTAGACACATTACAGTCATTACTGGTATTCTTAGGTACACACTGACCATTCAAATGTGTTATATCTTGATTTGTTTAAACCTGAGACAGTGAGACTTGATTGCATCCAAATTTAGTACTCTAGTAGTTAATGTTTAGAACTAGAGGACGACTGGGATTTGCCTTTCCAGTGTTTTATTGTGAATTATTTAAATCCTAGGTATGGACTAGGTTCTGATTATCCTCTTTCAAACCTAAGCTTAGCTTATTTTATGTGAATATGGTGCCATGGTTGATGGTAAAAATGAAATGAAATGCCTGAAGGCTTTCATTGCTGTACTATGGTTTTTATTAACTCTGAATAACTGATGTAGCATATTTTTCAGTCTTGCTACATATCTTGAGTTAGATGTATATTTTACATGTAGGATTTGCCACTCTTCAATAGTGGCATTTGGGGATCCGCCACCCTATCTCACTGACAATGGTCCTATCCCCACATGTCATAGATAAATGAGAGAGATCCTCAACTGCCACTATTGGGGAGTGGCAAAATCCTCAAATCAACTCTTGGATGATAGAAGAATTCATAATAGGTAGAACATGGGACGTGGAAATACAGTAGCATACTTTGTGTCTTTATATCATGTGCTAAGTGCTTCTGGAGAATCTAGTTGGACATGCAATAAATAGTGGTATGAATGTATGATTAAGTTGAGATCTCTCTGCAGAAAAGTTGTTTCAACAAATGGCAGAAAAGGCTAGAAATTGTTACGTATTTATTTATTTATTTATTGCATCTTTTTACAGTTGGAAAGTAATATTCGTGGCGTAGCATTTTCTTCAAGCTGGCTGAAGCTAATAGATGACTGGCCTCTGGAATCTCCTAATGCATCTGCTGGAGCATCCCGTCCTGCAGCATACCAAAAGCGTGGAACTGGTGGAAGGCGTGGCAGAAAACGTTCGATGGCATCTGAATCAGCTTCTGTTACTGATGATGACAACAGCTGGAAAGAAGTTAATTGGTGGAGTGGAGGATATGTTTCAAAGCGTATTTTGCAGAGGGGGACTCTGGCGATTTCGACCATAAGAAAAGCTGCTCGCCAAGGTATTGCATATCTGACTCTTTGTCTGCTATTATTATCCCTTTCTCTGTCTCATCATGAGAATAAATTGACATGATATATTGTTCACTAGGTGGGAAAAAAAGGATGGCTGGTCTATCTTATCATGAAGGCTCCAATTTTCCGAGGCGAACCCGACAATTTGCTTGGAGAGCATGTGTTGGATTAAGCCAGAGTTCATCTCAACTTGCTCTTCAGGTTAGCAGTTTCTATTATGATGTTTAGAAGTATTACATCAAACTATATATTAACACCCCTAATATACATATCTCACAGATTAGATATCTTGATGCCCACATAAGATGGAAGGAGTTCATCCCTCCGGATCAAGTTCCTTCAGATGGAAAAAGTTTAGATGCTGACTTTTCTGTTCTCAGAAATGCAGTAGTTTGTGATAAAAAAATAGTTGACAATAAGATACGATATGCACTTAAGTTTCCCAACCAGAAGCATCTTCCGCTCCGTGTAACAAAGATTATTTTGGAAGCAGAAGATAATCAGGATGGGGATGGTAAATTTTGGTTTTCTGAAAACCATATCCCACTGTACTTGCTGCGAGAATTTGAGCAGAAAGCTGGAGCTAGCTCCTTGCCTAGTCAAGGAATATTAGATTCTAACTGTTTCGCCAATTTGTATCAAAGACCAGTAAAAGCATCCATTGGAGATGTTTTCTATTATCTCCTTCACAAGGGTGATAAGCATCCTTGCACCTCGTGCAAGAAGGACGTTCCCTTCAGGTTTTACTTCTGCTCCTTATTGTTGAGTTCATTCAGTTATTGTTTTCTTTACAAGATACTGCTTTATCTTTATCTCTCATTTATTTTTGGATTAATCTCATGTAGGGATGTCGTAAGATGCAGCTCTTGTCAAGGTATGGACTTCTAGCATGCCCTCTTTTTCGCTATTTCCATAGTGTAATAAAGAAAATAACTGATCACTTACTGAGTTTTCCCATACAAACTCATGATAGTGCTAACTAAAACAATGTTTCAGGTAATTGTCATAAAGAGTGCACATTAAGGTCTGTTGGTAGCAAAGGAAGCAATGCTGCTCCCATTTTAACATGCAAGTTGTGCCTTCAGAAACGCAGTCTTATGCTTACAAATTATAATACAAATGCAAGTTACATCATGCCTCAACAGAAGAGTAATGGCCACCAGGCAGTGACAGCCCCCAAAGTAATCTTTAAGGTTGGTTCTTCCCATTCTGCTGAACCAGCAAAGGTTGAACCCCAACCAGTCGCAACAGTGGAAGCACAGCCAATGGTCAAGAAGGAAACCTGGCCAATTGTGAAGGTCAAAACCCAGCCAACTACAAAGGTGGAAGCACATCCAATTTCAAAGGTGGAAGCCTGGCCAATTTCGAACCTGGCAACTCAGAATATTGCAGGGGTGCAAGCCCAGCCTAAGGCAAAACCTAAAAAGTCCAAGCCAGAAAAACCGAGAAAACCCAAAAAGACTCAAGAGATCACTTACTTTGGTCTCGTGTGGAAGAAAAACAATAATGAAAATAGTGGAAGTGATTTCAGGGCAAATGATGTCATCCTAAAAGGCAAAGATGGTATAGTTTCATCAATAAAACCAACTTGTTGTCTCTGTAATAAACCTTATTGCCCAGATTCCCTGTATGTCCGCTGCGAGAGGTGCAAAAGTAAGCCCATTTATCATTGTTGTAGCTTCAAGTTATGTATATCTGTGCCATTTATCTGATTTTAACTTCTTGATATTCCTCTTTGTTCAGAGTGGTTTCATGGTGAAGCCTTGCAACTTGAGGAAGAAAAAATTGTTGAACTGGTTGCATACCGATGTTGCAGATGCCGAAGGCGAGCCATACCAAAATGTCCTCATTCAGATGATTATAAGAAGCCTGAACCAGAAGTCAGTGAACAAACTGTAGCTATGTCATTACAGTCAACTATGCTTTCTAGTGAGGATACTTTTGCTGTAGTTGATCAAGACCCACTGCTTGCTTCATATGGCATAGTTGAACCGATCGGAGAAGAGATGGTAGATGCTGATTTATCAATGAACATGATGAACTTCAATCCAGGTGTTAATCAGAAACTATCAATAAGAAGGGGACAAGTTAAAAATTGTGAATATCTTGATCAAGTTGAGATTCCTGTGGATGGGTATTATATTCAGAATCAACCTCAAGGGAATGCAACCATTGATTTCAGTCATTCGAATGAGTTCTCTTTGCCTGAGGCTGAAGGTGTGGATGCTTCAGAGCTGTTGGGGTGGGATTTTTCCCAAGGAAATGCCTGTGCTGCCCCTTCTGATCTCACAGCTAATTGCCCATGGAACGATACCAGTTGTGGCAGCGTTGCTGCTGATGAATATGAACCACAGACTTATTTCTCATTCACTGAACTTCTTGAAGCTGATGATACACAGCTTGATAATACATTTGGGATGTCTAGTAGTCTGCAAGATGATGGTAACTGTGCAGGAAGCTTGGACCAACAAGGAATTAGTTTTGATGAAATGTCGCTCATGATAGAAGACGGTTCCACAAACATGCACTTCCCTGGGATCGACTCTGCCTCAGATGAGGTAGCATGTGATAAATGCAAGAATCCTCAGCCGCCACCTGATCTCAAATGCGCAGTATGTGGAGTGCATATGCACCGTCAGTGCTCACCGTTGGAGGAAAGTGGACAGCCAGACAGTGCCAATTGGAGTTGTGGTGCTTGCCGGGAGTGGCGATGATGTGCTCCAGACTTTATTGCATTAGTGACCTGAGTTGCAGAGGGCAGCCGATAATTGTCATCTAACGTAAGCACAAGATTTTCTCTTTGGATCCTACCTGATTTTTCAGCTAACAAGAATTTGGTTTATGGTTCCTGAGCACACTTTGCATTTATGTGGACCTGCAGAAAGTATCTCATGAAGTGTGCCGGGGTGAAAATTTCCCTTCTAGCTATCGGTAGTAGTCAGTGCTACTGATCATTTGGGAGTTGTCGTTGCTACTGGATGGACACAACTTTAGCTAATATCATATGGTTTGACAAATGCTTGCGGCGAAGTTCACACTGTACATATATTAATGAATGGGCCATCGAAGGCCGTTTTCCCTTTCTTCTAGGTGGTTTCTTCGTTGGAAGGGGATGATTATAGAATTAGGTTCCTCTTGGTTACTTGTTAAATGGGACTTGAAAGCCAGGTTCATGACAATGTATTATCTGCATTCGTTTCCCCCTATAAGATACAGGGGCCTCTTACTCCGAGTGGCTACCGATACCCTTGATTTATGAGATTTATGAGGTATTTTATCATCCTTGAAGGTGAGGAGGTATTAAATCTATGTCGTTGATTGCTGTCATCCTGCATTGCCTAGTACTGGTGGAAGGGTATTTTGGTATTTTCGCATGAGCTCGCTTGAATCCCTGTGACCCTGCCTCACCCTCAATCTCTATTCCCCAATCCCTAATCCCTAGCGCCGCCCTAATCCTGCACTGCCCCTCCCCGCACCAGTGTCCGCCCCTCCCCGCACCAGTGTCTGACGTCGCCCCCTCCTGCATCCCCGTGCTAGCGTCGCCCCCTCTCCGCGTCGGCGCCCGCGTCGCCCCCTCCCCGCGCGGCGTCCGGCATCGCCCCCTCCCACATCCCGGCATCGGTCGGCGTCCCCTCCTCGTGTCGGCGTCTGGCGTCGCCCACTCCAGCGTCGCCCCCCCCGCCGCCGGCGTCCCGCACTGCCCCCTCCCCACGCCGGTGTCCCATGTCCCATGCCGGCTGTAAGTTTATCTCCTTCAAGTTTGATTTTTACGTTGCAAATACATTGATGTAAACTCGTTTTATTGCCTGTCTGGATGTAAATTCTGCATTGGAAAGCTGAAGATCTATTGTTGTAGTGCTGAGTGCTGAGCTATTTGCTAAATGATTTCATCAGCATTTAATCTTTGTTGTTATTCTTTTGTTCCAGTGTTCTCTGGAATATCTAGTCGACTATTTTCTTGATGGGCAACAGAGATTGCCAATTATCTTGATGGACGGACAGTAAAGATTGACATTGACAGGGTCTAACAGATTTGCCTTAGGAAGAATTTGGTTCATCCTCAAGTAGTACTAAGCTACTAGTTACTCATCTTGATTTGTAGTGTTGATTCAAATGCATTGTGCAATGAGTGTAACATGTCATCTTGACAGTTAACCTGACAAAACTTATGGACATGATGTTAGATTACTAGATTATCTGTTGCCTAGGACTACATTATGAATATAATATGATAACCAATAGTGTTGATTCAAGTCTGGAATGCTCAAAGGATGGGTAGGATAAAAAAGATTGAAACCTTTCGCTCTGGAGCAAAGAATCCTGAACACAGATGATCTGAGCTGCATTATTTTTTCCATTACTGTGTGATATCTAAATGTTCTTTCTTCCGTGTGTGATATGCAGAAGCAAATGGAGGCACGGAAGGGGTTGTCAGGCTTATTGGACTTACATATAACATATGGCGGTCTCCTTTTTTTTGGATAAAAGTTGTAGCCTTTTATTTTCAAAGAAAACAGAAAAGATCTGTACTGTGATTATGTGTGCTTGTAAGCATCTTTGTTGGTCGATGATTCAATCATTATTGGTTGGAGTTACTGTAATTCTGTAATCATTGGCTGCTGCTGGAATAGAGTACAAGTTCTGAACACATGAACGGGGAGGACATTATTCTTTGCAAAACACTTCAAGGTTACTGAAGTTTTGTTCTGCGAGAAACGCTGGGCATGTTACCTTGATCGCAAGCATGGTAGAGTGACATCATAGAATCGCCAATGTGACAACCAGATGGTGACTGTAAATCTGTAATGACAGGGATGAATCACTTGGGCATTTCAGCATGACATGGCTGGATTGCACTTTAAATGTAGCTCGAAAACTGAACATGCAACATTGCATGACATTTAAACGTATGCTGATATAGACTTGGTAGAAATTTCAGGTGACAATGCCCATCCCAATTTCCAATTTGCAGGTAGAAACATTAACCAGAAATCCAGAATATGAAAATATTCCGTAGTGCAAAACAACAGCTGTTAGAGTATCTCCAAGAGGGTTGCTATTTTTTGTTCTTTAAAATCTTATATAGGGAGTCCTCTTAATAAAATTTAATCTCTAAATCTTATTACTCTCCAACAAACTCCTGATATCATATTCCTTATATTTTACTCTTGTATCATTGACAGGTGAACTCTACTTGTTAAATCTCTCATCTTTCTTTTTATTTGTATCACTGACAACGATCAGGGTGGATAGAGAATGAGAGTATCTCCCTACAAATAGGGAGGATGAGGGAAGATTTAGGAAACACTTTATTTTTAGGAGTTTTTTAGAGTATCTGTTGAAGTTAAATTTTTAGTTATAATCTCTAAAATTTAGGGAAGAGAACTATTTAAAGCTTCTTTTGGAGATGCTCTTATAAATCCTAAATTGCAGCACCCATACAGATAATCATATGCTTTCCACAGCAAATAATTGCAAAAGAAAAGAAAAGTGACAGGGCGTTCATAGAACTATATAAGCATATGTTTCCACAGTCATTACACAAGGACATTTTCTTTCACATCAAAATTGCTAAACTTGAGATAGTAACACGACAATCATACATGGTAAGAATAAATAATTATAGATAGCAAAATGCTTAGGATTATCCTCATCCTGATCTTCTTGTCAGAACCATATCCAATATTGGGCATCAAGGTGCATCCCTTGAAGTCTTGAACCATATCAAATATTATCAGAACCATACCCTTTGGCTTGCACCAGCTTGGGTACGCACAATAGCCAACAGGCACAACAGGAATCCTTCGCGCGCCGCCGCCGCCGTAGAACCATTCGCGCACGCCGCCGTTGCTCGATGCACACCCACCGCAGCGGCTGAACAGTTCGCGGGCCGCCGCCACCGCCGCAGATGCCTTTGCGCGCGCGCCGCTGTGCCGTCGCCGATGTATATCCCTTCACGCGCGCCGCCTCCGCGCGCCGCCTCCGCCTCCGCTGCTCCACCGCCGCAACGGGCTGCTTCCGCCGCCACTGCGCCGCCTCCCTTCACGCCCGCCGCTACAGCGGGCCGCCTCCGCCGCCGCTACCCAGAACCCATCGCTGCACTTCACGCGAGAGGAATAATAGGGATGAGAAGTTTTGATACGTTGCGTCACGTGTTCAAGAAAATCTTTCCAATCGTGTAATTGACAAATCAATAATTAGATTTAATTTGGCATCTTATATATCTTATATCTCATAGTATCTCCTTAAAGATGATAAAACTATTTTCTCTTATAATATCTCTTTAAAGATAATAAAACTACTCTTGATTTATAGTCTCCACATTTTTAGATTTCCCACGTATTGATATGATTGCCTGTCGCACTTCTGCTTGCTGGTGTGGGCGTTTGGCGATGGTTGTGATGTTCGTTGACGATGGACGGTGGTGTCTTGTGCCTCCTTTGTAAGCAGGAAAATGCATCAATTATATATGGAGAGAATTGTAAGATAACCTAAATAACTGTGGACTGTTTATTTTATTTGATCTTATGGCTTAGATTTAATTACGGTGATCTATTATCTTCCCTAGATAATACATTTCGTATATGCATGAGGATTTAAACAGAAAGTGTTTTCTTTTCTCGTGAACACGGTAGGAGATTTAAACAGCCATCCTATTCTATGTGCATGCATGCCCACACTATAGGCAGTATTGCATAGTTGTATGTGGAATAAAATAGAATATTTCGGATGCTAGTGAACTTGCGGAATAAAGCAACACGATCTTAGGTGAAATAGGCGTACATGTAGGGATGAAAATGAAGCGGAAAGTTTTAGTCCGTTCCGAGAAAAAACAGAAACGGAGAGCCTTATACGGATGCGGAAACGGATACGGAATTTTTTTTTCAGAAACAGAACCGAAAACAGAAGAACGATTTCCGCCAGAAACAGAAATTCCATATAAAAAACGGATAATTTCCTGATAGACCCGTTCACTTTCTCCTGATCTTAAATATATTCAGGCATTCAATCCACACCGGCCTAGCCGCCCAGCCTTCCCGCATGGCCGCATCCCGCATCGCACATTCCTAGCGCTGCATCCCGCATCGCCGCATTGGCGCATCCACCCTAGCACAGCCGCCGCCGCCTGTCATTTCCCATTCCACGGCGTGCTGCTCGGCGACTCCGGCGTGGGCAAATCCAACCTCCTCTCCCGCTTCACCTGCAACAGCTTCTCCCTCGACTCCAAGTCCACCATCAGTGTTGAGTTCGCCACCCGCCCCATCGAAGTCACCATGCCCTCTCGCCCGCTTCTCCTCCTCCTCCTTTTCTCCCCTCCTGAATTGTATGCTGCTTTGCTGCTGCCACTTGCTCTGAATTTTTCTGGAGCTGCTCGGATTGGATGGCCGTGTGCACGCATGCGGCTTGTCTTCGATCGCCCTCTGACCTGCTCTATTTGATGCCCGCGCAGTTTTAATTCAGAGCAATAGTTTTACTATTCTTTGACAATTTTAATTCAGAGCAAATTTCTCTCTTTGTTACCTTCAAAAAATATGTTTTTTTATGTTCACAATTGACTGCTTTCTCTTTGACACTCTTCTCTTTTTCGTTCTTGGATGGGTGCAATTGCTATTGCCAAAGCAGAACTCTTTCTTCGTTGAAATTTTTCCTGCGCCATTTCTTGGCCTCCTGGTTCAGATAAATCTAGCAAAGCTTGCACTGGATCACTCAAAGTGCAATTGAAATACGAGCCTCAAGATTCGGCCCTGTTTGTAGCCCTAACTGTTCAAGAATCGTATGGCTTTGAACCTAATTATGCCCTGTTTGTAACCCTAATTCTCACTTTCATTGTCACTGTAGCTAGACCAACAGAATAATGTCATGTATGATAAGTCCTATATGGAGGAGGATTTAGAGGGAGATACGTAGATGAAGGATTGATGCCGAAAGTTGAAACTTTAAAGTTTGAACAATTTCTATTTCGAAATGAAAGTTTGAACTATTTTTATTTAGAAACTATGTGTTTTGATTTATGAGTTGATATTTGGTATTTTGTATTTCGATATATATTCGATTCGTATCCGTGTCCGTTCCTTATTCGATCCATATTCGTTTTCGGTATTATTCATTTCCGCAATATCCGCTTTCGTTTTCATTTCCGTTAAAAAATACGGAAATGGATATGGTAGCACTCATTTCCGTCCATTTTCGCTCCGTTTTCATCCCTAAGCACATGCAGTCTAGCCGGTTACCACAGAATCAAATTTATTTAATTATTTTAATCACAATTAATCAAAAATCTAGATTTATTTGAAGTCTTATCTCCCGAGGAGATACAAACTCCCTTATATATGTATTTCCCCTTTGTAAGCATGAAAATGCATTAATTTTATATGTATTTCCCACGTACATGGTAGCGTCGCACCCCTTCATCTATGCGCGCGTCTATCTAGCACGTCTGCACGTTAGCTAGCTCGCTAGCTGCACAGACGAAAGCCGGTGAGGCTTAATTAATCGATCACATGTACGCAGTCGTGGAAATGGAGGCGGAGCAGGCCGGCGGCGAGGCCGATGTCCCTACGGACGGCGTGCTTGACGAAGCTCCTGACGATGGACTCCGCCTTGGGGCAGCTCCTCCTGTAGTAATCGAACGAGAGTACACTCACCACTGGCGACTGCTTCACGTTGGTGACAGCCTCTGCAGCCGGAGCGCAGAGGGAAGCAATATTTACCGCCATTACCATCGCTGCTCCGAGCAGAGGAACGGGAGTAGCAGCTCTGTCCGGAGAAGCCATTTACAAGTTATTAGTTATGCCCTGTACACAGGGGTAAAAGAGGAAGTTCATGTAAGAAAAAATAAAAAGGAAAAGGAAAATAGCCAACAAAATAAGAAATAGCAAAACAGCAAACAAAGTGTCAAAGTACAGGGAACTTTGTGGCATCTGGAGACATGTGGCAAAGCAACCGTTTTTCTTTTATAAAAATCCCTATGCAAGTTAACGTTGTTTCAGTTAACTTGTGTAAAAAGAGTCAGCAAATACGTCTGTAACTGAGATGAGATCATGTACAGATGAAAAAAGAGCTGAGAAGCTAAAGAGCTGCAGGGAGGAGAAGCTCAAAGCGCAGAAGGCTGAGAGCCTGAGAACAGGGGGCTTTTGCGCAAGAAGAGTTCTATGTGGGTTGCTGAGGATAATCTAGATCAAAAAAATCTCAAGGCTATAACACATACCACACCTCTCTGTGGTCTGTTGTATTTTTGCCGCTCTAGTAGATGTCTAAATTCATCATACAATTTGTCATCCATTCTAAAATTTGACACCAAGAACACTGCCTATGCTTTCTCTCTTAATATGTTGTTAGTATTAGAAAATGCTACAGATTTCAGTTAGACCTCTTATCTATCACAATGTTTGATTTAATGGAATTCACAGATGTTTCGAACATATAAATTTCTTCCACCATAGCCAGGGGTGCGCCAAGGAGACCCACTTTCACCCATGTTATTCCTGCTCGCCATAGACCACCTACAAAAATTGATCTTTCTTACCAAGCAGCACGGCCTCCTATTGCCCCTTGGCAACTCCAATATCCAGACCCACGCCTCTTTTTATGCCGATGATGTAGATTTCTTCATCAACGCATGCCCCTTCGAGACAAGCTTCATGAAAGCGATCTTGGATGTCTTCGGTAAGGCCTCGGGGCTCCAAATCAACTGCTACAAAACGGAATTCTTCCCCGTCAACTGCGCGGGCATCAGCCTTGATCAGATCAGGCA
>KE373153.1:52386-69228 GCA_000418225.1 Zizania latifolia | reverse complement strand
ATTCCTGGCTAAACAAGCAGCCTTCCCATGCAAATACTTAGGGCTGCCTCTTCACTTCTGTTGAGCTAACAGAGGCCTTTTCCAACCGTTGATAGACAAAATGACGAGCGTGCTTGCTGCCTGGACGTGCAGATTTCTCACCAAGGCTGGTAGGCTAGTCCTCCTTCAAGTGACCCTCTCTGCGATCCCGATCTTCCACCTGGCTATATTTGCGGAGAACCAATGGGTGATCAAACAGCTTGACAAAGTGCGACGTCGTTTCCTTTGGACAAAAGGTAACAATCAGGCCCCTGAGGGGCTTTGTTTAGTGAATTGGAAGACGTCATGCATGCCCAAGGACCTCGGTGGCCTAGGGGTGTTAAACTTAGTGCTTCTGAGTCGCGCCCTCAGACTCCGGTGGCTTTGGCTCTGTTGGAAAGACAGCTCCTGACCTTGGGCATCCTTACCCCCTACTTGTACTAAAAAAGACGAGGACCTCTTCCGAGCTTCGACGATCATCACGCTAGGGGACGGGAAAATTGCTTCCTTTTGGCATGACAGATGGATTGGCCCCTCCCCCTCAAAGACATCGCCTCGGACCTTTTCTCTCTGTGCACAAGAATTGGACTATCAACAAAGCGCTTAACAACAATGCTTGGATTCAAGGGGTTAGAAGAATCTCAACCATGCAGCAGCTCCAGCAATTCTTCCAAATTGCAGCGCTGGTTGTCAACACCGATCTTCAAGAGCACCTGCTGATGATATTTCCTAGCGCTGGACCATGGATGTGAGCTACACTATGAAATCGGCCTACCGTATGCAGTTCACTGGCTCATGTCAGCCAATCATCTCAAATGATCTTTGGAAATCCCGGACAGAGGTAAAATGTAAATTCTTCGCTTGGACTTTGATCAAGAACAAAATCCCAACCATTGACAATCTTCTAAAACATGGATGGCCCTGCAATGCTTTTTGTAGTCTTTGCCACTGTGCTCTAGAAACCCCACTCCATCTTGCCGCCCAGTGCAACTTCACCAATCAGGTTTGGGACCTCGTTCTCTAGCACTTCCAGATCACCGGCATCGACCCTTTACTGTCGTCAGGCTCCATTCAAAACTGGTGGCGCCAAACATCCCTTTCGGTTGTGTGTTGCAACCGAAAAGCCTTCAATGGGATTGTCACATATACTTGGTGGTATATTTAGAAAGAGCGAAATCGACGCATCTTCAACGCCTCAATGGAATCCATCTACTCGGTGGCTCAGTTGGTTGTCACCGATGTAGAAGTGATTGTCCTGTGAGATGCGCTGTTCTACCAAGTCTTATGACCTTTATGTTTGTACTGTTGTGTTTCCTATCGCTTTACCAAGTCTAATCTCCCTCCTGTATTCTGCTGTTTTGCGTTTTCAATTCTAATTCTGTGTATTCTAAACTCTATGGGACATTCTAGTCCCTATTCTTCTTAATGCATTGCAGAGGTTCTCTAGCTCGTGTTCAAAATAAATAAAATAAATACTAGTCTTTTCTTTTTGTGTGCATGGTGTTTGCAGGCATACACTAACATAAGATAACCCCCTTGGATGTTAGATAGGCACAAATTGTTGTTGTGTTCCTATGTACTTTCTGTGTAGTTATACATGGCCAGATGGGCCGTGCCGAAATGGACCAGCTCGGGCACGTCTGTATTGTTCATGGTCCGGGCACGGCCTGGCACGGTTAGGGGTGGGCCGTGCCGGCACGGCCCGTTTAGCTGGGCCGAGACCTTGGCACATTGGGCCAGCACGGCACGGCTCGTTTCCTGTAGCAGACCGGCATGGCATGGCCCGTAGCACGGCATGGCCTGTTTGGCCCGTTTTTCCTCGCCTAGCATCGACGCCAGTTTTCACGGTTTCAGCCCTTCGTAGCACGGCACGGCCTGTTTGGCACGTTTTTTCTCATTCAAACTTTGACCATACACTGATACACATGTACTAGTACAGGTGGTGCAGCGAGGCCAAGGCAGAGCTGCAGAGGCACCACGCAGCACGCACCAGGCAACCAGCAGTGTTGTCTTGTCACTCCAATATTTTTCAATTTTTTCTTTTGTTTTCCTTGCTGTCTTATTTTTCTCTCTGCACTGTTCATCCGTTGCTTTACAGAGAAAACACACATGCACTTGTGTTGTCTTGTCAAAGCCAACGCATGCATGCACCACATTATGTAATCAATTTCTTCCTCTTTCTGGTTCAGGGGAGCAGCAACGTATATATTTTGTGTATTCCTTGAAAATAATTATAAAAGTTTTTTTGTGTATCTTTTTTGTGACATAAAAATTTAAGTCCCAAGGTAAGACAAAAAATCATATTAATGGACCCAAAATTTGACCACTTTGTTGTCGGTAGATAAAATGAGGAGTGTTTAGTACTCTAAATATTTTTAGATAATTACATCGATTATTAGCTGGCTTATGGGGGCAGTCACCAACTACTGCAGCGATGCTAACGTGGCTACGCTGCGCTGATCACATGCACTTGTGTTGTCTTATCATGCAGCAAAGCCAACGCATGCATGCACTAGAAGCTATGAGCCTACGAGCATGCGGCCAGTAATAAGTCATTCATTCATGCCTTGCGCCTGGCGCTGGCTCAAAGGCGTGGCGACTAGGGCCTGGCGTGGCATCCTGCTTTCTGTTGTGGCACTTGGTAGTCGCGCCGTCCATTGAACAATAGCTATTTCAGCTTTGAAGTGTCTAAAAAATTTCTAAAAAAATTAGAAAATTTAGAAAATTTTTAAATTTTTCCCTATAAATAGAGAGGTCGTCCTTCATTCAGCCTCACCCCAAATATCTTATCTTGCTCTCTTGTGCTCTCTAGACTCTAGTGCTCTAGTTCAACTTTTGATTTTGACAATTTTTTGTCAAAAATCAGAACAAGCTTTGAGAAGTGTCATATTTGTTCTGCAAAGTAAGATATGAGTTAAGCTCTCAACAGGCACGAAATATCTTTAATATTTATTTTATGTTCCACGTTTAATTTTTTCACGAAGTAATCACGATTTTTTGTCAATTGCAAAATGGATCCTAACACTCCGACAACATTCTACATGAGCGAGTATGTTCCTAACTTTGGTTCGTACCCAAATGTGGAGGAACAGTTCACTCCAGATGAAACAACACTGGTGGACACACCTAATACGCAGGATGGGTCCACTCCTACTGGATCGACGGGTGGCTCGAAGAGATCGAGAACCTCTGCCACTTGGCAAAATTTTGATGAGATCAGGGAGACTACCCCGACGGAAGATAGGTAGTATTTGCGAAATGTAAAATATGTAAAACTAAACTGTCTAAAAAATCTTTTAGTGGAACAGGTCACTTGAAGAGGCATGCTGAGGCTTGTGCAAAGAAACAAGGCATCCAACTACGACAACAACAACTGTTGTTAAATTCAGACGGCTCGGTACGTACATGGGAGTACGATCCACAAGTAGCCCATGAATCATTAACTAAATTAATTGCTAGGCATGATTTACCGTTAAACTTTGATGAGTCAACTCCATTCAAAAATTATATAAAAACTGCGCATAACCCTCATTTTCAGCCTGTGAGTAGACAAACAACTACTCGTGATTTGGTTAGAGTTTATAACTTAGGTAGTAATACATTGAAAGAATTGTTTAATACATGCACATTTTCTATCAGTATTACTTCTGACATTTGGAGTGGTAAGGTAAAAGATGACTACATAAGTGTAGTTGCTCATTTTGTAGATGATGCTTGGAGTTTAAAAAAAGAGTAATTGCTTTAAAATTAATCGATGTGGCACACAATGCCGATAACATTGCTGAAAAAATAGCAGCAGTTACAGAAGATTTTGGACTTACTAATAAGATTTTTACAGTAACATTAAATAATGCAGCCGCAAATTCAAAGGCTATGGAAATTCTACAACCAGTTTTCTCTACTTATGCTGAAGCATTTCTTTTGCATCAACATTGTACATGTCATATTATTAATCTAATAGTAAAAATTGGATTTAAGAGAGTATCTTCATACATTGATTGTGTTCGTGAAGCAATAACTTGGTTAAATGCTTCGAATACACGAATAGCTAATTTTAAAAGATTTTGTCAAGCATCAGATATACGTCCACGTAAATTCCAAACGGACGCAGAACATCGGTGGAATTCCACCTATTTAATGTTGAAAAATGTGTTACCTTATAAAGATTGTCTTACTGTTTTTTTGCAAACAAGATATATTATAACTAGTGATGGACAACCTTTACTAACAGAACATACTTGGTTTGTAGTCGAAAAGTTTAATTTGTTTTTAGAAACATTTCATGAATCAACTCTTGTGTTATCATGAGTATACTATCCAACAGCTAATTTGATGTTATATAAATTTTTTGAAATTGCAGTGTTATTAAAAGAATATGAAAATGATAACTTGCTGGGACCCGCTATTTGTTATCTAAAAATAAAATATCTTAAGTATTGGAAAAATATACCAATACCGTATGCTTTCGCATTTATTCTTGATCCTAGGGGTAAAACATAAGGACTTATTAATATTTTAAATCTTATAGGAGAAGCTATGAATATAGATTATACTTCTTTTTATTCTGAAATTAGAACTGAATTATATGAAGTTTTTGCAAAGTACCAACTAAAGTTTCAGGGAGTTCGATTGCAAAGACCGCCACCCGTCCCTGTAGCAGGTAAAAAGAAACTACAGTGGGGCAGAATTTGGGGTGGTGGGTTTTCATCCAACATTGGTGGTGGTAGTTTATCTGCTGTAAGTGATGCAGACGGTACTCCGAGCACCCATGAGCTGTCCTCTTACTTGGATAGCGACTCTATCAACCAGGAAGATCTCAACGTCCTCGGATGGTGGAACGAGCATAAGACACAATATCCAATTCTCTCTAAACTTGCTCGTGATGTGTTAACAGTGCCAGTTTCGACGGTGTCATTTGAGTCAGCTTTTAGTCTTTGTGGAAGAATTATCGAGGAAAGGAGAAGAAATCTTCGGAGTGAAGTGGTAGAAATGCTACTTGCTGTCAAAGATTGGGAGCTAGCTGACGAACATGCACAACATACAGCAGAGAACCTGGATTTATTTGCTTAGTTTGACAATCTGTACCTTAATAATGATGAACTAGAATAGTCATTTGCTCATAATATATTTTTTGAGTTTTAACCTTTCGATGTACTCTTTTTTCTTTGTCATGTTTTTCTCAAATATGAGTTTTTACATGACAAAGTTTTTAATGAGGTACCTTGTAATACCAAAAATAATAAAGGTTATTGCTCACATTTTTATTCTTATATTTTGCCCACAATTTTTCTATATTTTTCTTTCTTTTTTCACATATTTTCCCATTTTCCTTCATTTTCTCTACATTTCTCTACATTTTTCATTTTTTTCTTTTGTTTTTCCCTGTTGTCTTTTCCCCCCTCTGCACAGTTCATTGACTTCATTCGTTGCTTCACTGATCACTGCTACAGCTTCGTTGCTTCACTGATCACTGCTACAGCCTACGCGAGAGAAAAAAGAGCACTACACTGCTGCCTACGCCCTACAGCAGGCCGCTCGCCGCCAGCGCTAGGCTGGCCACAGACCCACAGTGCCCTGCAAACTGTCGGCTGGCTTCGCACACTCGCACAGCGGCATAGGCGCGCGTCGCGCACATGGCCATGCGGGACACACATGCACGATTGGGCCAAAGACAGGCCCGACAAGTCTAATCGTGCCCGTGCCAGCCCGGTACAGCACGGAAAGCCTTTGGGCCGTGCTTGGGCCAGAGGCATAGCACGTGGGCCGGCACGGCCCGGCTCGCTAGGCCAGGCGTGCCTACCAGGCCGTGCTCAACCGTGCCTCAGGCCGGGCCGGCACGGGAGGCCTGTTTGGCCACGTATATGTGTAGTTTCATCCATTGTGTATGTTCCTTTCATTGTTGTGTTGATCACCATAGTTTCTTACTTCGAGTTCTGTAAACTTCATGATGTCTGACATACTTCTATAAACCCCCAGATGTTAGATATTAGATAGGCACACACCGGCACACACCGCTGTTGTGTTCCTGTGTATTTTCTGTGTAATTTCATCCATTGTGTATGTTCCCTTCATTGTTGTGTTGATCACCGTAGTTTCAAACTTTGAGTTCTGTAAACTTCATGATGTCTGACATACTTCTATAACCCCTGGATGTTAGATAGGCATACACTGTTGTTGTGTTCCTGTGTATTTTCTGTGTACTTACACACGTTGTGTATATTCCTTTCGTTACTGTGTTGATCACCGTAGTTTCATACTTTGAGTTTTGTAAACTTCATGATGTCTAACATACTTATATCATAAAGTTTTCCAATACAAGTTGGTCTGCGGAGGGCACAATGCTATGATTAAAATTTACCTTTTGATTTAATTATGCTCTTGAATTATATGAATGTCCAAAATGCAATCGCATGTTTTATGCAGTCATGGTTACATGTTTAGTGCAAACCATCTCTTTTGTGATCTAAAATGCTCAAGATACCTTCAACTTTCAAGCATTTTCTTTGGACTCAATTATGACCAACTTCTTTCAGATACTGATGGGCATCGTTGATTTCCATGCTGCAGGATTGAGGATGAACTGAAGGAAGCTTATTTGTCATTCCCTCCTGGAACTAATCACAACTGTCTAAGCAATGACAACTATCTTTGAAAATTCTACTGCAAAAGTTGCCTGTTTTGTTGTTAGACTGGGTGAAAGTCGAGCTGAATTTGCGTTTTGACATTGCTTTGCCTGATAGGCTGATGTCCACAAATCCATGTCAAAATGTTTGTGTGCAACTTAGAACTAGTTGGAAATGCCGAGGTATGAAATATAATTCCACCATGGACAAACTACTGCCTTGATTGTATGATCTACTAATTCCAAATTGTAATTTCCTGGTCTTTTGCACTGACAGTTGATGGAGGGCAGGGTCACTATTAGATAAGAAATACTCAAGAACGAGCTCACCTAGAGATTTAATTATCATATCCAAGTTCTAGTGATAGACCTTATATAGCCAAGGAGTGATGTGTGTATCTGTAAGAGTGATGTGCTTATCAACCGCTACCATGACTTACATGCTGAAATAGATCAGTGGAGCTAATAAAAAATAGATATGTTATATCACTTAACAATTTATATTTTATTTAGTTCTTTGTGCACTGATTTTTAGACTAGAAAATATAAAGATTAAGCTTACGTATGAATATACAATTAATACGAGATATTAAATACGGAGTACTATTTTTAAGAGGCGTTGCTGATGGATCCTATGGCGTGAGCGTGGCTCTGCCACTGTGCTGGAATGTGACAGCCTAGAAAATCAAATTTAGGCCTCTATATTGACACCATGCATATCCTTCTTTTTCTTTTTCTGATAGACAAGTTGGTTGGTACTTGCGTATAATGCAAACATGGTAGAGTACCAATTGGGGTTTGCAAATTTTTCTGGTTCACGACTAACATTTGTTTTCCTCCATGAATTGTCAACTATACTATTAAAGATAAAGAAAGGTGGAGCCGTGCAAATAGTTAACTGACCAATCGAGCTAACGAAGATGGAGAAGCAAGCGTTAATCAAATACTAGTGGCACGTCAACATTCTGTTCTAGAAGTAATAATCGGAGTTCATTCCGGTCAAGCAGAAGCTGAAGAGCATCTTGGAGAAAATTGCAGCCCCTGGACGACGAATGGGGAGCCGACAGCTACATTGACAGAAGCATCTGTCGCTTTAAGTTCGTAAGCAATGTGGAAAACACAAACGCTGGCAGGATGCCAAGAAAAAGGGTACAAGAAATCAAAGTTTGGATTGTTCCTTAAATTTGTATGGGAAGAAATAGAAGTGTGGAGACAAATTGACCGAGACATGGGAGGAAGAAGACATGAAAATCAAGGAATAGCTTTTGTAGGGGTGGTTCAAGATTAACAAAACCGTGTGGTTATCAAATTTTGAAAGAAATAGAAATGTGGAAACAAATTTATCAAGGCGTGTAAAGAAGAAAAGATATGAAAGACAAACAGTAGCTTGGTGTGTCCCATTCGAGGTTACAAAACTGTGATTAACTGTCCATAGCTATTGTCTGATTTTCACGTCTCTTCTTCCTTCTGTGTCTTGTCAATTGGTTTCTATTCTTTTATTGTAGTTTTTAGTCGAGCAATTAGTAATAACGGATCTAATTAATATAAAATCGTACATGATGATATTACAAGAGAAAATTCAGGATTTGTCCTCTCACTAGATGAGAATTTAGGATTTGTCCTCCTTTAACGTGTAATTCATTATATATTCTTCTTTAGTAGGCTTTTTTCAGAAAATACCACTTTTATATATTTTAATACAAGTTTAATATATTATACTGTATTTTGTTCTAGACGAGAGCGGCATGCAGCTAGGGCCAGGCCACTTTATACGTAGGAGCAAAATGGTCATATAGAGATAAAATACAGTATAATATATCAAACTTATATTAATATATAAAAGGGTGTTTTCTGAAGAAGATGCAAGAATATGTAATAAGTTACACGTACTTAAAAAAATATAACAAATCCTAATTCTCGTCTAGTGAGAGGGAGGGCATATTCTGAATTTTCGTATCAGAAACCCAATCAAACCGGCTAATCCTATTCCAACCTCGTATTGCAAACCCTTGAACGGCCAATCCATCCATTCCTGCGGCTCAAACCGGTGGTGGCGGTCCAAACCCGCGTGTCACCATCCACCGTTTCGCATCGGCAGCTTAACCCATTGGAAACTTCTGTTGTGCCACATAAAAGGGGTCGCCTTGATTGGATTCCACAGGGGGAAGAGAAGAAGCCATTCTGCGTTGATTTGATTGGTTCCTCGGGGAGGAGGAAGAAGAGGAGGGCTCGCCGCCGCCGCCGCGTGCGACCTCCCGATCTGATCTGAGCAGCGAAGGAGAGCGAAGGCAAGATGCATTCGACCAATCTGCTTCTGGAGGAGCCCATCAGGATGGCCTCCATCCTCGAGCCATCCAAGGCCGTAAGACTCTCTCTCTCTCTTCGACCTCCCTCTTCAGATTTGTTTGTTTTTGTTGGCTCGGATGAACCCTAACCGGCTTAATCTGCGACAAAATCAGAACTTTTTCCTGGCCATGACCAAGATCGTGGGGACGCTGGGGCCCAAGTCGCGCTCCGTCGACACCATCTCCTCCTGCCTCAAGGCCGGCATGTCCGGTAACGGATCAGCATCGCGATCTCCTCTTACCTGCAGCCCTTGAGGTGCTTGAGCTGTTGTGGTTCAAGCTGCTTATACCTACTTCTCTTGCAATTGCAGTGGCCCGGTTCGATTTCTCGTGGGGTGACGCCGCGTACCACCAGGAGACCCTCGAGAACCTCAAGCTCGCCATCAAATCCACTAAGAAACTCTGCGCCGTGAGTGCCCTAAGGCCCTAACCATCTGCCCTACTGTATGCAATTCGTCCATGGCCTCTTAGTCTTGCTGCATACTGACATTTGGATCCTCTTTCTCCTGGGCAGGTCATGCTTGATACAGTCGGTCCTGAGCTGCAAGTGGTGAACAAGAGCGAAGCAGCAATCTCCCTTGAAGAGAACGGTACTGTTGTTCTCACCCCTGACCAGGGGCATGATGCCTCCTCCAAATTGCTCCCCATCAACTTCTCTGGACTCTCAAAGGTAATACCTTTCAGTGTTATTTATGTGAAATCTTATGCTGTTTTTACTTCTATATGAAACGGTGCAAGCAGATCAGTCCTTGTCAATCTTCTAGAGAATTTTTGTTTGTTATGGTCGTGTCACTGCAATTTACAACATCTGGCCTGTTTGAAAAATGACTTTTTTTTGTCCTTTGCAGGCTGTGAAGCCGGGTGCCACTATATTTGTTGGGCAATACTTGTTCACGGGCAGTGAGACTACTTCAGTTTGGTTAGAGGTAAAAATTTTTGGCATGCTGCACTTGGGATACCGCATTTCTGATATGTTATGTCCTTGTTAGTAGGACTCTTCTTGCTGTCTACATTTTCTGATACAAAATTGCAATCTGTAGGTTTCTGAAATCGAAGGAGACGACGTTATTTGCGTGATAAAAAACACAGCTACCCTGACTGGGTCACTGTTCACATTGCATTGCTCTCAGATTCATATTGACTTACCTACATTGTCTGATGAGGACAAGGATGTAAGGAATTCATCCCAGAATTGTGATGTGTATCTCTTGTATTCCTTTACTTTGTAGCAATATGGAAATTTCAAGTCAAAAGTTATTTCCCCCCTTAAGTTGGAGCCCTCGCTCAAATACTTCTGAAGTATCAAGGCTCATGAGCATGCACTGCTTTCAGGTTATCAAAAAATGGGGTGCCCCGAACAAGATTGACTTCCTCTCTCTGTCTTATACAAGACATGCGGAAGATGTGCGACAGGTTAGCAACTAATTACACTATGGATGTAATACAATTTTTTCATTTAGTACTTGCAAAGAAAGTACTAAAAGGTGCTGGTATCTTTCCTTACAATACAGGCACGTGAGTTCCTCTCAAAGTTAGGCGACCTTAGCCAAACTCAGATTTTTGCCAAAATTGAGAATGTGGAGGTATTTACATCATATACTCTTAACATTTCTGAGCCAACTTTGATTGTTCTACGACTTATCAACTCCTTATTTATATTCAGGGTTTGAACCATTTTGATGAGATCCTGCAAGAGGCAGATGGTATCATTCTGTCAAGAGGAAACCTGGGGATTGATCTTCCACCTGAAAAGGTTGGTTTTTCAACTTATTTTTGGCAGTTCAGAAGGCATTGTATAGTTACTACATTTTCTAGTTTTTCTTTGAAGCTCTTTAGTGATAGCCTTAAGTACTTCAGAAAGAATTGCTCTCCTTTCAATTTAAAATGCAATAATTGTCTTTGATTTGTTACTACTTATTTGTTTGTTGACCTTTGCCTGCCCATACTGTAGGTGTTTTTATTTCAAAAGTCTGCTCTGTACAAGTGCAACATGGCTGGAAAGCCTGCTGTTGTTACTCGTGTTGTGGACAGTATGACTGACAACCTCAGGCCTACTCGTGCGGAGGCTACTGATGTGGCGAACGCAGTACTTGACGGTGAGTTATTTTTGCTGTTGATGATGTTAAATTGCCTTCTGAATATCTCAACCATATGTTTTTGTCCAGGGAGCGATGCCATTCTCCTTGGTGCTGAGACTCTCCGTGGTTTGTACCCAGTTGAGACAATTTCAATTGTGGGCAAAATTTGTGCTGAGGTTAATTTTCTTTCTACTTATATGTTCTTTATAATTTTCAACGAATATAATGAGAATTCACTTCACGTCTGCAGTTCTGCCCATTTTTTGCCTGTATCAGTGTGTTAGCAACATGATTAATGATATATGTTCGTCTGCTGTTTCACAGGCTGAGAAGGTCTTCAACCAAGATTTATACTTCAAGCGAACTGTGAAATATGTGGGGGAACCCATGACCCACTTGGAGTCTATTGCTTCCTCTGCGGTGTGTTCCTTGTTTCTTCTCATGTTCAGTACTTTGTTTAAATTTTACTGTTCATATGGGGAAAACATCAAGTATTTTATGAAAATGATTTCTTAGTCTGAAATAGTTCCATACCTATTTCTAGGTGCGAGCTGCTACCAAAGTTAAGGCTTCTGTCATCATTTGCTTCACATCATCTGGACGTGCTGCAAGGTAGAATCATGATCTATGTAGGATAATATTATAGTTTAATGGAAATTACTATCATATTCATCTGGTATCTGTATTATCTGCAGACTGATTGCCAAGTACAGGCCCACCATGCCTGTTCTATCTGTTGTCATTCCTCGTCTAAAAACAAACCAATTGAGGTGGAGTTTCACAGGCGCATTTGAGGTACATGATCAACATTTTTCTTCTATATTTGTGATATGTCTTGCACATGTTTTTGGCTGTTCTATCTGGTTATTGTAGCTCATATTTCTCGTACGCTTTTCTTGCAGGCAAGACAATCACTCATAGTTAGAGGCCTCTTTCCAATGCTTGCTGATCCTCGGCATCCAGTAAGTTAAAATTCCCTTTTGTTGGCTACAGGAATTGCAAATTATTTATGCAAAACATTTGATCCATTCTGTTGCAATTACACTAGATATGTTCCACTGTTATTAACAGGTTTATCTATGACAATGTTTGGATGCAATATCAGTAAAATGCAGCTCAGTTCCAAACAATTGTTAGGTTTCATAAACTTGATTAACTAAAAACATATTTTCGAACTTGATTAACTAAGATTAAGAGCTTAGGGTAGACCAACAGGAAATGTTTGAACGTTTTGTGGACTGACTTTGCATTGATCTTCTTTCACCTTGTCCTGCAGGCTGAATCAACCAGTGCTACAAATGAATCAGTTTTAAAGGTTGCTCTTGACCATGGTAAAGCATCTGGTGTGATCAAGTCTCATGATCGCGTTGTTGTCTGCCAGAAAGTGGGAGATTCCTCGGTGGTGAAGATCATTGAGCTGGACGATTAGACGACCAGCTTGTGCTTGATAATACTATGGCATGGTTTGCCAGATTTTTTTGACTAGGCCAAAAACGTTGCTTCTTGGCTAATGTATAATCCTAGCTTGAAATGAGCCGTTTTTCCTATGGTGTCATCATAGGATTTGTCTTGCGATTTGAAACAACCACGTTGTAGTTTTGGAATGCTCAGATTTCACCGCATCATATCACTTGGATGGGCAAATGGAATAATGTAATTGGTACTGTATGTACCTTTTGCCTTTTGGTTAGCTACCTATTTTAAATGGGCATGTTCGTTCTTATATTTTCCATGTCTGTCAAAGTGTCAAATTGTTCTCTGTGACTTACGGCCTGTTTTAGAGTTTTAGAGTGTTCGAGTTTGTATAATAAAATAAAATAGTTTAAACTTTTGTTTTTAATTTAAAATGAAAAAAATCAGATTGTTCAACTAAGGTTATGTTTCTTGATTGGGAAGTTGAAAACTAAATTAAATAGGTTAACAAACTAGTTTCTCTAAAAGCTATAATTTTTTTATATACAAATTAAAAGTTAATTTTAACATAACTTTTGTAACTTCTCGGTTTAAAATTCATGAAAATTACTCACCTTACTATTACTATTATAGACATTTACTATTATAATAGGCATCTACAACTACTTTAACCAAACTTACTATTACTATTACAGACATTTACTATTATAATAGACATCTACATCTACTTTAACCAAACTTCTTAGTTTTTTCACATATGACGGCAAATTTTTTAAATCTATAGCTCAACTAACCTAACTATCTTAATGCTAAATTTGACTAGCTCTAAAAATCCTAATTTTGAGATTCATGATAAAATAAAATTGTTTAAACTTTTATTTTTTTATTTTAAAATAAAAATCAGCTTAACTAAATATTTATCAATCTATTCATTTTTTGGAGTTAATTTCGAATAGTTCTAAAAATCCTGTATGTATGTAGTGTTGTGTCAAACAGAAACAGGGCAGACCAGAGACAATTCATGGTCATTGGTTGACGATCCAATGGCCATAACCATGTTGTGCGAATCACAAAGCACTTGGGATAACTAAAGTAGTGTTCATCCATCATGGAATCATACTTGAAAATCGATACAGATCACATATTGTGCAGACTAAATTTTTTCCTACATTCTCGAATACAATCCTAACATAGTTCCTCAGATCTGATTTGGCTGGGTGGAACTCCATTTTCTTGGATGGAACTCGACTTGGGAAAATTCAGTCAAGTTCTCAGAGCAACAAGGGAAAATTTCTGCGTTGGCCTTCAATTTTCGTAGGTTTCTTCCATGTTTACGAATCGACAGCGATGATCACAAATGCAATTTACAGCATACCACCAGCAGGAGATTGTTGGATTGGACAGACGTCTGATTCAAGAACACCTGACATTGCCGAAATTCACAGTAAACAGCTTGTAATCAGCTCAATACAGCTTCATCTCTCTCATATACCAACTTTGAAGATAGCAAACCACTTCGAATCACTGACAGGTTACTAAACAACACGGGCAATCGTTGATTGTTCTGCTTATTTAAGCAACACGAGTGACTCAACTGGGGAGGATTCAGAGAATATCCGATTAGTCCATAGTTTTGCAACTTTATCAAAATAGTGATCACTATCCCTCATGACCACTTCCATTCCTACAAGAAGTGAAAAGAAAGTACTTACTTGGTTGTTAGAAACATATGATAGCTGAAAGTTCCTTTCTGGGAAGAGGTAACTGTAGGATAAGTATTACCTGGTACAAGATTAGTCAGCAGGAGGGGTAAGCTTATAAGCCATCTTGTTGCTGGGAAAGATATTTGGAAGATTGGCAATCTCAGCTTTATTAATATTAATGATAGACCCAAGATGAACTTTAGCAACAGGTGCATCTGAGTTATTGCTGTCAACAACCATTGTAAGAGCCGTTCCTAAACCACCAGTCCATGAATTAATGCATCTGCTCCAACAAACCAACATTTCGTTCAACATTCAGGGATCTGCAAGAACCCAAGGCTTGAAAGATTCCAAGGATAAATGTAAGATCTTTGCAACTCTATATATCTCCCCGGAGCAATAAAGCAATGACCACCTGTGCAACCAACAGAAGCCATGTCGTTAAAGTCATTGCATAGCACCATTCTTAAAAAACATGTCCTTAAAAGTCATTAACCCAAACAAAAGACCATAAAAACAAGAGGCAAAAAAGTAAAATGGTAAACTGAAAGATTAAGTGAGCATATTGTGTACTGAAATCAAGCAAAAAAAATTATGCCATCTACAAATAACTTAAATATATTCATTCTCACACTTAAATTATATTCATCATTTTCACACTTAATTATGTTTATCATCTACTGTGAATGTGACATTACAACTACTAAATAACATCTGCTAAAGAAAACAAGTGTATTGATATCAGTAACATAAGAAAAAATTGCAAGATTTCACAATGTAATGAAATAAACCTTTTTTTATTTTTTGTCTAACCACAGGAGGTGTAAATCCCTATTAACTAATATGATGTATAGACAATGAGATGAAAATTACATTTCCCAGATGAAGATACTTACCATTGCTATTCCAGATTCAGATCAATCAATGGGGAAAGCCAAAGCCATATTAGACTTAATACAAAGAAAAAACTAGAAACAAGTAATTACATGATTTCTAATCCTAGAGTTGCACAGTATTCTTCTTTAATAAAAACAAAATATTATAATGTCTGAATAGTGTAAAAGTCCTAAGTCGAAACTTCACATTATATTTAGAAGAGGCCAAAAACTATCCATTGAGGCGGCTTGACTGTCCAACTTGAACAATATTAGCGAGACAGGTTACAGCCTCCATTTTCAACGAAGGCTAGCCCCAAAATTTTCTGAAGTGTGCTAGACTGGGATATATGCATTTGACGAGGCGTCTCATTTTCACAGTTTGAACCTAACACTATATTGTGATAGTGCTGCCATTGGATGGATTCCCAGGAGCTGAAAACAGTTGCATTTATGAGGTTTGTTGTGAGTGCAACATCATAAATTCATAATGGGGCAATGGATCATTCGTCATTTTCATATCGTATTGATTGTCAGTTTGTCACTAAACGGCCTGCCTTACATCCCATCGAATTTTAGTCAGTTGGTGCATGGTGAACATCACAGTAACACAGGCTCACCTAAGTTACATCCCCATGGACTCGTCTTCCTCCATCCTGACCAGAATCTGAGGATGCCGCAGCATTGTCTGTTTTAAATTTTTTAACTAGAAGCAGAGGGACAAAAGTGAGTTCTTTCCAGATCCCTGTGGAAAGTGAACTGTTTTAAACAGGCAAGACAAAATCAAATTCCTGAGAGATCGGACAATAGACATATACTCCATAAGGTTACCACTTTGACACATTGTTCGTACAGGTCTATACAGAATTAAAGAAATAAATTGCATTGTTCTGGGCTCCTAGCATACTTGCAGCAAATTCAAAAAAAACTGCTGATTTAGTTCAACTTGTTTCTCTGCATTCAGTAAGTAGGGGTTAAGGGATGGCATGCCATAATTCATTTCACTGCTTGGAAACTATTAGGTATACCAGTATAAGAATTTGATTTGAACATTAGGGTTCTTATAACAAGGTGCAAGCTGCAAATGATTTGAATTGTGTCCTTGAGAGTTTAAACTAGTCCAAACTAGAAGGAAACCACATAATCTAGACGCCTTCCATTTGGATCCTAACAAAAAGTACATTCTGTTGGAATTTGGAAATAATCCTGACGTAAGCGAAAAGGACCAGGAGTCATGCATGCATGTTTTGACTTTTGAGATAGTATTAGAGTTGGAATCTAGATGATTCCTACTAGGTTTCTTATATGACACGAATTTTGCTAGAATTTCTATAGGTGGTTAGCGGATCTTATAAATATTGAGATGTATCTATGTGGTGAAGATGTATGGAAAAGAGAAAAAGGAGATGAATAGAATCTGAAACTTGTCTTATATGGTTTGTGTTCATCATCACCAATTTTATTTGTGTAGTAGGAACACAGAAAACATTGTGCTTAGTCCGGGGTGCGTAATATTTTTCCAACACATTCTACACCAGAGATTTGATCAATTTTTTCCATTCTACACCGAAATTCGAAACAAAGGAAATTCGCCGAGCAGCAGCCACGCGGAGTGACCGAGCTGGGATGGGAGAGAGAAGGGCGGGGAGAGAAAGGAAGGCTCACCGGAGGCAGGATCGGAAGCGGCGGCTGCCGGCGCCGAGTCTTCTTCTTCCACCACAGCCATCGTCGCAGTGGGTGGCTGGTTGAGGCTCGAGCAGTCGCCACCGCCAGCCAGGCAGCCAGGTC
>KE373153.1:0-13535 GCA_000418225.1 Zizania latifolia | reverse complement strand
TATATATATGTATATGTACATGTATACACACACTTGCAGTTTAGTAATGTACCTGGAATCATAAAGGACAGATTTCAGATTTGGGCTGTTTCTTAGGTAGAGTACTTGTGTAGTCTTGAGTCGACCTGTACATTTGACAACTGCAAAGACCATAGAGTGGAGCACTCCATCCTGCAGCAAGCCGCCACGCTGCGATTCTGCACGTCCTGGCTGCTGCTGCTGTGCTGCTGCGGCCGGTCTGGTGGATGGGCGGGCGCACCCGGCCAGCTGCCTGCGCGCATGTGTCGCGTCAAACAACCGGGAGAAAAACACCGAGGAGCGGGGTGGGTGTCGTCGTGGAACCGGGCGCAGCGCGGAAGAATCTCGCGTCACCGATGGCGCCTAACAGCCACACCGGTCCCCCTCCTCGATTTTCGTCCAGGGTAAGTTGATAAATTAGAGGGCAAAACAAAAGATTTAAGTGATGTTTACTAATTAAAAATATAATACTATAGAATGATATAAAAGAAATAGAGAAAAGTATGAGAAAAAAATGAATTTTTATGGTTTGTGAACCTGTATGTAAGGAGGAGAAATTAAGTCTTTTTGAGTTAAAGAGGTATAAATAATTTTTTATTACTCATTATTCTATCCAACCATTTTCGGTTCACACTTATCCCATCCCGAGAAGAATATTATGGTTTTTTACATATTCTTAATATATGTGCTCAAATCTAAAATACACTATATTTAAATATTTTGGGATTGAGGGAATATGATATTCCTCTGAGTTTGTGATAGAATTCCATACAAAGTGAAACATATTTGAATATAATATGCAAGTGAAAATAGTGTGTTCAAACTGATGCAAAATATAATTTACTCTATAAAACAAGGACATCCGACATTTTTTTTCTTCATCTTTAGCTTTAAAAACCCTAAAATTTCCAGATAGAGGTATTATATATAGAGAGAGAGAGAGTACATCACGCATATGTCAATCACATGGATAAACACGACACGAAAGTTTTGTCCCATCTCGTTGTTATAGTTAACAAAACCAAAGAGGCTAAAACAGTTATCATAGTTTCTACCGGCCATCCGGTTATTACCAATAAACTATAAGAGGTTCGGTTCAAGGAACCCTGCTTGAAATCGAGTCAAGTCGACTTGGCCAAGCCATGCTGCGAGCGAGTTCAGTTTAGCTCAGCTCGGTTAGTTCTACGAGCTGGAAGTTAGGCTCGGCTTAACTTACACATATAACATATAAGCAATTTGTATATAGACTAACCAATTTACCTCTTTGATGCTTAAGCGCTAGACGAGTAGCAAGTGGACGACTGGTTGAGTGGCCAAGTGGCAGATGTGGCCGCGTAGATGACCAACGCCTAGCTAGGAGGTGGCAAGCAGGTGATAGCTAAGCTGCGTGGCGAATGGTGAAATGGTGATGGGTGGTAGATCTAGCCACATGAATGGCCTAGCTCAGAGGTGGCGGACGAGCAACGGTAGGGTTAGGGTGATGCGGTAGTCGACTATGAGATAGGAGGTAGGCGATCGGTGGCCAGCGAATGCATGACGCATTGGTGATGACATGTGAGGCCACGAGTATAGCTACAACTCTAGTAGCTGCTAGGCTGCACCTTGATAGATGTGGCTATGGGCTAAATGCCGATCTAATGAGTCGCTGGTGAGCTAGCTCAGACCTAATTTACTAAGTGACCAAGCCACGAAGACAGCTTAGAATCGGCCCATTGGCTCTCCGAATCGAGCCAGAACAAACCCAAGCCAACTCGGAAGCCTCGGCCTCCGCTTCCACCCGGTTGCGCGACGTGACGCGACGCGCGGCGGATACGGACGCGTGCGTGCCGCGTTTGGGCGGAGTAGGGATGGATTCGGATCGGATATGCATGTAAACGAATCCGGATAGCACTATTTATCACATTTTACTTCGAATACGAATACGAATCCAGATGTTTTTGGATACGAATACAAAACAGATAATTCGAATACGAATCCGCATTCGGATGTTTACTCAATTTAACTTGAAATGAATCCGCATTCGGATGTTCATCGTTTCATAAATTTTTCAAAAGTCCAAAGTGCCGAGTATACCAAATTAGCAGTTAATACAAGAATTCTTGACTATAAATTATAGATAACTTTCTCGAAATATTTTTAAATTTTTATCATAGCATCTACGTATCATCTCATAACAACATGACAAGTCTTATATTTTTTAGACTTTATTTTTTTTAGAATTAAAAAATCATTAAGCTTCACATTACCGATCGAGTGTCGTAATCTAGATTTTTCAAAATTTCATTCAATTTAGTGGGTAAGGCCTACAAATGGACTCAAAAATATGAATATGATTTTTCTATAAATTTTGGTTCAATATTTCAGGCACTTGCAATTCAAATTTTACCTATTTCGATTTAAATCATAGAAACACACTTAATGGATTAAAAATAGTAAACTGATCCAGAAAAATACCAAATTTTTACAAGGAATAAGGTATGTTGTATTTTGATTGTAAAAAAAAGTTTTAAGTTCAAACAAAGATTTAACTATCGATCTGCTTTCAAATCTAACCCATTCATTCTCTAAACCCAAATTCCTCCTCGGAGAATCTTCGGTTTTGTAACATCGTACGTGACAACTTTCTTGAAATATTTTTAATTTTTTATCACAGTATCTACATATCATATCATAATACCATGATAAGTCTCATATTTTTCAGACTTCATTTGGTTTTTTTAAATTAAAAAACCATTAAGCTTCACATTGCCGATTGAGTGTCGCAACCTAGATTTTTCAAAATTTCTTTCAATTTAGTGGGTAAAGCCTACAAATGGACTCAAAAATATGAATATGATTTTTCTATAAATTTTGGTTCATTATTTCAGACACTTGCAGTTCAAATTTCACCTATTTCAATTTTAATCTTAGAAACACACTTAATAATTTAAAAATAGTAAACTGACCTAGAAAAATACCAAATTTTTACATGGAATAAGGTATGTTGTATTTTAATTGTAAAAAAAGTTTTAAGTTCAAACAAAAATTTAACCATCGATTTGCTTTTAAACATAACACATCCATTCTCTAAACCTTAATTCTTTCTTGAAGAATCTTCGGTTTCTTAACTTTCTACGTGACAACTTTCTTGAAATATTTTTAAATTTTTATCACAGCATCTAGATATCATATCATAACACCATGACAAGTCTCGTGTTTTTCAAACTTTATTTGGTTTTTTTAGAATTCAAAAACCATTAAGCTTCACATTGTCGATCGAGTGTTGCAACCTAGATTTTTCAAAAAAAAAAATCAATTTAGTGGGTAAGGCCTACAAATGGACTCAAAAATGTGAATATGATTTTTCTATAAATTTTGGTTCATTATTTCGGGCACTTGCAGTTCAAATTTTACCTATTTCAATTTAAATCCTAGAAACACACTTAATAAATTAAATATAGCAAACTAACCCAGAAAAATACCAAATTTCTACATGGAATAATGTATGTTGTATTTTAATTGTAAAAAAAGTTTTAAGTTCAAACAAAAATTTAATCGTCGATTTGCTTTCAAACCTAACCCATTCATTCTCTAAACCCTAATTCTTTCTTGGAGAATCTCCGATTTCTTAACATCCTACATGACAACTTTCTTGAAATATTTTAAAAATTTTATCACAGTATCTACGTATCATATCATAACACCATGATAAGTCTCATGTTTTTTATACTTTATTTGGTTTTTTTAAATTAAAAAACCATTAAACTCCACATTGCCGATCGAGTGTCGCAACCTGGATTTTTTCAAAATTTATTTTAATTTAGTGGATAAGAACTAAAAATAGACTAAAAACATGAATATGATTTTTCTATAAATTTTGGTGCATTATTTCAGGCACTTGCAGTTCAAATTTCACCTATTTCAATTTAAATCATAGAAACACAATTAATGAATTAAAAATAGCAAACAGACCTAGAAAAATGCAAATTTTTTTATATGGAATAAGTTATGTTGTATATTGAGTGTAGAAAAAATTTTAAGCTCAAACAAAGTTGCAAATATCCTACTGCATTGAACTACTAGAAAACCCTATTAACTTTAGTATTTCATAATTACATAAAAAATAAATAAATCACACATATTAATATAGTGATGCTATGTTATCCTGAGTCTCTAAAAGTCTGATCTATGTAAAATCCTAAAATAGATACGAATGTATCCATTTTCATATCTACATTCAGCAGAAATTCGGATATCCGTTTTCATATCCATATTTGTCAAATGAATTCGGATGTTTCTATTTATCGTCCACAATTAATTTAGATACAAATATGAATATTTATATTTATAATTTATTAGATATAAATATAAATAATTTAAATATTTTCACGTCCGTATCCATCCTAGGCGGAATATAAATAATTTAGATATTTTCACGTCCGTATCCTAGGCGGAGGATGGCCGGCCGGGAGCGCGTACGGCGGTGGCAGGCGTGCGCGCGCTGTGGTGAGCGCGTCGCACCACATGGCTCGCGGAGTTGAATGGACGGGTTGATATTCTGTCCGCGCATGCATCCGGCGAGGCTTGTTTGTGCTGCACCAGAGAGAGAGGGTGATGAGAGGGGCAGCATTCCGATGCGCCTCGACCAAAACTGACCGCGTTATGTACGGCCCTTTACTGCTCAGCTGCGCAACGCCAAGCATATCGTACTGCACTCTAGGAGTAGTACTCGCCATGCAGGAGCGCTAGTGCGGTAGTGATAGTATTTTTCAAATCAAATCAACTGAAAAGGACTGGATCACTGGAACCCAGTGCTGCAGTGCAGACAGTTACTCCATTTTTTTCCCCGGTGGACGGAGCAATCGCTGCATCTCTCACTTCTTGCAGCAAGTCAGCAACATCGTGTAGTCTACTCCCTCAATACTAAGTTATAACATATTTTAGTTTAAATTTTATTTTAAATATATTAATCTAGATTTATAAAAGATAATATTTATTTATAAAGTATATAGACTTTATTACCCGTTTCTCCACATAAGCATTTTCGGATCCACACTTATCTAACCGGAAAAAAGTGTAATGATCTTTTTATGATCTCTTTAAAATATATATCTAAGACTAAAAGATACTGTATTTTAGAATAGATAAAGTAATATACAGGAGTAGTTCTCATGTTTTGAAATATAGCTAGAAGTTTTTTCTTGTTTTGTGTTTTTAGTCTTGGATTTTAGACCAATGAGAATATAAGCCTAAGGGGTTGTTTGGTTGTCAGCCACCCACACGTTGACACAATTTTCCACATCTAAGGTTAAGCAAGTTTGATTAATTTTAATGGTGTTTGTTTGTTCCCATTATTATGATAAGATTTTCTTCGATTTCACACATCAATGACTTAAAAAGTATGGTTAAATTCTCTTAGGCTTGTTAAATTGTAACACCAAATTTAATAATCTCTACTTAGATCAGTGTGATAATTTTTACTAACAAATGGTAATAAATAGTGGCTAACAACCAAACCACTATAAATTATCCATCTGATCCAGGTCAAAGGCATGCATGGCAGGGAGTCCTAAAGATCGTGATACTGATTACCGAGTGTTTGAGATCATTCCGTCGCGTGCATTTTCGCCCTTTATCTGAACCTTTCTTTTGCAGCTTTCCTAGTTGCATAACACAACTGGGAGATATGGATTGTGGAATGTGTCGGTGCGGCTTCTTCGGTGCGCCCGGTGCGGTGATCCATCCAACCATTACCATTTTGATTTGGCCCACAAAACCAATGTAACACAGCCGGTTGCCGTGATTTTAAACTATTTTACAATGGTTTAGGATAACCCGTCTGATAACTATTAGACATAATTAGTGGTGTTATTGTGTTTAAGTAATAATAATAATTTATGTGAATAATAACGATATGTTTTTTAAAATATATCTATTACCCTCATATTTATAGGCCTAGAGTTTTGCCCTCCTGTTCACATACCATAGAGTTACTTATGTTTTTTTAATACATTATATGTTCTTGGGCCACAATTTGCTAAAAGGCCAAACAGCTTATGTCTGTAACTTAGGTTTTGATGTCCTGATTATATATTTATTACAATCATTAGGGTAGTCACAATTCTGCTGACTAGGACGATTTCTTAGTATTAATTATATTGACATGTCAATAAAAATATGATGTGGCAAACGATTTATTAAAGTGAAAGATGTCTCGTGCAATAAACTAACTCTATGCGATATTAAGGAAGCAAAGAAGTGGATTAGAAGAACAAAAGAGAGATCATATAGGTGATTGGATATAGATTTATTTTAAAGAAGTTATCCATTAAAAAGATAGTGTCCATGAGTGATGTCTAAAGAGAAAATGAGTAGAACATCACCCACAAACACTATATGTTGACACCGCCCTTATATTCTCTAACTTATTCTCAGTTTAGTGGTGTCTACAACTCATGTCTTCTCAGATTATCAACCCTTATATATAATATATAATAGGCTTCACGTACCATGCACTTCGTCACATATCAGTCGGCTTTGCAACATATTGATAGCCTTCAACACGCTCCATTGGGCATTTATCGTTGCCAAAGGCAACTTGCATTGCCTCCAATACACGGTAATCCGGTCCTACGGCAATCGCCGTGGCCGTACGGGGAACCTGGCCACCACCACGACCATATCGCGGCGTCGTGCGCCTGCGCCTCCTCCCTGCGCGGCGGCACATGGTGATCGAGATGGACGCGAGTGCATGCACGCGGCGGAGTATTTATTGCTAGCTGCAAGCATCCAACCAAGCAAAGCATCGCATCGAAGAAGCTAGCGGCCAACGACTCGTGATGAATGCTCATCCGCGAAGCAGAGCAGGATCGCCGTCGCTCTCAACGCATACCTCCAAACCACGTCGTTATCCGTCGGTGCACCTCTGTGAGGGTTTACCTGAACGATCCTTGCAAGCACAGCTTCCTGGGCTCCTCTCCTCTGCTGCATCTCTGCGACTAATCCAGCGCGTGCTGGATTAACATGTAATCCTACGTTCTAAAATAAGTATTCCCTCTATCCAAAAATCTCGTGCATATTATTTTTTCATCGATATCAAGAAAAAAGCAAATTCTTTTAGCTGCATTAAATAGTCTTATTGATCCTGATACGTATGATTTAGAAGGAGCTATGTATGCAAGACTAATTAAGCTATAACGGTTCGGGTCACGTGACGTTAATTTAATTTAGCCGCTAAATAAAACGGTATTACTGCTCATTCAAAACTTGCATTCATGTAAACTATAAATGCGCATAATTTTTTTTTGGAAAAAATAGAAAATATAATAGGTAGGAGATTTTTGGACGAAGGAGCATATTTTTATCGGTTTATGCCAAGCTATCTTAATTTTAACTAAGTTTATGAAAAAAAATTATAATATGTGTTACGATATCAGACGAGTATTATTTTATCTGTTATGAAATGTCATTTCGTAGTTTATTTGTTTAACGAGGTATATGTAAATACTCTATCCTATAAAATTTTGGTCAAATAAATTGGCTTAAAATGAAGTTATTAATACGCTTGTTTTGAGACAGTTAGCACGTGAGAATCAGAAATATTGCTGGCTGGTAGGCACAGACCACCCTGACTACTCTGTCTTAACAGATTCTTAAACACTCCTACATTCCCATCAAGCAAACTTGGCCCGCCAACTCAAGATCTGAATGGCACAATTAGCACCACCTCCATGTAAGCAACTGAGCATTCAATGGTCTGTTTGGTTTTAATACGTGTTGGGATGGGATTGGACCATCTTGATTTTATGAGATGTGTTGATCTCATCATTTGTTTGGTGAATGAGATGGAATGAAACTTCGTTTTTTAGAGATGAACTGCATCATATTTATGTAATCATTTTGTTAAGCATGTGACGAGCACCTCCGCCCGAACTCTGGTCAGCCACCGGCAAGCTCGGCCACCACCACGTGAGCTCGCCTCATCGCCTTATCTATCTGCACCTACACACTAGGTGGGATGATCTTACGCCGAATTTAAAGAGAATGTTCGCTAGAGTTACATCTCATCATACATATTTCTCAAAAGAACACACTTAAAAATGAAATCATCTTATTCTATCTCATCTTGTCTCAACTCTCACGAAGCAAACTAAGACCATGTAATTCAGACAGCCTTTCGTGGGTAGAAATACCAGCATACAATTTCCTCTGAAATGTGCCAGCTAGTAAGATTATTCTACTCTTCTTTTCATTCTTTTGATTGATATGACGAGGCTTTCATAACTTCACTTCGTAGCTACAGCCTCTCCATCAAAATGATCACATCTCCAAGTTGTGGCACCATGGAGCATGCAATCTACAAAAGATTAACCAAACGACTCTGAAACTCTGAATAGGAAACAGGCACAAACAGACATCCTTTTCTGGATTTGAGATACCTCATGTCAGGGATGTCGATGTCAGAGTATAGTCGACGAATCCTAACCATCCTTCTGGATTCGACAGAATGGAGCGATTACTAAGACCCACTTCATAGTGATCAGAGATAGAGTTTCACAGCAGTTAAAATGGCTTCACACTATCATTTCTCAGCGAGACGGCTACAATCCTAACATCAAACTCCCCTCCCCGACTTTAGAAGAGCCGTTCCAGCTTTTCTGGCAGGCAAGCTCGTTCTCCTGCTGCCGTGTACTACTACTCCAGTAGCTCCTACAATCAACGGACCCCCAACCTATCTGATTCTAATCTTGCCCATATTGTATCCGTTGTATCAATGTTCATAACTCTGTTTTAAATCAAAAACTCAAAAGGAAGAGGGGAAAAGAACAGACCATAGTACTGCTCTGCTGCACTCATGTCCTTCTCTGTCGAGCAAACCGGCAGCACATTGTTCAGGCTAAGGCACGGCGGGATTATTACTACCGTGCATGAGAACACGGGCCTGTTTGCTCGTCAAATCTCCAAATTTCAAATAGATTTAGAGTTATAGAGCTAAGGAAAGATACTTTCATTCTTTCGTACGGGAGTATGTTCTAGAGCACATATACTTTGATCTCAGGAAAATTAATAATCTATTAGGATCCGTTTGATTGCCTGTATTTGTCTAGTCTAGCTTGTATCAGTAAGCCAAGTCCAACTAAGATAGGCTCAATGTATGCGATATATGTTTGTTTAGTTATTTGTACCTATTTAACTTGTTAAAGTGAGATGTGTTTGGTTGCTCGTACGTGGATACATTACTTGAGATAAAAATTAATAAAAATAAATCGCCATGATATTTATTATGTATAACTATTTTGTTATAATCGTTAATCCATCTTATAGTACTTAATATTATTTAAATACATTATTATCATTTACTACATGTTAATCATGTACTAATAACATCATTAGTTACTTAATAACCTATATCCAACGGGCCTAGCTAGGAAGAAATAAATTTTATTCTCGTTTATGTGAAGCCTGACTGCTCTTTTTGCACGTAGAGAGCAAGACTCAGCTGCTCATTGGTACATGTAACCAAACAACCAAAACTTATATCACGTCTCGTCAACTAAACGCCATCTTAACATTTGGTTTGGCTCACCTCTAAACATAGATTGTGAGAGCAGGGCGGCAGCCGAGCAGAGGCCCTACGCTTAAAGCCGGCCATTATTGCGGCACCCTCCTCCTGCTCCTGCCGCGATAAAGCTACTCAACCCAATACAGCTATGGAGACAGCTATCCTAACGCTCTGCTGCGACACTGGCGAGATCACTTTGAAGCAAACAACAACAGTGCAACCACGGCTGCCTGCAATGATTCTATCCAGTGCAGTTGCACCCCCCAAAACATGGCCCGGAGCGGAGACCGCCACTTGCTGCTTGTCTTTTTTGACCTGCGGCCACCCTTTTCCGGAGGGTATTCCTTCTTCCGGTCGGAAAGACTGTTTTCATTTAAAATTTGTCAAAGAATTAATTTTTAGATTATATTCTCTCGTTTCTATAATATAGCAACTAGAATCGGATGAGATATTTCATAGTACAACGGCTCTGTCTAGATTTGTTGTTACTATAAAATGTCACATTCGATCATGTGTTGCTATATTATAGGACGGAGGGGTAGATTATTTCATTATGTTAGTGTACTGACTTATCCAACTTTAGTTCAAATCCTCTAAAAATGTTATTTACATTTTTCCATTTCAAAGGAGGTCTTAATATGTTTGGGTTAACCAAATGATAGCATCCAATGCTGAGAATATGATTAATGACTTTGTTGCCATTCATTTATTAATATTGTTTTGGACTTGTGCAAAAGAATTTAAGAAATCAACTTAAATAATTTTGTTCTTCATTTATTCTAGTTTGGAAAAAGAAAGTTATTTATTTATGTAAGAGATAGCATTTATTTGATAAGAGCAAATATAAAAAACATTAAAAAATTCTAAAAGTTGTAAAATAATTTATATTTGAGAAAGAGTTCACAAGGTTAAAACGACTAAATCGGAGGGAGTATTTTAGGTTATTGGATGTGCAATTAGGAAACAACTCTTCTGATTTTAGGAAGCCGGTTGTCCTCTACAGTCGTCCGATCTAAACTGTCCAGCGTAGATCTAACGGTGCGAAGTCTCACCGTCGACCGCTGCGAAGTGAGCCTCACTACGCGCGAAGCCCTCCCACACCATCAGATCTCGACCGGATGGCTTGGATCGAACGACTGTCCTCTGCAGTTGACTTGGATCTCATTTCATGAAATTAATGGTTCCCACTAACCAAGCTACACCACACAGTACTGAGAACAAGATTAATAAGAGACAACTAAAAAAAATCAGTGTCACCAGATTAACAAGGACACCTAAGTTATTTTTCTATACCGCTAATCTAGCTAAAAATCATTAAAAACTAAGCCTTCTTGGGACAAAGTGAGATGCTGCCTAGCTGTTAACCTGTGACACAGGGAGTGAGTGAGTGAGTGACGCCCTGCATTTGCATAGACTATAGCATAATTGTAGCATCCCTTTCGCCTCCATCACTTGCCCCACTTGAGATCCTTCCTACTCCAATGGATCGATCGTTTGGGGGAAAGCTGTTGCCTACTTGGACCAAAACGCAACGCGATGCAAATGAAGTGAAGTCTATATTATTACAAAAGAAAAGGAAGTAGCTAGACTGCTTGTTCCAAGTTCATCATGGCGATCCAGGCCTTAGTTTATTCCGGAGGCGTGATTAATGATACTAATCCACGGCACGGCGTGCATTTTGGATGCCATTGGAGACAGCGGATCAATCTAATCCGGGCAGGCATGATTGCTGCTCGCGCTGGTCGCCGCAGTGGCACAGTCGAGCGCCCTGATACGGAGCAAAGCGTGAGGGTTCTTGCGCGAAGTCCAGCGGAGATGGATCCGCCGTTCGCGCCAACCAACATCGAATCTCAAGCATCGAGTATACAAACACCAAGCGAATTAAACAAACTCTGTGCTGTGTCTGTGTAAGCTCTCTAACCTAAGACACTGATTGTTTCAGATTAGGTTATTGTAATCTAGATTATATGCGGAGATTATAATAAGCTACTAGTTTATAGTAATATAGAAGAGGAAAATAATACGTGGGTTATTTGACAACTTATATTATTACTATTATGTCTGGATATCAAAAGATTAAAATGTCCTCAAGATGAAGTGTTCGGTTGTAAAGAGACTGAGATTTAAATATGAGATGGGAACAATAATTTTCTACTAAAATATAATCATTTTAGTAATAAACTAAAAAACTGAGTTCCACTAACTTATCGGATTACTATCTAAGATACAGATTATAGTAATCAGGCCCAATATCTGTTTGTTTGTTTACACTAATAAGCTCTGTTATTATAACCCTAACCTAAAACAAACATGATACTGTTGGACTGCTGCTAGGATTCATTCAGATAAAGAACTACGCGGTGGACGAAACATTGATACTGCATCAGTTTCAAGGCTTGGAAGTATAGGACTGAATGCAAAAGTTGAGACCTCTGTTTAGATGGAAAAGTTGAGACCTTGTATGAGTCTGAAGTCTGAACTGAACGCTGGAACGCCGCTGCAAACGATTTTTTACCGTGGTAGCTGGGGTGGAATCAATCGCTGATCGGGACCAGGCACAGAAGCAGTGGCCTCACTGTGGTCAGCGGATTGAAATGTGCAATTCTGGTGTAAGCCAACCTGAACGCAGCTGCTAGGGGACAGCGCTATCTTAACCCATCAATAATGTAAGTGCAGAGTGCAGGGAAAAGGTTGCAAGCATAGCCAAAACTGCAGCAGCTCTCTACTCCTCACACATGGACCACCACCACAGCCATCATCATGATCATCCATCCCCTCTTTGCCATTGCATTGCTCCCAGCAATGGAGTATTATACTATTACACTATCCTCTTCTCTCAAAGAAAGAAAAAAGTATGGCAGGTTGCCACTTGAGTTTGACAACATTCCACTACTAGTGGCATGTACTCCTATGATTAATTGCATTTTGGACTATATGTATATAGATGTCTAATTTTTAAAACGATTTGTACTTGAAAAAAGTTTAGAAAAACAAACAAGGGCACAAGTGCACAACATCTGCATTTGGCAACACATTGTTTTGCACAATGTTCATCAGTTCATCACCACTCACCACCTTCCTTCTTGGATTATAAAAGCACCATAATCTCTTATGACAACTATAGATAATTACTATACCTACCTTCGCATTCAAGGAAGTTGAGTTCTTTAAAAGAAAAAGGTGAAAACGAGCTAAGAAAGAAAGAGAAATCGAAAAAGAAAAGGAGCGATCTAGATGGGAGTCGTCTCCCATGTGGTATACCGGCAGCTGACTGATCGATCCATGGTGTGATGATCACCTGTGACCCTGATGAGTTCTTCTTTCTGGTTGATTCACTTTGAGCAAAGCGAGCAGCAGGAGGAAGAAAGAACAACCGGCCACTGGCAATGGCAGGCGGCAGGACCGCCTCACATCACCGAGCAGCTGTTGGGGTTCTCGTCGCTGAAGTAGTTATAGGGCTCGGAGTGCGTCTGCGGCGGCGTTGGGTAGGAGTAGGACATCTGGTATGGCATCTGCGGGCGGCCGTACCCGTAGCCCATCTGCGGGTACCCCGCCGGAGCAGCACCACCGTGGTGGCCTTGATAGCCGGGGTGGCCGTTCATCATCATCTGCTGCTGCTGGTGCTGCTGTTGCTGCTGGTGCTGCTGCTGCATCATGGCCATGTACTGCTGCTGACCCATGGGCATGGGGTTCCCGGCCGCCGCGGCAGCCTGCAGCATCTCCGGCCCGGATTGTATGCCGCCGCCGCCGCCCTGGTAGAACCCCGCCGGCGGGATGGCTCCGGCAGGCATGACCTGCCCGGCACCGGCACCGCCACCCATGTGGGGGTGGGAGCCCATTGGCATGCCCATGGGCCCGTTGCTGCCCATCTGGCCCATTCCGGGGAAGCCGGCACCGCCGCCCATCATGTTAGGCCTCATCATGGCCTGCTGCGGCAGCGGCATGCCGCCCATCGGGCCACCGACACCGGCGGCGG